>JAPMLY010000104.1:0-122500 GCA_026401115.1 Tetraselmis chui
GCATAAACGTCGAATTCAATAATTGGTGGGAAAAAATGAATAATGTCGTATTTTCTTTCTTTATGCTAGTGCCTATGTTCCCCTTAAGGTTTTCAATGTGACCATTCAACAATAACGTCGCAAAGGACAATAAATTTATATCAATATATATTCATCTATTACATAATAAGCTTTCGGATATAACTTACATCCATCTGAAGCAATTTAGCTAGCATCACGGTCAAAACACAGTGAGCGATGTTAAAACACACACATATATAAAAGAAATATACATATATATACAACCATCATGCAGACCCGATTGTTGCTTTCCTATCCGTATTATAGACTTTCTCGAATGCATTCAAGCCACGATGGCGGCGCTCGCTATCCACCTAGCGTGCACTAGATTCAATAATGGTATTGTTTGCTCCCTATTGGCATACACGGCTATCATCGCGCATGGACTCAAACCGGTATTGGCGTGCTGAATATTCATATCCCGTGCAGAAATTGTCGTGTACATTTCGATTATAACTCTTGCTTTGTTTTCCTTAAACGCTGAACATATATCACCAATGGAAAAAAAAATCACACGTACCCGCATTTGTTGCCATGGGTACTTTGGGTAGAGGTACCTTTTCCCTTATTCTTACTTGGCTTTGACATCGATCTAAGTTGTGTAGTTAACATTGTCCATTTGGGAGTACATGGACACGTTGCCCCCAATACTAGTTGATCATTTACACCGACATCTATTATTCGCACCATAAATATTAATCATGCACATGGTGCGATTTCAACCCACATGCGTCTAGCACTCCATTTGCTCATGAAACACCTCACGTCGTGGTTGTCGATCTGCTCGCATTTCATGTGAGGCGTGAATTTGTGACGGATGCCGTATAAGAAACCGAGTATTCATGAGGTGTTTGGAGGGGGTGTTGATGTTTTGCACGGTCTTGGGAATTCATACATGATTCGAGAAGTCATGGAACAGTACTAGAAAAGAAGTAATGATTTACGTGAAACATTTTGCGTGTCTTGACTTGAAGAAAAAAGTGCAAGCAAAACATGCATGCGAAGCAAACGTCATATGCCTAATGGGACGATCATAACCTACCACAGAATTGTTATAAGCTTATGCGCATGCTCGCGTTGCATTCCATTGTTTTTGCGATGCTCTCTTGCAATCGGGCTATTTGGATGACATGGGGGAGAGGAGTTGGGGGGGTGTTGTAAGTAATACCGCATACGTATTAGTTGCAGATAGCTACTGTAGGCTACTCTAGATATAATTAGTACATGTCTAGATCGGACATACCGATAAACTGTTTGACTCGGTACAGAGCTGTCGCTAGGCTACAGCTCACACGCCTGTAGGCTGGTTGTCGCCGTGACTGTTCCGTTTGCGGGACTGTGACTGTAACTACGTTTGCGTGAGTTATCTTCCACACTAACTGTGTTTGCATGGTTTAATAGGGGGAGAGAGCGTGTTTATTGTTGCTAAGTAAGCCTCCGTTACATATACAATAAACTTTCAGTAAGGTCTTGACTTGAACACGGATGTTTTAACACAAGGTGATGAGCCGTATGCTCAGCATCCCCAAACAAACACATTGAAAGGATCACCACGTGAAAATCAGTGCAATGCTCAATCGCCATAACAAGCACTCCCACATAAAAATTTCATTGTCTCAACGACACACACGCACGCCCTAGCATATTATGTCATGTTGTTTTTACTTGAAATGCTCAACTTGAACATTACTATTGTCGCCGCAAGCAAACCGACTGTGCCAAAATCTTTAAGCTGTTCCGGGCCGCCGAGTCTTGTCCACTCCAACTTTCCCTCAACAACACGTCTAACAACAAATATTGCAATTCGTTACAAAAGTTTGCAGCGCAAAATTCGATTCCTATACTAAGTAAATTCCGACGACTTAAAACCTCGCCTACATATATCAATTCTTTGCCTATTTTCGAATGTTGCTCCAAGCGTGGGATGTCATACTAGTTGAGAGGCATGCATGACTCAGGTCAAGAGGCAAACCTTAAATTCGCAGTTTCATTTCTTTCAAGTAGTGTCTACACGTGTGCCAACAAATGTCATTAATACCAAAAATAATGCAAGAAGAAAAACAACTAAACGCATCGAGGTTTTAAAACACACTGCTGAATGCTAGTAAGCCTTGCAAAGCGACATTCTCGGACATGTTTTCTTCCCTGATTTGGCGTTCCATTTATTTTATTTTTAATTGAAATAATTATCTTACAAGAAAAAGCAGTGGAGGCCACCAAGCAAAAATAAGAAAAGATGAAAAAATTTAAGCCCGAGGAACAGGAAGGCTTAGATTTTTTATTCCTAATCATTTTCTAATCAAAATGATATATTTTATTCTGGATAGAAGCATATGTACTGTATATAATTCCTTGTAATTCCTTGTAATCAAAACTTTGCGAAGCACTGTGCAGTAAAGAAATACGGCATCCGGTTTTAACTTGTAATCAACGTTTAGTTCCAAGTTCTGATGACAATCATCGAAAGACATCGGTATGATACATATCATAATCACGGGGGCGCTGTGGCATGCCTTCCTGTTCCTCGGGCTCAGGTTTTTTCCTCTTTTCTTCTTATTTTTGCTTGGTAGTCTCCACTGTTTTTTCTTGTAAGACAGATTTATGATAATCACGGGGGCGGGTGACGGTGTATGGCTGCTAGTGTAGAGCAGGGAACATCGCTGCAGGTACGTTGCTCGGTACAGCGCAGTATACGTATTTCTTTATTTGGCGAGGGCAACTTTTTGAGAGGGCAATTTCTACGGGTACGAGAGAAACAGTACTTTACTAAGTCGCTACTTGTGCGACGGGTACGAGGAATACAGTACGAAAGTACCAAACGATACAGTGCTCGCGCAGGGGTTGCCCACGGGCCTCCTTCGGGTTGCTTTTGGAAAAAATGAGTGGCATACGCCACTTATCTGTACCCGAAAAGCGGCAACCGCCACATATTTGGGTTGCCCTGCCAGGATATAAGGGTACTTGTGTACTGCTTATAATAAGATGATGGTAAGAGAATGGCAGTACTGCCTTCCGCCTTAGTGTTGATCGCTACAACAATTTGAATAATGGAAATGCGGCGACCGACGAGGATCTCCCCTTCGTTTACCCGTGCGCGATTGAATCGTACCATATGCCATACAGCAGGGCCGAAACGTCGCTTTGCGGGTCGAAATAATTCGCGGTATAGAATCGCGCGTTAGTGAATAATCTAAACCACGGGAACAGTAATCGGTTGCAGGTCAGGGTTCTTTTATGACTCCGCGGGGAGCGAAGCGCCGACGGAAAATAATACATGGTGTTGAACAAAGCTTTCTACCAGCTGAAATGGAGTGCGGTTGCAGTCAGGGATGGTATCTTACAGGCACCTAATACAGGAAATGGCTAGCTCGATACCGGCTACAGGTATGTCTATACTATCTCTGATGTTGATGTCGATGCATTTCTGATGTCGATATGTGGCAGTGAGAAGCGAAAGTAGAGGGAGGGAGGTACAGGTGCAGAGTTCAAAGATCAGAAGCAATAAGATTGTAACGATTTCAGTACTTGTGTACCCGACTAACATAGTGCGAAAAGGTACATACAGTTTTCGGACATGAATTAAAGGGTGACATTCACTGTTCGTAGCGGGGAGGCTGAGGAGGGGTGGCTCTACGTGTTTTGTAGCGATCAACGCTGCTCCCGGGGCCTCGGTATGGCCGACGACCGGGCCATTGACCGGCCTTCGCGTCTTGCTCCCGGGCCGTCCCGACTAGCTTCCCCTTCTCTTCTTCCCCCTTTCGCCCGGTCCTCCGCGTCTGGACCTCCCCGTCGCGATTCTGCTGCTCGTCGGGCCCGTGCTACGGTCCGTGCGTCGTCTGCTATCCCCCCCCCCCCCGCATCCCTTGTCGGTACCTCCGCATCGGGGCGCCGCGCTACTCCTCGTCACAATGCGCGACGCCCTCTTCGCTCTGCTTTGTCTCTACCCCCCCTCGGTGGCTCTTGGGCATTTGTCGTGCGCGCCACTTGCGCCGTCCGTCGCCCGCTTACGAGTCGAAAAACATGCTCCTCTGCGGCGTGCTGCTAGGGCTACCGCTGGTGGGCGGCGGGCTGCCCCTGCCGCCGGTGGTTCGAGGGAGGCTGCCGATGCCTTTCAGCGCAGAGCTGTTGCCGTTGTTGCTGCAGCAGCCGCCTGCCATAGAGACGCTGGTAGTGTTGGTACCGCCGTTGCTGTTGCTGCTGGTGCTGCTGTTGGGGCTGGTCGGCGCACAGCTGCTGTAGCTGTTGCTGCTGCAGCCGGCGGAAGTAGAGACACTGGTAGTGTTGGTTCCGCCGTTGCTGCTACTGATGCTGTTGCTGCTGGTGGTGGTGCTGGTCGGCGCACGGCAGCTGCTGTTGTTGATGCAGCAGGTGCCGGGCATAGAGACACTTGTAGTGTTGGTGCCGCTGTTGTTGTTGCTGCTGCTGCTGCGGAGAGTGGTGTTGGTCGGCGCACGGCTGCTGCTGCTGTTGCTTCAGCAGCTGCCGGACATAGAGACACTTGTAGTGCTGGTGCCGCCGTTGTTGCTGCTGCTGCTGCTATTGAGGGTGGTGCTGGTCGGCGCACAGCTGCTGCTGATGTTGCTGCTGGTGGTGGTGGTGCTAGTCGGCGCACGGCTTTTGCTGTTGTTGTTGCAGCAGCCGGCGAACGTAGAGACACTGGTAGTGTTGGTTCCGCCGTTGCTGCTACTGTTGCTGATGGAGGTGGTGCTGGTCGGCGCACGGCTACTGCTGCTGTTGCTTCAGCAGCTGCCGGACATAGAGACACTTGTAGTGTTGGTGCCGCCGTTGCTGCTGCTGTTGCTGCTGCTGAGGGTGGTGCTGGTCGGCGCACAGCTGCTGCTGATGTTGCTGCTGGTGGTGGTGGTGCTAGTCGGCGCACGGCTTATGCTGTTGTTGTTGCAGCAGCCGGCGAACGTAGAGACACTGGTAGTGTTGGTTCCGCCGGACGTAGAGACAATGGTAGTGCTGGTGCCGCTATTAGTGTTGCTCCTCCTGCTGCTGAGGGTGGTGCTGTTGATGGTGGTGGTGCTGGTCGACGTACGGTTGCTGCTGCTGTTGCTGTTGCAGCTGCCGGACATAGAGACACTTGTAGTGCTGGTGCCGCCGTTGCTGCTGCTGGTGCTGCTGTTGGGGCTGGTCGGCGCACGGCAGCTGCTGTTGCAGCCGGCGGACGTCGAGATACTGGTCGTGTTGGTGCCGCCGTCGCTGTTGCAGGTGGTGGTGTTGCTGGTGCCGGTCGGCGCACAACCGCTGCTGCTGCAGCAGCCGGCGGACGTCGAGATAATGGTCGTGTTGGTGCCGCCGTTGCTCTTGCTGCTTCTGTTGCGGCTGCTGGTCGGCGGTCGGCTGTTGCTGGTGAGAATGGCGTGTGCAAAGCCGCATCTGGGGGTGTTGGTGTTACTGGTGTTGCTACGGAGGGTGCAGCTGCTCATGCTGCTACACGTGGTGGTGCTGGTTGGAGTGCGGAGAGTGCCGTTCCTACTGGAGGACAGCGCGCTGCTGCTGATGTGCGGAGGGCTACAACTTGGGGTGTTGTTGCTGCTGCTACTGCTGCTGGTAGTGCCGCTGCTGCCGGTAGTGAAGGTGCTACATGTGGTGGTCCTAATGGGCAAAGAGCTGGCTATGTTGCTGCCGGAGACCCCTTGGCACCTGTTGGTGGTGGTTGGCGCTCGGCCGTTGCTACCAACGTCCATGAGCAGAGGACTGCGGCGAGTGGTGCTGCATCTGCTGCTACTGCTACATCTATGGGACTTGCGGCTGCCGGAGCTCGCTCGCGCCGGGCTGCTAGTGTTGGTGATGGTGCTTGTGGGCGCAGACATGTGGCTGGTGGCAGGGCCGCTGGTGGTGCTTCTGCACCTGCCTGTGCTGACCCGCGCCCGGTTGCTGCGGCATGGGCTGTTGGACAGAGAGATCCAGCAGGTGATGGCGTTGCTAGTGGTGCTCCCGCAAGTGCCGGTCAGCGACTCGCCGATGCTGCCACAGCCCGTGGGCAGAGGATTGACAGCGGTGCCGGTTCTGCAGCTACTGGTGCCAATGGGCAGAGTGCTTCTGCTGCCGGGCGGAGGGCTGGAGCTGGTTGGCGGCGAGATGATGCTGTTGGAAGCTGGCGAGATGCGGTTGCTGCAGTTGGTGCCCATGCTGGAGCTTCAGGGTCGGAACCGGGCCTAAGTGCATCGGGTGTTCTATCCCCGTCGCGGGGGGAATGTTACACTTGCGCTCCGTGTGGCATACGGTTTGCTGGGCGTAAATGGCGCTCTAATTTCGCCAGACACACGAACATGTTCATAACTGGCAATGGCCCCTCTACTTCCGCACACCGTCGCCAAGCTCGCCACCTTGCGACCTCCTCTCCGGCCTTGTTTTCCCTTTGTGCCTCGGGCGACCACCTTCTATCTGCCACCCAAGCTCGCCCTCTTACCGCTCCATGCCTACACTGTGTGGCTGCTCCCGTTTCTCCAATGTTGCCCCACGACTATGTTGGCAGCTCCCGGCCGCCGCTCATTGGACCACGCCCCCTCCGAATGGCTGTCACCCCCCCCCCCCTGCTTGGGGTGGCCTCCCCCCCTTGGCTCCACTCCCTTCCCCACCCCGGGCCGAACCGGAGCTTACCCCCCTCACTCCCCCCCCTACACATGATGGACCCCCGATACCTCATGGACAACCTTTTATGCCCTCATCTGCCGCTGCACTCCGCCGAGAGGCTGCTCTCCGATCCCCCCCTCGGGCCGCTACTCCTGCCTCATGGTGCTCCGACAACGACCCGGTCGCTTGTCTACTTGAGTTCAGACCTGTCACTGCGGCCCGAGGGGTTTGTGCGACAGCGAGAGACGACCTACGTTCTGCCCTACAAGACACCCTCGAATATGCGACCTCCCTTCCCTCAACGGACTCTCGGGCTGCTGGAGCTTTTTTGGCAATTCACCTCTTTGGCGGCCTCCTCCTCCGACCGTTCCCGGCGGCGGCCGGTGCTCGCATCCGCTCCCTGGTCCAACGTCGAGTCCGTCTCTGGTTCTCTACGTCCGGAGAGGACGGACTCACGGGCATTGACACCCTTCTACGTGATATTCGAGATGGAGGTGAGCTTGCACGTGCGTGCCCGGGAGCTTCTGTGCCTAGACGCCCCGGCGGTCGGGGCCGGGGTGGGGGGGGCTCTCGCCGTCGCCGGGCCCAGAACACTCAACGGGAGCAGCACCACCCACCGACTCGCCTCTCTGAAAGTGACCTCCGACGCCGTGCTGCCTTCCGTCGGGCCCGTGAGCTAGTGGAAGTTGGCCAGTTGCGACGGGCCCGGATGGCCCTAGACGGAGCCGACTTCGGAATGGTGGAGGACGCGGACGCGGCTTTGGCCGCTCTTCAGCGGTTGCATCCTCCTCCCGGTACTCCCCATCCAGACTGTGATCTCCCCGACCCTCTGCCCCCCCCAGCGCGCCCACCCCTCACGTATTTAGATGACAGTGACAGCCTCAAAATATGGGAGGAGTCTATGCTCCTTGTCTTGAGAAAAGCACCTCGCTTGTCAGCCCCCCACGTTGATGGCTGGCGATGGGAACATGTCCGTGACTTGAATGTTCCGGCATGGCGTAAGTGGGTTAACCGCTACTCGGCGGGAAACATTCCCGAGGCTGCGGCGGACTTTCTGGCGAGTGCGACCGGGTGGGCTCTTCACAAGCAAACTGGGGTTGACCGCGACGCCACTCGCCTTCGAGGTGAGGCTCCTAAAGTCCGGCCGTTGGCTGCTGGCAGCGTTTTGTCGCGGTTAGCTCATTGTCACGCCATAGCGCGGATAGCGACTGTCGCGGCCGACCACCTGGGCCATGTACAACGATCGGTTTTCACCAAAGCGGGTATCGAGCGAGCCATTCATACCACTCGCATTGGCCTACAAGCTATTCCTGATTGCAGCCTTCTAAGCTTGGACCTGGAAAACGCCTTCAACACCATTTCCCGCCGGAGTTTCCTTGCGGAGCTGTACAAGAACCCTGACTTGCATCCCATTATCCCGTTGGTTGAGATGATATATTCACGGGACTCCACGGTGTATTACTTCGACCCCAACGATGCTTCGCTCCTACACGGCACGGTTCAATCTCGTACGGGTGTCCGACAAGGAGATCCTCTTGGCCCGCTTTTGTTCAACCTGGCGATAAGCACCCCCCTCCGGAATATTGGAGAACGGTGCAAGGATTCAGCGGCGATCCAAGCCTTTTCTGATGATGGCAAGTATTTGATCAAAACGCCTTTCGTCCCGACTGTGATTACGGTGGCTACGGAGGAACTGAGGAAAGTCTGCTCGAATGTTCAACCAATCAAATCTTCGTGCATGGTACCTCCGGATACGGCCCTTGAACTTGTCGAGGTGATACGGGCGATGGTCCCCGTTGTTACGGGTACTAGTAACCTTGGAGCCCCTTTGGCGATGGATTTCTCGATGGCAGACGGCCCTCCAGCGTCTCATAACGAGAACTATGTTCACTCTTGGCTGCAAGACACCGTTGAGGCTCATCAACTCCTCTTGGACAAGATTGTATGCTTTGCTATGTCGGACTTCGGAGGGACTCACGCCGCTTTCCGCTTGATGATCACGTGTGCGGTACGCCGCTATGGTTTCTTGCTCCGCACCCTCCCCCCAGATATCTGCCGACCGTACCTTGCTACTGCAGATAGGGCCGTTCGTGCGGCAGTTTATCGAATCTTGGGCGTTTCTTTGGACGCACAAACACTCGATCAACTGAATTGTGCTAAACGACAGCTCTCCCTCCCGGCGGAGTTTGGGGGGCTTAATGTACCGTCCCTCGAGCTCGACGCCGAACCTGCTCACTATGCTTCATTCACTGCGACCCTCGCCAACCTGATTACTGATTACGAGTCCGAGTCGCTAGGTCCTTTGTACGGTCTCATCCGACAGGAACTACTGAATGTTGCCACTTCTACTTTACCGTGGGCGGTCCAATTGCGCAATTCGTACGACTCTATCTCCACTATGGGCGGGTTTTCGGAATCGGAGCTTGTGGTGTTGACTAACACACTGAACCAAAACCTTTCTGATTATGCCGGGCCCGATGTCGAGTTGGTGGTATCTACGGTCAACAATGCGGTGGCACCCGCTACCCAAGTGACTAGCCTACAACTTCCGACTCCCGATGCTCTCACTCGCTTGGGAGATTCTGGGGGCCACATCCAACGGGGCATTTCGCGCATTCTTCGTGCCCGGGCCTACCTTGACCTCTTGGCGTTCTGCAGACCTTCCCCACCGGACTATATGAGGGTGATTTCGGGTACGGGTCGCGGGGCTTTGGCTCTCTTTTTCGCTTCACATGAGTCCAGTTTCAAGGTGCCATCCGATTGCTATATGATGGCAGCCCACCGGGTGCTTGGCTTGACTGCGGAGCGCGCCGCTCATGTTCGAAAATGCCCTCGGTGCAATGAGGCCCCTTCAGAATCTCGCGGGTATGGATCTTCGTCGACGGTATCGAGCATCTTTATGTCGGGTGAGCGCTCAACAGCCGCTATGCTCATGGACCATATCCCCCGGTGCCCGTGCTCTTGGTATATCATTCAACTCCACGACCGCATTGTCCACGTGCTTGAAGAGTTCATGCTTGAAGCGGGGGCTACTAAGGGCCGGGACTTGCGGTTGGAGGTCCGCCGTATTCGGTCGGGAGCTTCACGTGATCGTCCTGGGGATGTGGTTTGGTTGGACTTCATGGCTCCGCACCGCCATCTTGTTGTTGATGTGACGGTTACAAGTGCTCGCACGAACACCAACGTTCCTCGTATAGGTGCTCGCCTTCCACTCCCTGGCAGCCTTGCATTGGGAGCTCAGCAAGGCAAACTTGATGCGGACCTCCGCACTTCCGCTTTGCTTGGCACGCCTTCGGTTCAGTCGGTCCATGACTACTACCCCTTCGCCATGGAGGATGGGGGCCGGTTGGCGCCGATGGCGGCTGAGTTGGTCGATCGCTTGGCTATTTTGGTGGTTGTTCGTCGCTTCCCTGGCATGGGGGCCGCTGACTCTCGTTCCTTGCGCTCTGACACTTATGTCCGTATGCAGCATTTTGTTCGTCGATCTACTTCTCTTCCGTTTCGGCGTTTTTTGGGGGATGTGCGACGAGAATTCATGCAACGTCTTTCTGCTGCTCTTCATGGCACTCTGGGTTCTTATCTCCGCGACGCTTTTCAGGAGGGCAGTGCTGGTGCTGTGGCATGCCTTCCTGCTCCTCGGGCTTAGGTTTTTTCCTCCTTTTTTTTTTTTTTTTTTTTGCTTGGTGGCCTCCACTGCTTTTTGATTAAATCGTACCATATATACCATACAGCAGAGCCGAAACGTCGCTTGGCGGGTCGAAATAATTGACGGTAGAATCACATGACCGAATAATCTCAACCACGGGAATATTGGGTTGCAGGTAGTCAGGTGAGGATTCTTTTACAGCTACGCGGGGAAGCGCCGACGGAAATAAATATTAATGGTTTTGAACAAAGCTTCATTCTTCCTGTAACGATGTTCTTACAAGAAAAACCGGCGGAGGCCATCAAGCATAAGGAAGAAAAAAATAAAAAAACCTAAGCCCGATGAGGAACAGGAAGGCATGCGACAGCATCAGCGCTGCCCTCAAAGCCTGAACAAAGCTTCATATAATACAAGTCCAAATCGAGAGGGCTGCAGTCTGGAATGGTCTATTAGCTAATACAAGCAATAGAGAGAGAGCTCGCTCGATACCTACGGGCTATAAATAGCGTACCGGCGTTAGAGTACCGAAGTGGTACGGGCAGCAGCAATAACTTACAGCGGTCAGATACCGTGGTATGTTTTAAAATTGAAAAATTCTTACAAGAAAATGCAGTGGATACCACCAAGCAAAAAGAAGACAGGAAGAAAAAACCTAAGCCCGAGGGACAGGATGGTATGTTTCTGGGGATTTGCGGCGAGAATTCACGCAACGTATTTCTGCTGCTCTTCATGGCACTTTGGGTTCCTGTCTCCGCGACGCTGTGAAGGAGGGCAGTGCTGATGCTGTGGCATGCCTTCCTGTTCCTCGGGCTTGGTGATCTCCGCTGCTTTTTATTTGCAAGGTTTTTTTGATTTGTCCTTAAATCGAACGACCCAGCTCTGCTGCTGTAGCAATCGGGGATTTCTAAAACGATTGAGACGGGGGTTCAATGCACGCAATACCGGTATCCTGATGAGATTATGTCTCCGCTTCGCCTTGGGAATGTCGACACAGAATGTATGGGTACGGGTACCGTGCTGTTGAGATGCGGTACTAAATAAAGCGCCATGAAAATGGATGAATGACTTGTTTGATATATTGGTGATGGGATAATTTCTCATTTGCCTCCCCTTTACTTTACATGCTAGCAGGCTCCTGTGCCCGTTTTCTTTTTTTCTTTGCTGGAGGATTCCACCGCCTTCTTTGTAATTGAAATAATGTAGATATTACAGCGGGTAGCAAGTGCAACGATGAGAGATCCATCAGTAGTGCCTGCAGTTAGGGTTTATCTCATACTGCTTGTACTTACCTGTCCATATAGAAGGCATGCGTCTTTACTGATATTTGCCAGCATCATCCACGAAATAAGCTTGACTTTTGGTTTCCCCCGTTTGATGATATATGCTTCTTTGCTGCTGATGAATTCCACTGGTTTTTTTAATAATGTAAATTTACAATTTCTATATTTTTATCATACATAAGTAATCCTTATGTCGATGAGACGGATAGGAAAAAACGCCGATTTTGCTGCATATAATCGGCGCCGAATATGCATACCTGGTACGCGGCGTCAGGTTGACGAAAGCGTAAAGGTACCCGGCATGCATAATAATTGAAAATTTTTCTTACAAGAAAAAGCAGCATAAGCCACAAGGCAAGAAGAAGAAAAGAAGAAAAAACCTAAGCCCGATGAGGAACATGAAGGCACGCCACAACATCGGCACTGCCCGCATGAAAAGCGTCGCGGAGATAGGAACCCAGAGTGCCATGAAGAGCAGCGGAAAGACGTTGCATGAATTCACGTCGCACATCCCCCCAAAAAACGCCGAAAAGGAAAATAGGTAGATCGGCGAACAAAATGTTGCATACGGACATAACTGTCAGAGCGCAATGAGCGAGAGTCAGCGGCACCCATGCCAGGGAAGCGACGAACAACCACCAAAATAGCCAGGCGATCAACCAACTCAGCCGCCATCGGCGCCAACCGACTCCCATCCACCATGGCGAAGGGATAGTAGTCATGGACCGACTAAACCGAAGGCGTACCAAGCAAAGCGGAAGTGCGGAGGTCCGCATCAGGTTTGCCATGCTGAGCTCCAAATGCAAGACTGCCAAGGAATGGGAGGCGAGCACCTATACGAGGAACATTGGTGTTCGTGCGAGCACTTGTAACCGTCACATCAACAATAAGATGACGGTGCGGAGCCATGAAGTCTAACCAAACCACATCCTCAGGACAATCACGTGAAGCTCCCGACCGAATACGGCGGACCTCCAACCGCAAGTCCCGGCCCTTAGTAGCCCCCGCTTCAAGCATGAACTCTTCAAGCACGTGGACAATACGGTCGTGGAGTTGAATGATATACCACGAGCACGGGCACCGGGGATATGGTCCATGAGCATAACGGTTGTTGAGCGCTCACCCGACATAAAGATGCCCGATACCGTCGACGAAGATCCATACCCGCGAGACTCTGAAGAAGCCTCATTGCACCGAGGGCACTTTCGAACATGAGCGGCGCGCTCCGCGGTCAAGCCAAGCACCCGGTGGGCTGCCATCGTATAGCAATCGGATGGCACCTTGAAACTTGACTCATGTGAAGCGAAAAAGAGAGCCAAAGCCCCGCGACCCGTACCCGAAATCACCTTCATATAGTCCGGTGGGGAAGGTCTGCAAAACGCCAAGAGGTCAAGGTAGGCCTGGCACGAAGAATGCGCGAAATGCCCCGTTGAATGTGGCCCCCAGAATCTCCCAAGCGAGTGAGAGCATCGGGAGTATCGGAAGTTGTATCGGGAGTATCGGAAGTGAGCAGGTTAGGGTTTTAGGAGTTTAAACCTAACCCCTAAACTCTAAAGACACGGCCAAGCTAACGACAACAACCTTGGCATGTCTATGCGCGCACATTGACCGACCTTCAGAGTGGACACAGCCTATTCAAAGTTTCGTCGAGAATACATCAACTACCTACGAGCTACTAACCATGCTTTCCTTGATCTTCTAGAAGGAGCACCACCTCATGATGCAGCTGCATACCCGGCTTATCGAAATTTTCAGAAAAAAATGTTCGGTTACCTCTGCGTCGTGATGAAGCACCTCAAAGTTGCGCTTGCCCTTATAAGTTTTCAGCCAAGCTTTTCGGGACGAGTGTCGCCAAGCTTAGACGCTTGGCGTGCATTCATTGATCTATTTGATCAGCGGGGCGTCGGTTTGCATAACAATTGGCTAACTTACAAACTGTTGGACCCACAAGGCGAAAAAAACATTTGGACGCCTTTTTTCAGCGTATGATGCATAACTACAAAGACAGTAATGAGGATGAGTTCATAGTCAATGAGAAAATACTCGTAGCAGCTACCTTCCATAACTTACACAACAAGTAACCAAGGGCGCGAGCCATCATTATTGTTGCTTTGGACGCCAGACAGAATGGACAAGCTGCTACTTCCATCCCATTCACACAATTGTCTACCATGCTTATCCATTAACATCGGTCTCGCACGCCCGTCCCCGGCCACCGCCATCCGGGTCATCGTCATGGCGTGCATGACCCCCGGGCATTTAACTATGTTCTTAAAGTGGCCGTTGAACAAGCGTTAGCGGCACGTGTTGACATCTCCAAGGAGTCCCAACCAAGGCGCCAGCCCTCCCCTTTGCCACTATTGCACTTACGTCGGCATACATGTAGCCGATAGACTTCAATCGCATCACGACTGCCCGTTCCCTTTGCAGCCGTCCAAGCTGCAACAACAACACCATAAATCGCAGCAACAACAGTATCATCAACAGAAGTGCCAATGCCAATAGTACGCTTAACACCCTTCTCCTCTCCGCGGCAAGGATCGCGGTCCTCGTAGACGGGTAGTTGAATTGTCCCACCAAGTAATGGGGGCTCGCTATGCGCACGGCTATATACCTACGCAACCGCCTCCCCACACCGGCCGCCTCCGGCGGTTCGGGCGATGTCCCTTACACCACCCTGCATGGCGTCCCCACTGACCTCGCCCACGTCAAAGTCTTTCGCTCCACGGTCCACCTCCGCTTGGAGGACCACTACATGGATAAAATCTCACACCAAGCACCGGACGAGACGCGTCGCGAGTTTGTTGATGGCAGTTGAAAAGCCCTAGCACGCTGACGCGGTTGGCGGTCTCGGCTGCGAAGAACAAAGTTTTGACGAGTTCCCGCTAAGGCTTTCGCCAAGTTTTGCAGTCTCCCGCCGGTGTACGGGAATTTTGAAAATTCCCGTTACTTGGGGTTATCGCGCCCGCACCCGTGCGGCACGCTCTTTCAAACAGTCGCCGTGCTTGGTAGACGAAAAGAGTAACGGGCGCACAACGCCGCAATATGAACGCTAATGCGACGGTCGCGCAAATATTATGCATAGGCGACGGAGGGAGGAGGTGTTGGGCAGGCCGCTGTGGGGGAAACGCAAGAAATCGCGTATGTAGACTTACCACCGATATGCGCACAACCCAAGGGCAAGCCGCTTTCGGCAACAATGTTCAAGCGATCATAACTTCCTGATATATGGTCAAAACTTTTTATTAAATGTACCGTTGGACGCATCTTTTCAATGCGCGTCGAACGCACCTACTTCGGAGTTCAAACTCCCACAAATCGATTTGTTATGAATTATTTGAATTTACAAACTATTCCGGCACCGCTGAGCCGCAGTGCCAAGCAACACCCATCGAAGTCGGCTCACCTCCTGAGACGATTTGTGCGGGGTTTGTCGATATATGTTTACCAATTCTTCATTCCTATTGACCTCCGAGCCCAATTCCCGACGCGTGCCACGCGTGGGGCGGGTGTGGTTGGCACAAGCACATACCCAAGCATTCCAAACACCACCGTCAACGTGGTGCGTCCCTAACGGCCAAGTTGGACCTCGCCCCTCCCCTAAGCCAATCGCCCTCGCATGTTTACAGCGTGCAGTGTTTATCCAAACCTGCGTCATGTGCGTTTTTGCTCGCCTGCTTTCCAAAACATCATCCGTGCCAGCGGCGTGAACTTCCGTGCTCTATTCACACACCCGCAAACCAAACCTCGCGCATTGAACACGGCACCCACCCTCCAAACCCCCTCCAAAAACCCCCCAAAAATACGGTTATGTGGAACACAGAGAAGTATGCAGCTTGGTATGAGCGCTTGAGCAATGCCCAAGCGTGGCGCTCAGAATGACGTGTGTAGTTCAGACAATTTCTCGGGAGTTTATGGGCTTAATTCGACAAACTCCACCGACAACACCCGCTTTAAGCTGAGGTCTAACCACCCCGGATGGCGGCTTACTGCTTGCTTCTCGGCTCTCCTACAATTGGGTGGTACTCGGGTATCGTCGTGCTTGACGTGGTGAGAGGGGAGCGTGTTCTTGACTAGCTTATGCTTAACATAATGCATGTCCGGACTTTTGTGGAGGAGTGTTGGATGAAACTCGAATTATCAAAATTGTGTTGATTTGCATGCCAACCTATCCGAAACCCTAAATTTACCCTAATAGTGAGTTGTTCCTCCAGCGTTTGCTATGCACTCCCTTAGCCGTTTGGGGATGGAGTTGAACACGGCGCAATGGGCAGAGTAAGGAATTGTTTCCCACTCGTGTTGTATGGCCGCCTCAAAATTGCGCGGGGACAAGTCCAATCTTTTTTGTAATCTACTCGACACAATACCCCACATGTTTTCAATCCAACTAAGGTCAGGGCTTTTGGCAGGCCATTGCATCACTTGAAAGCCGGATTGAGACGAAAGCCAATTCCTAACCTTCTTGCAAGCATGAGCTTTAGCGTTATCTTGCTGAAAAATCCACTGATGTTGCGCCTCGGCCGAGGGCCTTTTTGCCATCAAAGCCTCACACGCGGGTATCAGGTGCTCCTGCAACAAGGTGAGATACACCTCACCGTTTACGCCCTTGCTCTTTGCCTTAACGCCGCTGCTCCCCACTGTCACAAACAAAGGTGTCCTGCCATACTTGCTAACACCACCATACGCGTGCACTTTGAAACAGTTTTGCTCTGACACCTTGGTTGGCGGTTCATCCTCGAAAAGCACCCACTCCTTGTTCCCGGGCCCCTTATTGGACAGCCAAAAGTACTTGCTGTCTGTCACAACCACATTGTGCCATGACTTCCGCACCCATTGTTTGGCAAAGCATAGCCGTGCGCGCATGTGCTTGACTGTTAGTGAAACACGCTTCCTCGGCCTCATCTGGCGCGCTAAGTACTTGTTTAGGTACCGGCGGACCGTCTCAGCACTCACGGTCACTCCTAGCCTCTGCTGCAGCATCTTGGCAAGTTGGGGGCACTGATCGCCGCGCTTTACACCCACCTTCAAAAGGAGGGTGGCTTCTCGGGACGCCAAGGGCGCTCGGGGCCTGCCCGCCCTAGGCGTGTCGTCCACTGTCCCGGTAGCTTTAGCGCGCCGGCACCACTTCTCGACAACCCTCACGGTTGCTTTACACTCCTGCGCGGCCTTACGAGCGCTGCCAAGTCGTTCGGCTTCATGGACGAGGCGCCAACGCCTTGCGAGTACACATGGAGAAGGTGGCATACTACGAAACGGCGGCAGCCGACGTGAGCAATAAGGTCGACAAGAGGAAAAGACAGCGCGCTGGCGCGGTTGGCGGTCTCGGCTGCGAAGAACAAAGTTTTGACGAGTTCCCGCTAAGTTTCGCCAAGTTTTGCGGTCTCCCGCCGCTGTACGGGAATTTTGAAAACGTCCAACACTCCTCCACAAAAGTCCGGACAAGATTTCGCACCTGCGCAAGTAGAAAATGCAATCATGCGTCGATTTTATTGACAAATATCCTGAAATCCCAGGCAATGCTTTTGCGCGCAAAATGGAATGCACCGACAACTGCGAGGGGCGAGTTCGAACACTGCCGGGCATGTGTACTTGGGGTTATCGCGCCCGCACCCGTGCGGCACGCTCTTTCAAACAGTCGCCGTGCTTGGTAGACGAAAAGAGTAACGGGCGCACAACGCCGCAATATGAACGCTAATGCGACGGTCGCGCAAATATTATGCATAGGCGACGGAGGGAGGAGGTGTTGGGCAGGCCGCTGTGGGGGAAACGCAAGAAATCGCGTATGTAGACTTACCACCGATATGCGCACAACCCAAGGGCAAGCCGCTTTCGGCAACAATGTTCAAGCGATCATAACTTCCTGATATATGGTCAAAACTTTTTATTAAATGTACCGTTGGACGCATCTTTTCAATGCGCGTCGAACGCACCTACTTCGGAGTTCAAACTCCCACAAATCGATTTGTTATGAATTATTTGAATTTACAAACTATTCCGGCACCGCTGAGCCGCAGTGCCAAGCAACACCCATCGAAGTCGGCTCACCTCCTGAGACGATTTGTGCGGGGTTTGTCGATATATGTTTACCAATTCTTCATTCCTATTGACCTCCGAGCCCAATTCCCGACGCGTGCCACGCGTGGGGCGGGTGTGGTTGGCACAAGCACATACCCAAGCATTCCAAACACCACCGTCAACGTGGTGCGTCCCTAACGGCCAAGTTGGACCTCGCCCCTCCCCTAAGCCAATCGCCCTCGCATGTTTACAGCGTGCAGTGTTTATCCAAACCTGCGTCATGTGCGTTTTTGCTCGCCTGCTTTCCAAAACATCATCCGTGCCAGCGGCGTGAACTTCCGTGCTCTATTCACACACCCGCAAACCAAACCTCGCGCATTGAACACGGCACCCACGCCTCCAAACCCCCTCCAAAAACCCCCCAAAAATACGGTTATGTGGAACACAGAGAAGTATGCAGCTTGGTATGAGCGCTTGAGCAATGCCCAAGCGTGGCGCTCAGAATGACGTGTGTAGTTCAGACAATTTCTCGGGAGTTTATGGGCTTAATTCGACAAACTCCACCGACAACACCCGCTTTAAGCTGAGGTCTAACCACCCCGGATGGCGGCTTACTGCTTGCTTCTCGGCTCTCCTACAATTGGGTGGTACTCGGGTATCGTCGTGCTTGACGTGGTGAGAGGGGAGCGTGTTCTTGACTAGCTTATGCTTAACATAATGCATGTCCGGACTTTTGTGGAGGAGTGTTGGATGAAACTCGAATTATCAAAATTGTGTTGATTTGCATGCCAACCTATCCGAAACCCTAAATTTACCCTAATAGTGAGTTGTTCCTCCAGCGTTTGCTATGCACTCCCTTAGCCGTTTGGGGATGGAGTTGAACACGGCGCAATGGGCAGAGTAAGGAATTGTTTCCCACTCGTGTTGTATGGCCGCCTCAAAATTGCGCGGGGACAAGTCCAATCTTTTTTGTAATCTACTCGACACAATACCCCACATGTTTTCAATCCAACTAAGGTCAGGGCTTTTGGCAGGCCATTGCATCACTTGAAAGCCGGATTGAGACGAAAGCCAATTCCTAACCTTCTTGCAAGCATGAGCTTTAGCGTTATCTTGCTGAAAAATCCACTGATGTTGCGCCTCGGCCGAGGGCCTTTTTGCCATCAAAGCCTCACACGCGGGTATCAGGTGCTCCTGCAACAAGGTGAGATACACCTCACCGTTTACGCCCTTGCTCTTTGCCTTAACGCCGCTGCTCCCCACTGTCACAAACAAAGGTGTCCTGCCATACTTGCTAACACCACCATACGCGTGCACTTTGAAACAGTTTTGCTCTGACACCTTGGTTGGCGGTTCATCCTCGAAAAGCACCCACTCCTTGTTCCCGGGCCCCTTATTGGACAGCCAAAAGTACTTGCTGTCTGTCACAACCACATTGTGCCATGACTTCCGCACCCATTGTTTGGCAAAGCATAGCCGTGCGCGCATGTGCTTGACTGTTAGTGAAACACGCTTCCTCGGCCTCATCTGGCGCGCTAAGTACTTGTTTAGGTACCGGCGGACCGTCTCAGCACTCACGGTCACTCCTAGCCTCTGCTGCAGCATCTTGGCAAGTTGGGGGCACTGATCGCCGCGCTTTACACCCACCTTCAAAAGGAGGGTGGCTTCTCGGGACGCCAAGGGCGCTCGGGGCCTGCCCGCCCTAGGCGTGTCGTCCACTGTCCCGGTAGCTTTAGCGCGCCGGCACCACTTCTCGACAACCCTCACGGTTGCTTTACACTCCTGCGCGGCCTTACGAGCGCTGCCAAGTCGTTCGGCTTCATGGACGAGGCGCCAACGCCTTGCGAGTACACATGGAGAAGGTGGCATACTACGAAACGGCGGCAGCCGACGTGAGCAATAAGGTCGACAAGAGGAAAAGACAGCGCGCTGGCGCGGTTGGCGGTCTCGGCTGCGAAGAACAAAGTTTTGACGAGTTCCCGCTAAGTTTCGCCAAGTTTTGCGGTCTCCCGCCGCTGTACGGGAATTTTGAAAACGTCCAACACTCCTCCACAAAAGTCCGGACAAGATTTCGCACCTGCGCAAGTAGAAAATGCAATCATGCGTCGATTTTATTGACAAATATCCTGAAATCCCAGGCAATGCTTTTGCGCGCAAAATGGAATGCACCGACAACTGCGAGGGGCGAGTTCGAACACTGCCGGGCATGTGTACTTGGGGTTATCGCGCCCGCACCCGTGCGGCACGCTCTTTCAAACAGTCGCCGTGCTTGGTAGACGAAAAGAGTAACGGGCGCACAACGCCGCAATATGAACGCTAATGCGACGGTCGCGCAAATATTATGCATAGGCGACGGAGGGAGGAGGTGTTGGGCAGGCCGCTGTGGGGGAAACGCAAGAAATCGCGTATGTAGACTTACCACCGATATGCGCACAACCCAAGGGCAAGCCGCTTTCGGCAACAATGTTCAAGCGATCATAACTTCCTGATATATGGTCAAAACTTTTTATTAAATGTACCGTTGGACGCATCTTTTCAATGCGCGTCGAACGCACCTACTTCGGAGTTCAAACTCCCACAAATCGATTTGTTATGAATTATTTGAATTTACAAACTATTCCGGCACCGCTGAGCCGCAGTGCCAAGCAACACCCATCGAAGTCGGCTCACCTCCTGAGACGATTTGTGCGGGGTTTGTCGATATATGTTTACCAATTCTTCATTCCTATTGACCTCCGAGCCCAATTCCCGACGCGTGCCACGCGTGGGGCGGGTGTGGTTGGCACAAGCACATACCCAAGCATTCCAAACACCACCGTCAACGTGGTGCGTCCCTAACGGCCAAGTTGGACCTCGCCCCTCCCCTAAGCCAATCGCCCTCGCATGTTTACAGCGTGCAGTGTTTATCCAAACCTGCGTCATGTGCGTTTTTGCTCGCCTGCTTTCCAAAACATCATCCGTGCCAGCGGCGTGAACTTCCGTGCTCTATTCACACACCCGCAAACCAAACCTCGCGCATTGAACACGGCACCCACGCCTCCAAACCCCCTCCAAAAACCCCCCAAAAATACGGTTATGTGGAACACAGAGAAGTATGCAGCTTGGTATGAGCGCTTGAGCAATGCCCAAGCGTGGCGCTCAGAATGACGTGTGTAGTTCAGACAATTTCTCGGGAGTTTATGGGCTTAATTCGACAAACTCCACCGACAACACCCGCTTTAAGCTGAGGTCTAACCACCCCGGATGGCGGCTTACTGCTTGCTTCTCGGCTCTCCTACAATTGGGTGGTACTCGGGTATCGTCGTGCTTGACGTGGTGAGAGGGGAGCGTGTTCTTGACTAGCTTATGCTTAACATAATGCATGTCCGGACTTTTGTGGAGGAGTGTTGGATGAAACTCGAATTATCAAAATTGTGTTGATTTGCATGCCAACCTATCCGAAACCCTAAATTTACCCTAATAGTGAGTTGTTCCTCCAGCGTTTGCTATGCACTCCCTTAGCCGTTTGGGGATGGAGTTGAACACGGCGCAATGGGCAGAGTAAGGAATTGTTTCCCACTCGTGTTGTATGGCCGCCTCAAAATTGCGCGGGGACAAGTCCAATCTTTTTTGTAATCTACTCGACACAATACCCCACATGTTTTCAATCCAACTAAGGTCAGGGCTTTTGGCAGGCCATTGCATCACTTGAAAGCCGGATTGAGACGAAAGCCAATTCCTAACCTTCTTGCAAGCATGAGCTTTAGCGTTATCTTGCTGAAAAATCCACTGATGTTGCGCCTCGGCCGAGGGCCTTTTTGCCATCAAAGCCTCACACGCGGGTATCAGGTGCTCCTGCAACAAGGTGAGATACACCTCACCGTTTACGCCCTTGCTCTTTGCCTTAACGCCGCTGCTCCCCACTGTCACAAACAAAGGTGTCCTGCCATACTTGCTAACACCACCATACGCGTGCACTTTGAAACAGTTTTGCTCTGACACCTTGGTTGGCGGTTCATCCTCGAAAAGCACCCACTCCTTGTTCCCGGGCCCCTTATTGGACAGCCAAAAGTACTTGCTGTCTGTCACAACCACATTGTGCCATGACTTCCGCACCCATTGTTTGGCAAAGCATAGCCGTGCGCGCATGTGCTTGACTGTTAGTGAAACACGCTTCCTCGGCCTCATCTGGCGCGCTAAGTACTTGTTTAGGTACCGGCGGACCGTCTCAGCACTCACGGTCACTCCTAGCCTCTGCTGCAGCATCTTGGCAAGTTGGGGGCACTGATCGCCGCGCTTTACACCCACCTTCAAAAGGAGGGTGGCTTCTCGGGACGCCAAGGGCGCTCGGGGCCTGCCCGCCCTAGGCGTGTCGTCCACTGTCCCGGTAGCTTTAGCGCGCCGGCACCACTTCTCGACAACCCTCACGGTTGCTTTACACTCCTGCGCGGCCTTACGAGCGCTGCCAAGTCGTTCGGCTTCATGGACGAGGCGCCAACGCCTTGCGAGTACACATGGAGAAGGTGGCATACTACGAAACGGCGGCAGCCGACGTGAGCAATAAGGTCGACAAGAGGAAAAGACAGCGCGCTGGCGCGGTTGGCGGTCTCGGCTGCGAAGAACAAAGTTTTGACGAGTTCCCGCTAAGTTTCGCCAAGTTTTGCGGTCTCCCGCCGCTGTACGGGAATTTTGAAAACGTCCAACACTCCTCCACAAAAGTCCGGACAAGATTTCGCACCTGCGCAAGTAGAAAATGCAATCATGCGTCGATTTTATTGACAAATATCCTGAAATCCCAGGCAATGCTTTTGCGCGCAAAATGGAATGCACCGACAACTGCGAGGGGCGAGTTCGAACACTGCCGGGCATGTGTACTTGGGGTTATCGCGCCCGCACCCGTGCGGCACGCTCTTTCAAACAGTCGCCGTGCTTGGTAGACGAAAAGAGTAACGGGCGCACAACGCCGCAATATGAACGCTAATGCGACGGTCGCGCAAATATTATGCATAGGCGACGGAGGGAGGAGGTGTTGGGCAGGCCGCTGTGGGGGAAACGCAAGAAATCGCGTATGTAGACTTACCACCGATATGCGCACAACCCAAGGGCAAGCCGCTTTCGGCAACAATGTTCAAGCGATCATAACTTCCTGATATATGGTCAAAACTTTTTATTAAATGTACCGTTGGACGCATCTTTTCAATGCGCGTCGAACGCACCTACTTCGGAGTTCAAACTCCCACAAATCGATTTGTTATGAATTATTTGAATTTACAAACTATTCCGGCACCGCTGAGCCGCAGTGCCAAGCAACACCCATCGAAGTCGGCTCACCTCCTGAGACGATTTGTGCGGGGTTTGTCGATATATGTTTACCAATTCTTCATTCCTATTGACCTCCGAGCCCAATTCCCGACGCGTGCCACGCGTGGGGCGGGTGTGGTTGGCACAAGCACATACCCAAGCATTCCAAACACCACCGTCAACGTGGTGCGTCCCTAACGGCCAAGTTGGACCTCGCCCCTCCCCTAAGCCAATCGCCCTCGCATGTTTACAGCGTGCAGTGTTTATCCAAACCTGCGTCATGTGCGTTTTTGCTCGCCTGCTTTCCAAAACATCATCCGTGCCAGCGGCGTGAACTTCCGTGCTCTATTCACACACCCGCAAACCAAACCTCGCGCATTGAACACGGCACCCACGCCTCCAAACCCCCTCCAAAAACCCCCCAAAAATACGGTTATGTGGAACACAGAGAAGTATGCAGCTTGGTATGAGCGCTTGAGCAATGCCCAAGCGTGGCGCTCAGAATGACGTGTGTAGTTCAGACAATTTCTCGGGAGTTTATGGGCTTAATTCGACAAACTCCACCGACAACACCCGCTTTAAGCTGAGGTCTAACCACCCCGGATGGCGGCTTACTGCTTGCTTCTCGGCTCTCCTACAATTGGGTGGTACTCGGGTATCGTCGTGCTTGACGTGGTGAGAGGGGAGCGTGTTCTTGACTAGCTTATGCTTAACATAATGCATGTCCGGACTTTTGTGGAGGAGTGTTGGATGAAACTCGAATTATCAAAATTGTGTTGATTTGCATGCCAACCTATCCGAAACCCTAAATTTACCCTAATAGTGAGTTGTTCCTCCAGCGTTTGCTATGCACTCCCTTAGCCGTTTGGGGATGGAGTTGAACACGGCGCAATGGGCAGAGTAAGGAATTGTTTCCCACTCGTGTTGTATGGCCGCCTCAAAATTGCGCGGGGACAAGTCCAATCTTTTTTGTAATCTACTCGACACAATACCCCACATGTTTTCAATCCAACTAAGGTCAGGGCTTTTGGCAGGCCATTGCATCACTTGAAAGCCGGATTGAGACGAAAGCCAATTCCTAACCTTCTTGCAAGCATGAGCTTTAGCGTTATCTTGCTGAAAAATCCACTGATGTTGCGCCTCGGCCGAGGGCCTTTTTGCCATCAAAGCCTCACACGCGGGTATCAGGTGCTCCTGCAACAAGGTGAGATACACCTCACCGTTTACGCCCTTGCTCTTTGCCTTAACGCCGCTGCTCCCCACTGTCACAAACAAAGGTGTCCTGCCATACTTGCTAACACCACCATACGCGTGCACTTTGAAACAGTTTTGCTCTGACACCTTGGTTGGCGGTTCATCCTCGAAAAGCACCCACTCCTTGTTCCCGGGCTGCGCGCATGTGCTTGACTGTTAGTGAAACACGCTTCCTCGGCCTCATCTGGCGCGCTAAGTACTTGTTTAGGTACCGGCGGACCGTCTCAGCACTCACGGTCACTCCTAGCCTCTGCTGCAGCATCTTGGCAAGTTGGGGGCACTGATCGCCGCGCTTTACACCCACCTTCAAAAGGAGGGTGGCTTCTCGGGACGCCAAGGGCGCTCGGGGCCTGCCCGCCCTAGGCGTGTCGTCCACTGTCCCGGTAGCTTTAGCGCGCCGGCACCACTTCTCGACAACCCTCACGGTTGCTTTACACTCCTGCGCGGCCTTACGAGCGCTGCCAAGTCGTTCGGCTTCATGGACGAGGCGCCAACGCCTTGCGAGTACACATGGAGAAGGTGGCATACTACGAAACGGCGGCAGCCGACGTGAGCAATAAGGTCGACAAGAGGAAAAGACAGCGCGCTGGCGCGGTTGGCGGTCTCGGCTGCGAAGAACAAAGTTTTGACGAGTTCCCGCTAAGTTTCGCCAAGTTTTGCGGTCTCCCGCCGCTGTACGGGAATTTTGAAAACGTCCAACACTCCTCCACAAAAGTCCGGACAAGATTTCGCACCTGCGCAAGTAGAAAATGCAATCATGCGTCGATTTTATTGACAAATATCCTGAAATCCCAGGCAATGCTTTTGCGCGCAAAATGGAATGCACCGACAACTGCGAGGGGCGAGTTCGAACACTGCCGGGCATGTGTACTTGGGGTTATCGCGCCCGCACCCGTGCGGCACGCTCTTTCAAACAGTCGCCGTGCTTGGTAGACGAAAAGAGTAACGGGCGCACAACGCCGCAATATGAACGCTAATGCGACGGTCGCGCAAATATTATGCATAGGCGACGGAGGGAGGAGGTGTTGGGCAGGCCGCTGTGGGGGAAACGCAAGAAATCGCGTATGTAGACTTACCACCGATATGCGCACAACCCAAGGGCAAGCCGCTTTCGGCAACAATGTTCAAGCGATCATAACTTCCTGATATATGGTCAAAACTTTTTATTAAATGTACCGTTGGACGCATC
Source organism: Tetraselmis chui (assembly GCA_026401115.1). Classification (NCBI taxonomy): domain Eukaryota; kingdom Viridiplantae; phylum Chlorophyta; class Chlorodendrophyceae; order Chlorodendrales; family Chlorodendraceae; genus Tetraselmis; species Tetraselmis chui. The sequence continues at coordinate 25,307 of JAPMLY010000104.1, forward strand.
TTTTCAATGCGCGTCGAACGCACCTACTTCGGAGTTCAAACTCCCACAAATCGATTTGTTATGAATTATTTGAATTTACAAACTATTCCGGCACCGCTGAGCCGCAGTGCCAAGCAACACCCATCGAAGTCGGCTCACCTCCTGAGACGATTTGTGCGGGGTTTGTCGATATATGTTTACCAATTCTTCATTCCTATTGACCTCCGAGCCCAATTCCCGACGCGTGCCACGCGTGGGGCGGGTGTGGTTGGCACAAGCACATACCCAAGCATTCCAAACACCACCGTCAACGTGGTGCGTCCCTAACGGCCAAGTTGGACCTCGCCCCTCCCCTAAGCCAATCGCCCTCGCATGTTTACAGCGTGCAGTGTTTATCCAAACCTGCGTCATGTGCGTTTTTGCTCGCCTGCTTTCCAAAACATCATCCGTGCCAGCGGCGTGAACTTCCGTGCTCTATTCACACACCCGCAAACCAAACCTCGCGCATTGAACACGGCACCCACGCCTCCAAACCCCCTCCAAAAACCCCCCAAAAATACGGTTATGTGGAACACAGAGAAGTATGCAGCTTGGTATGAGCGCTTGAGCAATGCCCAAGCGTGGCGCTCAGAATGACGTGTGTAGTTCAGACAATTTCTCGGGAGTTTATGGGCTTAATTCGACAAACTCCACCGACAACGCCCGCTTTAAGCTGAGGGCTAACCACCCCGGATGGCGGCTTACTGCTTGCTTCTCGGCTCTCCTACAATTGGGTGGTACTCGGGTATCGTCGTGCTTGACGTGGTGAGAGGGGAGCGTGTTCTTGACTAGCTTATGCTTAACATAATGCATGTCCGGACTTTTGTGGAGGAGTGTACAATATACGGTTGAGGTAACAACAATGAGACATCTACTCATCTCTCTCTCCATCTTCACTTCCACCTAGCAATTACAAAACATATTTGTATCTGCTATTAGCTTCACGAAGGCTAACCGCCACATTTACATTTAAAACAACATTAAATAGCTAACTAAAATACGAGGCGTGCGAGTAATTTAGATTGATTGTGATTAATGCAAATTTCGTCGCACAAATGTAAAAGGCTACCGACGCAAATGAACGAGCGGTCTACATTTGAGCAATAATACTACGTAGCGAAGAATACTTATGTGATCAAAGCTACAAAGCGCAGGTTCACACGAGGGCGGAGACACGATATCATAATTCCATAAGGCACAGTGCATAAAATTTATGCGAACTGCTTCTAATTTTTAAGCATTTTTTTACAAGAAAAAGCAGCATAAGCCACCAAGCAAAATGAAGAAAGGAGGAAATAAAAACCTCTTTTCCCTGCTCAAGTAAGAAGGTTTTTTTTTCCCCTCTTTTATTCACAATATCTTCTTGCAATAAAAAGCAGCATAAGCCACCAAGAAAAACAAGAAAAGAGGAAAGCAGGATGGCATGCCACAGCATCAGTACTGCCCTCCAACCGCTTGTAAAGTTAAGCGCGTAAATTGACGACGTCGGAATGTAGGAAAGTTTCGAATAGCAACACGCATTTGGACAATACTCGCCGATTTGAACTAACACACGCTGGAATGCCTAGGGAGACACAATTGCATGATTAGATAAATCTGGGAGACTGCTGCAATATAATTAGCAAATTCTTACAAGAAAAAGCAGTGGAGGCCACCAAGCAAAAAAAAAAAAAAAAAAAAAAAGAGGAAAAAACCTAAGCCCGAGGAACAGGAAGGCATCTAGCGTCTCTAGCGAGGAATGATTTCATGAATCGGTGGGGCTAAGTACCGGTATGTATTAGCTATCACTAGAGGTGTATCAAAACGAGAAATTGGCATCACAATGTCGGATATGCAATGACAGATACTGATATGTGGAGTGAAGGCGTCTAGGGAGACACGAGATGGTTTGAAAAGGCGACGTGAATAATCTTCAGTACTGATGATCGTCAGTAGAGCTCTAGCCGCCGTTGTTCAAATAAAAATTAATTCCGATCGCCGGCGGCTGAACTAATTTGGCATCCCGCGACATGTCATTTGCCCCCCAAGTAAGTGTTTTAGTCATACATGGTTTTGCATGCCAGCCATCCTTAGAAAAAACCTGATATCGCGATTCTCACATGGAGAATTCAAGAGCATGCACCGATTGGATATTGATAAAGCCGGCCATGAGTCAATAGCGATGCGAGTCGCGCGAAAACAAGCCCGTGCACTAAAATAGCAATTTACGGCACCGACTTCGTCGAGGAGTGACTCCAAACTGCCCTCAAAAGCCCCTATCTCCAATTGCGTAGCCACTAGCCCGGCCTTTGAGTCCTCATGCGAGCCCAGCCGCCCTCTCATGCTCGTGAGGTATGCGTTCATAGCAGACTCCCGTAAACGTTCGTATAATCCGTTCCAAATTTAGCTAGCTCAATTGTCTCCGCATACATCCGTCTCTTAACCATACCGTACGGGATACGAAGAGTCGCAAAAGCATGGTTTGGAGTGTCCATTACAGTGATAAATCATCGTCTTTTTAATCACCGATATAGATAATATTGGCAAGCATAAGACGGATGGAGTGAAACTTAGATTGTTGCACGGAGTTAGAATTGAAAGACGTGACAGTAAGCACATACGTTGTCATTAGATTGATGCATGTATTGCAAGTATTCACAATGAAAGCAACTCAAAAAAGAAGCCGTTGCATAGTACATACAGTACATGTATATATCGAGCCGCGTCTTTCACCGGCACCTTCGCAGCCAAGTGACGCTCGAGTGTCGCACGAGTAGCGTCCGACTCCGAGAGTTGCAGTTTTAGTTGCTCCCTTGCAATCTTTATCATCTTAAGCACAAGTAGAATTCTTCTAATAAAAAGCATAGCTAGTGAAATCGAATCAATTACTAAGGAATGAGTAAAGCTTATTAAAGTCATTAAGATACTGCCGTAATTTCAAGTGGCAGTTTCAGAAATACGGGGGGTCTACCTTTTACAATATTTATTCATTTTGTGCATCATATGACATGTGCATAAGTATGGTTAAGGATGAGGTCGAGAACGCATCAACATGCTTTCAAGAAACTGAATAAAAAAGACACTTAATAAGTGTTGAACACCATTTGGGGGAAGAATATGCAAGAAGGGAAAACAAAACTGTCGGGGACGGCCACACAACACACTTACCCAATAAAATCTTAATTGCATAATGTAGTTCAAGTGATATGAATCGTGAATCATTATCATACGTCTAAAAGATCATTTTCCGATCCCTCTTCGGGGATACGGCCTCTTTCCCTACGACAAGCACTCCTCCTTACATGACTATAGTTCACGATCGTACACCCATTCCTAGTCTCACGAACAACGGAGGATACTCCTCGACCCAACCTCCTCACGGACTCGGAGGATGAGTATACCACCCATGTAGGTCTCCACGACGCCAACCCCCATCCCTAGATATGTATCCTTTCTCCCTCCTCCCTCATAGTACCCCCCCAACACGGTCAACATCACCACAATGTAACCGACCCTTCCCCCTACGGGTCTCCGTCACACTTTCACACCGCGTACCGTCCTTGAAATCATGTCATTCCTCTGAGGGGGGGGGATACCAATCAACGTTGCACCTCTACTCCCTTGTTGACATAATCATCGAGCTCGATAACTCCCACACCACCTTCCACATGATCATTAACTCCGATGTCGACATATACCAAACCACAGGGCAAATTTCTAGCCGTTGGACCAATAAACACGCCGCGGACATGACCCTCTTCCAGCTTCGCTTAACACCCCTCTCCTTGTCCTAACTTACAAAGACTCGCATTTCGGCCTACTCTTATATTTTATACGCGCTACCCCCACTTGGATTGACAAACTACACAAATCTTCCCTTGTCGACCTAGACATTCGTAGTATATATGGCGCTCAAAAAGGCGTGGAATGGCGACAACCCCTCCGAACAGTCGAACACTAGTTTGCTTTTCTTTTTCTGGAATCCTTCCTACGGTGGCTTCCTGTCGGTAGCCGTGGCTACATTCTAGTGCCTCCTCTAGCCAACTATTCGAGTCCTCGGGCCACTCTCCCACGGAAGCCTACCCAAGTCTTGGCATTGCGGACAACCCCCGTCTCTAAAGCAGAATCTACTCACAATCGCAAAATCTAACTCCATAAACTCTCTCTCGTCAACGAATACACGGAGCTAGACGTCAATGCTAAGAAGTATTGCCTAACCGCTCCCGCCGGCGGCGCAGCGGCGGCTGCCCGGAGGGGGGTGCGCTCGCATACCCGTCGGCACCTACCTCTGCCTCCACGGTGTGGGCGCTAGTTAACCTTCTGCCGTGCCATGCTTGGCATGAAAGAAGGCTAAACGAAGTAACGGCAGCTGCGATCCGCGGGATCAACAAGTGTCGGGAAGCCATGTACGGAGGGTTTTGAAAATTCATAATATCCGTACGCCAACAATAAGATCTCCCGCTCGGGCCGTCCGATGTGGTTTTTCGCTACTGAATAATCTTCATATACCGTTTCATTTGGGGGGATGGGGCATGTATGTGTGAAAACAAATTGGCGAGGAGGGTACAGACGGATTAGCGGCGGGTTGAGGGTGTTGGAGGTGGCGGCGGACAGCCGTTAAGCAACGCTAGGAAAGGGCGCTCGCTACACGTTGACCGGCATGTTGACATCAAGCCGACCCAAGGGGGGAGCACGACACCAGCAACTAGGAAGACTGCCGCGACGGGAGGAGCGGTGAGGTCTAGCGGCGGGGTTATCCTCAGGATAAACCGCCGCCGGAAAACTCTTTGCGGGGGGTTTGAATAATTTCCGCACCCCGCGGCCTTTTTGGATCCGGCAATGGTGAACATGCCCTACCCCACTGCTACCCACTATCGACATGCACACAAAATATTAGGGAGTGTGAGCCCGGGTCAGCGCGGAGGCTTGCACTGGAAAGAAGGGTGCTCGACGAACGCGCGATCGATGGATGAAGGGTACGCCCGCTTGCTGTGCTTCTAGACAGATACCCGGATACGAGACATGAAAAGCCGGAGAAATTGCCGGGAAAACTTTTTACCGCGGCGGCAAGAGCACGAGCTTTTGTGTGTGGTAGTTTTCTCCCCCCCCCCCCCCCTCCTACCCTCGAGGTGACGGGGGACCTGGACTAGGAGGAAGTCGCGACGGGAGGAGCGGTTACGACCTTGGGGCGGGACTTAAGGGATGCGACTGCGGGATCGACGAGCGACCGCATGAGGAGGGGTTTTTCGTTAGCATTCCCCTCCTTTCTCCGCCAAGACACGCGGGGGCTAGATAGGCTGGCCCGTCGCCCCTCTCGTACGCCGATCGGCCTAGGCCGGTCGGCACCCCGGTTCGGTGGGAGCGGGTCGTTCAAAGTAAATGCCGAGCAGCAGTTTGATTTTGCATATCTTGACAAGTGGCTCTAATATTCTTTGTATATATAATTTTCTTGATTACAAAGTTACTTCAACTGTTATTGCTTAGAAGTAGGACAATGGCAATTACTGCGTTTGCTTACAGTTTTCAAACTCCGAGAAACGTCGGCACACATTGCAAGTAGGTGTGTCGCTAGGTGTACATGGTCGAATAGTACCCGGCCCATTTTTGGCCGATAACCTGTTTGTTTTTTGGTACAGAGTTGTCGCTAGGCTACTACTCTAACACTTCTGTTGTCCCGACACCACGCCTCGGGCTGGTTGTCTCTGTGACTGTCACTTTGCGTGACTGTGACTGTAACTACGTGTGCGTTAGTTATCTTCCTTATTGATCATGTGTGCACGGTTTGATATGTTATGGGCCCCCGCCTCACGTCACTCACGCTCGACAACCTTGTTCGGCGAGCTGCGATCGCCACCTCTCCCGGAGAAGGTAAGTTTACATAGATACTTAGTACTTTCACCGTGTAGTCGGCGGTATTGCCAGTATAATCTGCGCTTTAAAAATTCACCCTTCATCCCACCTAAGTCAGCCGCTCGAGGACGCCATACAACCACCCACACCGACGCACTCGTCGTGTGTGGATAGGGTGCACACATGTCCAAGCTGGAGACGGGGGGGGGCGCACTATCGGGTGAATGCGCATACACAGAGTGCACGACAGCCCTAGCTTAATACATTGATATTTATATATAATATATATATCTCATTTTTAGCGACTCAGCCGCCAGCGCATCTCTCCACTTGCATTGGCCGTGGCCCCGACGTGTACCCCACACTGGGTGGAGGACACAGAAAATGTGCTTTTAGACACCCCGGGGCATCAGGCCGAGGGGTCGGCGGGCATCAAGCCGTCTCTCTGAAACCACTGTTAGGCACAAGTCCAGCTAGCGGTTTTTACCGCTGCCTGTTTTTTCAGTTCTTTCTTTTTCGTCCTCTGTCAAAATGGCGCCGAAAACACGCTTTGTCGACTCTCCACATGTTTCGCCTCATGCTTCGCCTCACCCCGGCTCTCCGCAAAGCTCTATCATTCCCACCCATGTCACCCTTGCGCTCGTCCTACAGCAAATGGCGCTCATAAACGCCCGCCTAGACGCACAGTCCGCCGACAATGTTGTTGTTGTTGTTGTTGTTGTTGTCGCTGCTCCCGCTGCGGACCCCTCTTTCGTTGTGCGTCGTCACGATGCGAAGCTCGACCCCCTTGGTGACAGCCACCCACTGCACCCCTTGCTTCGCCCCTCCCACACAAGGACCCCTCTTCCCCGGCCCTCGGGTGGACGCGCAGACGGCCCACGCTGTTGTTGTCGCTGCAGCTGCGGTTGGCGACCCCCCAGTCGCACACCGCCGCCATGATGCGCACCACCGCACCACCGCGCCACCGCCTCACGAACTGCCCGTGGAACACCTCCCTCCACCTCCTCCGTACCCCCCCGCAGGGTATGCCCTCCCGACCCCCGGACCTTTTTTCCCGGAGGCGCCGCCCCCCCCCCCGCGTCCCCGCCACTCGTGGCCACCCGCACCCGTACGGCCCACCGACTACAATGGCCGGCCACGCTCCCTTCCCCGGCGGACCACCTCCTCCCTTCTCTGGCGGACCACTTCCTCCCTTCCCTGTCCGGCATTCGCCTTCTACCCAACGTGGTGGGCACACCACCCGTGGCGGCCGTCGCCTCACCATTGACCCGGTGGTCATCGGCCGCGCGGCCCACGAGGCTACCGGTTTGGACAAGGACGCCCTCAACCGGTCCATGAAGATGTCGGTCCCTACCATGGGGCCCACCACGGACTTCAAGCAGTGGAAGTGGAACTTCCTTTATTTTCTCTCCATTAAGGCCGCATACCTCATCCCACAGCTTGCCATCCGCGACTCGGGTGTCTGGTTAGACGAACATGCGCAACACTACGCCTACACGCTGCGCCTTCATGCAGCCAACGCGAAACAGCGCGCTGACCAAGCGATGAAGTGCGTCTCCCCATCACGTCCTGACTGCGCCGCAGCCGCGTGGGACATCCTGTGTGAACGTCTCGACAGTCGGTCCTTTGCTCGCTCCATGTCTCTGCTGGACAACTTGATGGTCAGACAGCGCCTTGGACAGTCACTCAATGACTATGTCCACTACATGCGGCAGACGTTCGACGACTACAACGAGACCTGTCAGATGGTTGATGGTTCCGCTGCCATCCACCCTCACAACCTCGGTCTCCTCATGCTGCGCGGTATTTCCAGCAACGGTCCACACGGACATGCCAAGCAGTGCGTCGTCAACGCGTTCGACACAGACTACCTTCAGTCCGCTGATGAAGTGATGGCTAGCATCCTCCACTTGGCACACAATATGGACGAGGACGACGCCCCGGACACACCAGCTCCCCACATATCACCATCTCCCATCTCCGCCTTTTTCGCTGTTGGCCGCGGTTCACACAGCGGTCGAGGCCACCCTCCACGTGGTTCTCGCGGTAGTCGCGGACTACCCAAAAAGTGCAGCGCTTGCGGCAGCCTGGATCACATATTGTCCTCCTGCACTGCCCCGGATGACGCCCTCTTGCGGTGGACACTCGCCAAGTGTAAGATGATCATCCAAAAGTACGGCGCCCCTTGTGGCTCTCCCTCTGCGCACGCCGCTCTGCTGAGCGACGTCCCCGACGATGACTCGGACAGTTTGCCCACCCTCGAGGAGTGCACGGATGAATACGATGACACCGAGGTGAGTGTCCCCTTCATCTCCGTAGCCCGCTCCTCTTCCTTCACCCATGGCCGTAAACTCTCACAGTTCTGGGTAGTCGATTCCGCATGCTCTATCAACCTCACCACAATTAAAAGTGACTTCGTACGATTCACACCCCCCTCCACTCCCTCGCGCGTTGGAGAGGTTGGTGTTGACGTCAAGGGCAGTGGCTCCGTCCGGATCTCAGTTAGGCTTGCCTCTCGCATGCTTATTTACCGCACCATCCATGCGTTGTACACCCCTGACTTGTCCTCTCGCTCTGCTCAACGCATCGACCGACTGCTTAGTGTCAGTTGGATGCAGACCCACAACGGCTGTGAATTCATCTTCCCCTCTGACTCTGACACTCGTATGCTTGTGGTTCCCACATGAATGGGTGTGCTATAGCCGTCCGGAAGCGGACTCTACCTCCTCCCCCACTCGCCAGAGCTCCCCCCAAGCCCCTCCGCAACGCAAGTGAATAGCCCCTCCCCTAGTGTTGCCCTTGCTGCCCGGTGTGACCTTTTACTTTGGCACATGAACATGCAAAGCATGCAGGCCCATCACACACACGGTGTCCCGACTAGCCCTGCGCTAGCGAGCTCTGTTAAAACTGTTTCTTGCGATTCATGTTTGTTACACAAAGCCTCAACTGCACCGCGCAACACCACTGCTTGCGTGAAACCTTCCCGTCCCCTCCTCTACATGTCCTCTAGCCTTTGGGGACGAGTCAACGTCCCCTCCCCACATGGCCTCCGCTACTGCTTGCTCGTCATTGACCACCACACCCATTACATGTTGGTGCGGTTCCTCAAGTTCAAAGACGACGAGTGTTCGGAGTTGGAAACCATCCTCCTGGACATGGAACACATGCATGCACGCCATCACTCCCAATTGGGCGCGTTCGCACCAGTCATAAAATTTGACTCGGACTTTGTCCTTGAAGTTGCAGTTACCCGCGAGATGTGCGCACATCTCGGCGTCGGGATCCAGTTCTCTGCCTCATACGCCCACCACATGCTCGGCAAAGCCGAACGTCCTTGGCACACTATCCGGGACAATGCGTTGGCGATGCTCCACAATATGGCCGTTCCCAAGTCCATGTGGTTATGCGATGTTAGCACTGTTGTGTGCCTTCGCAACCGCACGTATATTCGCTCCGTCGGACCCAATGGTGGCATCCCCCTCGCCCTCCTTACGTCGTCCGTGCCTGACGCATCCATGTTCCGCGTCTTTGGGTGCGCCGTCTTCGCCAAGGTGCCCGACAAAATGCGTCTAACACTCAGTGAGAAGGCGTTTCGTGGCGTCATGGTCGGCTACCCCACTGACGCACCCGGGTACTGCGTGTACAACCCGGAAACACGCCGCATCACCACTTCAGTCCATGTTGTCTTTCAAGAAGACACCCCGGGCTTCGGCGCACAGCTCTCCGTCGACTCGGCCATCATCGACCCTTCGGATGACGCACTTGCCACCTCGCCCCAATTCCACCCCATCGACATCACATTGCCAGACCCTCTACCCCCCCTGCATCCCCTAGCCAAGCTCGGCTCCGTTCTCATCCCCTACGCTACGGCGAAATGGTTGCCCACGTCTCCCACTACCCCCCGACCCTCGTGACGGCGTGTTGTGGCCCTGACCAGGGCAAAGCCAAACACGACATCTTCGAGCACCCTCACGTTCCCGACCTTATCACTGGTCCCCACTACACACATGCCGGCACATCGCCCACTGCCGTCGCCCTCATGTGCGCCCGGGAGTGTGTGGAACCGAAATCGTACCGGGCTGCCTTGGACAGCGCCCAGGCCCCTCAGCGGCAAGCCGCTATACAACATGAGTACTCCTCCCTCATAGACAACGGCACGTGGGAACTAGTTGACCTTCCCCCGGGTCGCATGGTCGTTAACATCATGTGGATCTACAAAGTCAAGTCTGACACCGCCGGTGACGTCTCCCGCTTCAAAGCGCGGTCCTCGCCAAAGGGTGCGGCCAACGCGTCGTACAAATTGCAATTTGCCAACGCGTCGTATAAAAGCGCAATTTGTACTTATTGTCGAGGCGCTGGTGCTTATCAAAGTACGCCCCCGGCGGAGTGTGATGTCGCGGGGGGTTTGCTGGTGTGGATCGGCGGGGGATGTCGTCCGGAGAAATATCCGATACTGCGGACTCGAATGGAGGGGGTCCGGGCCGCTTGGGAGTGGAGGCAACATGGCGAGGCGGGTGGGACCCCCGGGAGTCGGGTTAAGGGCGTTGCATTTCCCCGCCAGGAGTCGGCAGCATGAGGGGATCCTCAGCAAGTAGGGCTGCGTATTCCTCTATGAGTCGATGGCGGGAGGTAGGAGAGGCTGATTAAAGAGCGGGCCGAACTTATGCATCTTGCTTTTCGTAGTCGTCCGCATCATGTGAGTCTGCTAGAGTTTCCAGGGGGCGGCGTTTGGAGGAGCGTACATGTTGCCAATGGGATGCGTTGGGGGGGAGGGGGGGTTCTTGTGGTGTGGGGTCGGTCCGTCTGTCGTTATCGGGTATTCTTCCATATCCATAGATTGGTCGTCCGGGCGAGTGTCCCCCGGGCGAGTAGTAGTGGGATGTTCCTCGTTATCTCCGTCGTCGGTCGCTCGTGTGGAGGTAGTGCTATCTTACGCGTTGGTGTAGGCTCGCGCTCGGAGTGTGGTATGCACGCGGAGTAGTCTGTCGATAGCGTCGGCGAGATAGGATGAGCGGTCTAGGGGGGTGGCAAGTTTGGCCGAGCATCCTATGAGACTCGATCCGTGCGCGTTCATGGTAGCGGAAGGAAAGATGACAATGTGTCGTTCGGTGCTATGGTGATGACGACGCGTAGGAATTGTTATCTTATGGAAAGGTAGGCCGCTCGTGGTCCAAGTGCTTTCGGCGGCTAGGTCGGTAGCCAGATCGGTACGGTTGAGGGCGGCTTGGGTGTGCGGGGCGGGTTTTGGGGGGGGGGGGGGGGGGGGGGTTGGATTTCGCTTGCCTTTGTCTCAGGTTTCGGGGCGCGGTAGATTCGCAAGAACCATGGGTCAACCGCGTCGGGCATAAGGTGAATTCATTTTTTTTGAGGGCAGCGGCGTAGAGGAAGGCCATAGGGGAGGCGAGGCTGAGAACTACCTTACGGGTGTCCGTGAAGGAATTGTCCGCTGTGCTCATAGCGATAGCCCTGACTCCGCCCGGTCCTGCGGTGGTGAGCGTTGCTGCAACTTGGTGCGTAGTAACGTCCACTCATGCCGCGGTGGGGGAAGAGAGGAGGGCTTGCATGGCGGTCTTACCGCGGGCTGTGTCGAGGCGGTATTTTAAGGAGTCGGTGACCGCGACAGTCATCTTGTCGGCGGGGGTAAAATAAAGTTTGTAAAGCCGGAGGTCTCGATGAGCTGGCAGTCTAGGCCCCACCAGAAGAGTAGCTTGCCGACTGTCGGTACATGTTCAGTTTGCTTCCTTTGGAGGGGGGCGACCCCCCCCCCCCCCCCTCCCCGTGAAGTGGGCGAACTTGTCGCTCATAGGGAAGGCTAGTAGAGTGTCCTCGGTCGCGTTGATAAGGCATTGTGCGAAATGAGCCGAGACTAGGTCTTGGCGGGTGACCGAGCTGGGGCGGTGTGGTTTGTTGGCGTCTCAAAGTTCGAGCGCTTGCATGAGTGTGCCTCTAGGGGAGGGAGTAGACCAATGGACTGGGATATGGGGGCTTGGCCGTAGCTTTATGTGTCTTCCACGCCTCGTTTGTCGCTGTTTAGAGTGACTTTTTTACGTCGGGTAGTTGTGCTTGCTTGTCGTCCCAAAGGAATGTTAGTGCAGAGGACATGATATCTTTTGCTTGGTAGTTTGTGAGACCTTGGAGTTCATGGCCCGACATCAAGATATGATGGACACCTTTCTCGGCGTCTTTTCGTTGGGGGGGGGCTCTAGATGGAGGTCTCACATGGGCAGCCTTCGTGGTCGGTTAGAACGGTAATGGGACCATGAGTGTGGTTCTCCCGGTGTAGTAGCTCCTTAGCCACCACTAGGTGGTTTCAGCGGATAAGTACTTTGCCGGTAGTGAGGGGGGATTTGCAGCGGCCATCCATAGTCTTCGGGGCGTGTTAGGACTAGCATGCCGTTGCCTAGTGCTTATGTACAAGGTAGCTATTTGTCATCCTAGTACTTAGTGTTATGCTATTAGCGGGACTCTATTCCCAATTCGTGGCGGTCGGCCGGCCATGTCGGTGCCTTCGCCGGCTGCCATCTCTCTCATTATCACTTCTCTAGTCACCACAGCCGGCCCCCTTGTGGGGCAGACACGACCTACGTGTAACTATCCGTTCCCGATTCCGACAGGTCGTGGGCCCTTCACCAAGTTACACAAGAGAAGAGCGTGTGTAAAGCGCTTGGCGCCACCCTAGTCCTACCTACTCCCATGTGAAAAAGAGTAGAGCGTGCGTAAAGCGCTCGGCGCCACGCTACTCCTACCATCTCCCACGTAAAAAAGAGTAGAGCGTGTGTAAAGCGCTCGGCGCCACGCTAGTAATTCATCGTCCAACCGACACCACGCTTCGCCTTCGAGCTGGTTGCCCGTGATTGTCCTACCATCTCCCACGTAAAAAGGAGAAGAGCGTGTGTAAAGCGCCCGGCGCCATACTCGCCCCACCCAGCTTTGAGTCTTACCTAGCCTTAAGCCTACCGATGCTCTCGACTAGATATGGTTGTTTACAACCGACCCGCAAAAATTCGGCATGTGCGTACTTTAATTAGTATTGTTATAGTTTTTTCCCGAGGAAACGCCGCAACGCTCACCTAACTTAGCGAGGAGCTAGCCTTTCCCACGGTGGAAGGGGGGAGTCAACAAGAGCAGCGCCCGTCTATGCTTTTGCGTGCCTACACGCTCCTATCGGCCTTGTCGGCTTTGCTTCTTCTTCGCCGGTCGCTCTCAAGCGTCGGCTAATTCGCCCGTGGACAGTTTTCTCGCTACATGTCAGATTAGTATATTACGCAATATATTTGAAACCGCTTCTTATCGGCAACTCCCCGGTAGCGGCACGTTCCCGTGTGAGCGCATGTCGCTACACCTACCCGGCCTGAGACACACGCTAGAAGCACCACACAATCGACCAAGATTGCACCTTCCTCGGCGCAAGCTAAGACGACGTCAAGACCTCGGCTACCTTGAGGGGGAGTGTTAGCACTTGCATCCCGTTGCCTAGTGCTTATGTTCAAGGTAGCCAATTTTTACAACATTACTCAGTCTTATGCTATTTGCGGTACTCTATTCCCTACTAGTGGCGCTCAGCCGGCCTTGCTAGTGCCTTCGCCGACCGCCAGCTCTCTCCTTCTCACTTTCTCTAGTCACCACAGCCGGCCCCTTTGTGGGGCCGGCACGACCTACATGTAACTATCCGCTCCCGATTGCGACAGGGCGAGAGGGTAGGGCTAAGATCATATGCGGATGATGTCGTTGAGGAGTTGGACGCCCCATCGTCCAACGGCCTCTTCGATGATCTTCTTAGTTGTAGAGGTGGCGACCGCGAGAGTGAGGGCGATCATAGGGCGTGTAAGTTTGTTTTGTTTAAGTACCACGGGGTCGATAGCAAGGGTGTCTGATACTTCACTAGTGACAACCATGTTGGGGGGGGGGGGGGGGGGGGGGGGGGGGGGGGGGGGGGTTGAGCGAGAGGGCGTGGTAATACGGGGTTGTTCACGTGGCGCGCTCAGTTCGCGAAGTCGGCGTAGGCGGGGAGTGAGAAGTGGGTGTTTGTGACCAAAGGGGGGGGGGCGCGTGCCGCATAATCCCAAGTGGGAGGGTGCACTGTTGGTTGGGAGATTGCCTCGGGGTCGGTGTCGGTCGTGGGCTCGTTCGGGGTCTCAATGGCGTCCTTGGGGTAGTTGTCCTACTTGGGGATTTCATTGGTGCAATCATCAGGGTGGGTTGGTCGGCGGCGGAGGCGGGTTGATTTATGGTGTGGGTTGCTCGAAGCGAACACTGTTTACGAGGAGACTTAGGCGTATATCGATTTTATACCCGCTCACCTAACGCGCATTCCTATGTCCGTGTAAGTACTTCACTAAAGGAGCCAGGACCACCACGGAGATTGGCCTCACGGCTAGCCTCATGAATCGGTCAAGCGGAGGAGGGTACGAGTGCGACGAGAGTAGTCATATAACAGTACATTACAAGATATCAAACAAGTACTCGTTACTAATTTGATTCGTGCTTTTCCATCGGAAAAACATACTTCGTGGTTACGTCGCCATTGCAGTTTAGCGAGGGGTATTATTTGCACTGTACTAGCAGTACCTCCCGGTACGTACATGTACACACAGTTAATCTAACAAGCTACATAGCGCGCAAGTCTGATTTCCCGGGACATACGAGCCGTGTCGTTAGTATGTTCAAACCGTCACGAAAGCCCTAGCGCATTGCATGAGGACCTGGTCCATGCCAAAGCATGTACAAACTAGCTAGGTTTAGACCTTTTTGAGTCTAGTGTAGTGGAGGGATGTGACCGAACCTTTTAACCATTCCTTTGTTCGACTACAATATACTCTTAAACATTAACAAGCAAGCATCTCCAATTTCTCTCCATTTGCACTTCCACTTGCAATAGCAACAACAAGCAACAACATGTCTGTCGTCCACGTGTAACGCCAAGACATAAAGCTTACCTTCCTTGATGAAGACGTATATGCCGGGATCCACCTTGGATTGGTTGAGGCCATACTCCTCTAGCCATGGTGTGATTGTCATATTTCAATTCATGGGAGCTTGCTTGAGGTCATACAATGCATTTTTTCAGCAAGCACACTCTCTCCTCTCCATGGATGTCGGTGTGACGGGATCCTTCCGGCTACCTCATGTAGATGTCCTCATCGATATCGGCCTCAAAGACTGCCGTCACCACATCAAGCTGCTCCACCCCCCAATCATTAAAAGCAACAAGCGCGAGCAACGTCCGAATAGAAATCACCCTCACTGTGGGAGCGAAGGTCTCGTGGTACTCCCTTCTCCTGAGTAAACCCACGAGCCACAAGTCTTGCATTTTACCTTGCAATCTGCCCATTGGCATTGCGCTTCAGCTTGAACACCCACATGGAATCCACGAGTTTGCGGCCGACAGGACAAGGGACTAATGTCTATAGGTTTTTCGAGATACAAGTGACTCGTACTCGCTCTTGATATATGCCTCCCACTCTCCCGATTGGGGACTCCTCAGCGCCTGCTTGTATAACCCGGGCTCTTGAACAATCGGGCTACTGGCGGTCGGCTTAATAGCTGCGGTACTTTCCGCAATCTATCCATCTCCCGGATCTGTCGTTGAACGGAGTTTATACCTTAACCTTGGTATTTGAATTATGAAATTTGAAATTGTTTACAACATGTACCGGGTGAAGCCGGCCGCTGTCTCTAGGCCCTCCTTGCTTTGCATGTAAAATGGTCTTATTTTCTTAGTGGCTAGACCGTGAACCACTAATCCCAACCTCTCCAATGACCGTAGCGATATCGTCTAAAACGCACACGTAACCAGGTATTCATTCTTTTTTTATCTACATGTGTTTGTTTTGGATACAAAATGAAATAAAAAGTGTCGCTAGTCTCCACGATACGCGGCGTGCTCCAGCCGCTGCGGGGACGTTGATCACCGAGACTAATGAGCTTGAGCTGGTCGAGGCGAACCTGCCTGACCTCGGCTCCCGTGCGACTCCGGTCGTGCCGGAGCTAGGGGGGGAGAAGGGCAGGTGAAAAACCCCCTCATTCAGGTCGTCGTCGGTCCCGTCTCGATCCGTGCTCATCCCCGCCCGAGGTAGTAGTTGCTCCTCCCGACGCAGCTCGCGACCTAGCATAGTCGTCTCTCCTCCTTCGGGGGCTAGGAAGAAAAAATAACTAGGTTGCAGACGGTGTCCGGCTGGCTCTCCTACCCCCGTGCCTTATATTCTCTTGTCCCATGTCCTTGCTCTGATTGTTTCCAACACTTATGTGATCGCGTTGTGGCCGTCCGTACCCTCCCCCGGTGGTTTACGGTGTTAGGGGGCTGCCTTTATGAGTAGTGTGCCGTTACGATAACCCTAGGTACAGTGCCTGAGATAGACTGTCGATAACCGGGTACCGACTAGGGAAGGGGTGGGTCGGACACATGGATCAAGTCGCCGCGGCACAAAAGGTGTTGGGTACGGGAATATTTTCCAAAATCTCCCGTACCGGGGTTTTCCGGCGGCTGGTGATCCTAACGACCTCCGCCGCCAAACTGTGCCGCTCCTCCGGCTGCGACCGTCCTCCATCATGGGTAGCCTTCAGTCTCCCCCTAGGGGAGGCATACGCTCATAGGATTGTCAGCATATAGCGAGCTCCATACCATGGTGCTGCTTCCTGGCAATCCGGCGCCAGCTCCAACACCCTCGTCTCACCGTTGATCCGTCCGTACCGTTCTTCGCCAAAAAGCATTTCGCATACATCGTTCCCGCCGTGACGGGAGAGTATCTGTGAGTATTTAGTCGTTGAAGAAGCATAACGGACATGCCGAGCGGGAGATCCATGTGTTGGTGTACGGATATTGTGCTTTTCCAAAACCCTCCGTACATGACTTCCCGACATCTGCTGACCCAGCGGATCTTAACTGTCGGTACCTCGTTTAGCCCCCTACCATGCCAAGCATGGCATGGCTACGGGGTTACCAGCGCCCACCGTGTGGAGGTAGAGGTAGGTGCCGACGAGCCTGCGAGCGCACCCCCCTCCTGGGCCGCCGCCGCTGCGCCGCCGGCGGGCGCCCACTGGGTACGCATTGCGGTGGTGAGGCAGTGGATCAAAGATTATACCTTGGACGTGGAGTCTCCCCCGAATGCATGTCATGTTCATTTTCCATCGACCCGGAATGTTGGAGTGACTCCCGTAGCGACGAATCCCCGAAGGTGTATTCGGTACTTCGCTACACATGGTGCGTGGTATGCTGTCCTCTTCATCATCATTGCGTTGCTCCGCATTGCTCTCCCCCATGGAGAGGACATCAGCCTCGTCAAACACCACGTTACGGCTGCTCGCCACCCGACGAGTAGCAGGATTGTACACCAACCACGCCGGTGATTCGGAAGCGTAACCAACAAAGACACCCTACCACGCGCGATCGTCAAGTTTTCGGCGTTAAGATTGTCAACATGGACACAAGCTAGACAGCCGAAGACCCGCAAGGAGCTGAAATAAGCTCGTCTACCGGTCGCCAAAGTGAAAGGTACACCGCCGGCTCCGCCACTATGCACACGATCGCGAACATGCACCGCAGCGGGCATCGCTAGAGCCCAATACGACTTAGGCAGCGCGGCTTGCCGAATCATTGACTGCGCCATCGGGGCCAATGTCCCCTGCTGCCGCTTAGTCTAACCATGTTGCCAATGCGCGTAAGGCGCAGTGACCTCCACGGCGATGTTATACTCATTCAAGAGGTTTCGGAAGGCAGCACATAAGAACACCGTGTCATCGTCCATCCGAAGACGACGAAATGTGTGCTCTAGAGAACGGATGGTAGTCAACATGCGACGGAACGAGGCGGGAGCCTCATCCTTGGAGCGGACCACATCATGCAACATTAAACGGCTGCGAAAATCAACCGCACACAAGCTGTACCGCCGTCCTACCGAGGATGGAACATTCATAGGACCACAAAATTCCAAGCCTAGGGCCTCAAAGTAATCAACATTTCGGTCACTCAGCCGGCTCACGCGAGATACGACGGACGTCCGACTTACACACAACACATGTCTTATAGAAGCCCATATCGACGAAGAAATCGCCACACCCTCCACCGGAGTGGCCAAGAGCCCGTCCAATTGCGACTCGCCAAGTGACCGAGTCGGGAATGCCACAGCCGTTTTACAATGTCGCAGTGACGACCGAAGCGGTAGGATTCGACGAAGCAACCCGCGCTAACAACCACAGCAACAAATGCGCTTGCTCCAACGCAACCGCCACGCCAACACCATGACCGGCATGAATACGAAGTTGGTCCACGGGACCAGCAAACACCACATAATAACCTTGTCGCCGAGCTTGGGTGAGGCTGAAAAGCCCATGGTAATACCCCGGCGTGCGGCGGGATAGCTCAGGACTGTGGAGCACATTCTTCAGCATGGCATGAATGTCCTCTCCATCGTCAGCCTTCACAATGACGCGGAACGAGCCCACGCCAACAACGCGGGCACTGATACCCTTCACCCACAGCCGGTCTGTGAGCGCTCGATACTCACAAAAGTCACGGCGCACACTATAGTCATGTGATGGCTCGCGCCGCTGTCGGCCAACCACATCCACGTTTCCCAATCGCACTCGAATACGTGTCGAGCCTCGGAGAATGGCCTCGCAGGGGTGGCCGTCACGTCCATGACCGCCGGAAAAGCAACGGGGGAGTACACATGCGCAGAGTTACCTCCGGTGTTGTGGTCCGGGCACTTGGACATGCGATGGCCCTTCTTACCATAGCCATAGCAAACACCACGAAAAATCCCCGGTGCGTCTCCGCCTTACGAGGTACGACGAGTAGTCGTAGCTCCTTGAAGAGATTTCAGCTGGTCTTGGAGCTCGGAGACTTGCCGCTTCAAAAGCTCAGTCGTTGCGTCATTATGAGACGATGCAAAAGCCGTAGGCGTTTTAGGCTCCGTTGCATATGATTGCGCACGACTCTCGATGCGCATGCCCTTTTGACGAAGATCACGCTTGACGGTATCCATGTTGAGGTTGTGTACGTCCCACGTTTCGGTGATGGAGTGGCGCAGGCCCTTCACCAAGTACATTATGATACGCCGGTCGTGGACGATGTCCCCAACTCGGGCAAGCCGTCTTTGTTGTCGAACTAACCGGTTCGTGGTTTGAATGCCGCGCTCTCGCCTTCCGCTTGCGGCGTGTCCAAGTCATGCAATAGTTCTTTACACCGGTAGTTACCATCGTCCTAATAATGATTGACTAACGCGGTCCACACAGTGTGGCCGCATGTTTTGTCATCCTCGCTAACATTCTCTATAATGGACATATCGTCCTCCAACACCTCAAGAATAAATGTGGAGTACATGTCGACTTGTTGTTGAGAGGAAGCGGCGCCATTCGACGACAAAGCCGGAGCCCACTTTTGCATGATGCCAAATGCACGGAAATGTGTTTTCCACACATAAAAATTTCGTCGTCTTCCCACTGAACTTCGGTAGATTTACGGAGTCCATGGTAGGTGCGCCGGATGTGCTCTCAAGAGCACCGGAAAATTAAAAAAATGCCACCAAGAAAAGCACCAAGTATCGGTCATGAGGCGGGCAACACGGCTCAGAAAAGGATACGACAAAGGGCTGACCCAATACGCAGTTGTAGTCCCGGAGTCTTTACAGCCAAGGCAAAGAGAAATGAGTCTCAAAAGGTGGGTCAAGTGCCGTCGTACATGAGTGCTAGTACACTTGTGGTAATATGCCTTTCCGAAAATTCAGCCGGACCACTATAGGCTTTCACGAGATAGAGAAGGATAGTGGCAGGTGACAAGCTCCGGAAGCGAATAAAATTCCATAAAGCGCCAAGCTAGAACAAGGGAAAGCAAGCCGATCTTTATGTCACGCGAGTTCGCGTTGGGGTTCCAGCCTCCAAGCAACAAAAACAAGTCGCTACTAGCCGGATATCAAACACACGACGGCTTGACAAACACACGACGCTTTACATGAGGGTAATGCTGATGCTGTGGCATGCGCTTCCTGTTCCTCGGGCTTAGGCTTTTTCCTTTTTTTCTTTTTGCTTGGTGGTCTCCGCTTGTCTTTCTTGTAAGATTTTTTCATTTCAGAAAGGGTACTACCGGCACCAGTAACTGTCGGTGCTGATAATGTTTCTTGCCCTTGTTCTATTTAAAATAATGTCTTTGAGCTGATTAATTTAGTTTATTTTAATTAAGGTCCTTGCTTCCCTTTGATCTGCATAATCCTGATCAATACTAAAGTTCCCAGCCATCTTATTATGGACTTTTCATATCGGTGGGTTTCCGATTATTGGCCAGCCTAGCCGGCGTTCCTCAGAGTAAAATATAACGCGGACACTGCACCAGAGGAAACAAGGAGCCAACCAGCACTCTTGGCAACGCAGCAACAGTCAATAGGAGAGCAAGCGTGGGCGTGCATTGCAGGCCCTTGGGGCGAAGCAGGAAGGCAAACTACAGGTGTGAGCACGGGCGGGTGGGACTCATGGGTTTCCGCTTGCAGCGGGCCACTGAATACGGGAAAACGCGGGAGCGTACGCGCGTCCAGCTGTCGTACTTCGCCGTACATGCGTCCAGCTTGGCTTGATCCGCCACTGGTTTCGCAAGGGTTAAGCGCCAAGTATAACATGCAGGCCAGTTGTTGGTATAGGAACGAGTTCGCTGCGTGGGATAATCTTTTCTGCGCCTGTCGCGGCCGTGCTGTGCTTGAAGGGCCTTGCACAAACGCACATTCCCGACTGGTATCTGCATGCACGCTAATATACTGCTGTACAAACACACGCACGTAATTGATATCGGGGCGACTCCGAAGTTCATTCAGTTCTCCGCCTTTAGCTCGACCCACTGGGCACTGGCGCTGTCTCCGTTTTCTTCTGAGCTTTCATCCGGCGCTGAATTGTACCGATGAGAGTCCCATATTTAATTTTATGGTGCATAGGTTGTCGGTGCTGCGGTGTTGTGCGCTGGTTTGGAGAGGGCCCACCAGTGCTGACAATATGTCTTTTACGTACGTAGCGGTAGCGGCACATGCGCGTTAGTACTGCTTGAGAATAATGAGACCTCCGGGCGCGTAAGAATAATGGCGCGTGTAAGACGATGCACTTCATAATCATGAGACGCTCGCAAAGTCAGGACAGCGCGCGTGGAGTCTAAACACAATGGTGTTCTTCCTCCAGTGTTTGGCAAGCCGGCTCGACGTGGCGAGGCGTCCAAGTATGAGCGGTTTCGAGGACCAGGGGTTGCTGCACGCCGGCAGCCCGGAGGAGCCCGGCAGCCCGGCGAACAGCCCGCAGCGGCCGCGCGTGGAAAAGGGAATCATCAAGGACAATGAGATGCTGCCCGGCGATGACTCCCCCCAGCGACCTTCCAAGTACAAGCCTGAGGACTACGCGCAGGCTGTGCAGGAGAAAATTGAGGTGAGCCTGAGGCCCTCGTCCAGTACCCTCCTTCTTACACAGTCACACATTTTATGTAAGTTCATTTACTCAAAACACTTTCTCATACTCGTCGCAGCGACTGCATATATATAACTCCCTACGGCTGCTGGTGCCCTCAGGAAGCCGTGGACCTCCAAGCAAAGTACCGCCATGCTGGCCTGTACACACTATTTGTCATTGCCTATCTTTTGGTCCTGTATCTGCAGGTTCCTCCCTCTCTCCCCAACACAGAAACACACACACGGCCACACACACAGCCACACACACAGGCACACACACACACACACACACACACACACAGGCGCACACACACACGCAGGCGCAATCACACACACACACACACACACACACACACACACACACACACACACACACATTCTCTTTCTTAAAGTCACACGTAGACACACACACGCGCAGACACACACACGCACCCATACACGCGCTAGCGCGCACATACAAATACACGCACACACTCTCTCATACACACGCTCACACACGTACATTGCACTATGTAGTTGATGGTGCAAACAGCGAGGCCCGTCCACAGAGGCGTGCGCCAGTGCATACTAGGGATTTGACTTCCTTTGATATCAGTGTGATGATCACTGCTTGATTGTGGGGTTTTGCAGGCTTCAGCGTACAAGAGCGGGGAGGTAGTTCGCACTCTCAAGCAGGTCATGATGCCCAAGGATGAGGATGGCAACCTGCTGGCGTCCACCACTTTCAAGGATCAGCATGCTGTTCTTGGACACCTCTGGCACAATATTCTGGAGCCCACTTGGAAGGTGTGCTTCATTGTGTGCGTGTGTGTGTGTGTGTGTGTGTGTGTGTGTGTGTGTGTGTGTGTGTGTGTGTGTGTGTGTGTGTGTGTGTGTGTGTGTGTGTGTGTGTGTGCGCGCGTGCGTGCGTGCGTGCGTGTGCGTGTCGGCATGTGGGGGCGTTACGGTTTTCGAAATGTATGGCGGATATATTGGTATTTGGCGAGTAAGGCATGCATTGAAGAGGTTGTCCTTTTTACCGACCACTTTCACTCTCACGCTCTGTCATCGGCTCAATAACTCGGAAGGCTCTAAGATAATATGTAATATAATTTACTCGTCTAAACATCCATTCACTTGCGTGCACAATATTATGTACTGTATCGCGTCATTCCAATGATTCACTCGCCCACTTTCCCACCACTTGAGTGCTACCCTCCCTCTATTTTCCATCCATCCATCCATTCAATTATTCCCTCCATCATTTCCTCGCCCACATGTTGTCTAACAGACCCTCATTTACATTCTTCAGTCACGCTCATGTGGATGTGGTACTTTGCGCAGGATCCCGTGTGCGGCGACCAGAAGTGCGAGTATCCTTGGGAGTTTCCCGCCTACGGCCGCTTCGGCTGCCGCGCAGACTGCGGCCAGCACCAGAACCTCACCAAGGTGCTCGTGCTGATTCAGCACGACTTCACAGGCCACCCCACAGCCAACCCGCGCGTGCTTATGTCCGCTGCCAAGTGGAACCTCTGCCACAATGACCCCGCACGCCGGGCTCGCGGAGAAGCGGATCTCTGCTGGTCAGTCCCTTCTCCACTCTGTAACACGCACACACACACTCTCTCCCTCCATCCCTCCCTCTCTCTTTCTCACTCTCCCTCCATCCCTCTGTCGCCCTCCATATCCCTCCCTCTGCCCCAACCCCCCTCTCCCCCTCCCTCCCTCCCTCTCTCCCTCCCTCTCCCTCTCCCGTTCCTTTCCTTCCTCCCTCCTCCGCCTTGTATGTTTGTCGCACAGTATCACGCTCATACTCTGACGAATGCGCGCACCCACACACCCACACCCACGCACGCACACACACACACACACACACGCACACACACACACACACACACACACACACACACACACACACACACACACACACAAACAAGTGCGGAGTCACGCACATATTTCGATTATAATTCTTGCGTCAATGTGCTTGGAGAGGCTCACGGCTCCTGAGGTGTTGGTCTTGCGTGATGTTAATAATTTATCTTATGTGTCTGCAGGTATGAAGAAGCTAACAGCTTCGAGACCGTAAAGGGTAACGTATTGGAGACGGCGCAGGTCATCGACGGCACCTGGTACGTGCAGGTGACGGGGGACTACGCCGGCCGTATCTCCGGTGCAATTTATGACCTGAGAAACACCTCTGACCCTAAGCCACTCAATGTGACGGTAAGCGCAGCTTCGTGTTCTATGCTGCAGCAATCGTGCCTCTGCTCTTTACATATCATGATAAGTGCAAGATGTAAGTGCATAAAATCCCCCTCTTTCTGTCCTTGGATACAGCCTGCCTGGGAGAAGTGCGAAATTCCGACAGTCACCCGTCGGAGCACACTGGAGACGTCGGGAATTGTGCGCCGCATGATGAACGAGTGGCAGGAAAAGAGGGCTGACCGCCGGCGACGCCTTGGAGAGGGGGAGATCACTCAAGCTGGTGCGCCAAGTGGACACCCTAAACGCGTGCGAGCACGTGTGTGTGTGTGTGTGTGTGTGTGTGTGTGTGTGTGTGTGTGTGTGTGTGTGTGTGTGTGTGTGTGTGTGTGTGCGTGTGTGCGTGTGTGTGTACTGAGGGAAGCAGCATAATGAGTGTATTGACGGGAATGTTAATGTGGTAAATTGTGTCGTGTGGGGATGAATGTGGATGTTATATTTATGGAAGTTTTCCGCTTGGGTGGCATGTCGTTTGGTGTTTAGGCGGGCGGGTTGGTGGTTGGGGAGATAGGGGGGGGGGGTTCACATGGGCGGGTGTGTTCTTGTTTGGGAAAGTAGCTGGATGAGGGTGTTCCTATCTGATAGGATTGCGATGCGGTGCTTACAGAGGTGGATGAAGCGGATCGCGAGATGATCATCAACCTTCAGGGTAGGGTGGACCAGATGAAGGAGCAGGCACAGAAGCTGGAGCAGATGGAGCAGAAAATCAAGGGGATGGTGGCGCGCATGCGGAACAAGACGCCCGCGCAGAAGCGGTTGGAGAAGAGGTATCACGTGGAGCCCAGCCCGCGCAACGCGGAGGGCGGCTACAACGCGGAGATGCAGAGACTGGCGACGATGTCTCCAGAGGAAGTCCGGGAGCGGGCCAAGGCCGTGAAAGTCCAGGCGGGGGTCGTGGTGGCCTGAATCCGCCCTCCCACGCGCCGTCGTTAAGTCCACTTTTTAGTTTATTTGCACAATCTGACGTATGTATTGCAGCTAGCGGCAGATAGAAAACGCTCTGAAAACGAGTGCCGCCCATATTTTCGGCCGCTGCGTCGTCGCTTTACTGTCGAGACGATAGATTTCTGAATCCGTCTGCTGACTGCTGCTGCCAGCTGTAACCCATCATCATTTTCCAGGAATGATCCTGCTGTGCCCTGTAAAGGTGTCAGGACCGAATAGTCGCCGGCTTTCAAGGAATGTCTTGCCACTCGGTGAAAATAAATGACATCTACGGCCGCCGGTCTCAGCTTTGTCGTAATTATCGAACCGGTGAGGCACGAATGCTGCAGACATAACATATGGTACCTGGTTGGAACCATAATACGCGCGATATATATACATCGTAGTATTGAGGTTCGCCGCGTGGGAATGTCGAGGCGAGGTACAGAAGAAGGGCTGGGGTCGCAAGTGGTGCTCCTCAGGGTGACAAAGTGAAAATGGTAGGGCGGTGAACTGTGATACTGTCCGGCAATGCGGAGATTGGAGACGAAACAGTGTCCACTTGCTTTACTGCTTGCGAAGTCGTGGCATATATTTATTGCCCTAGTCACGTTTCTATTGCCCTGAAAATGCTGCTGCGCTTCAGATAATGCCTTGTAGGCGGGGAATTCTCGGGGAGTGCTATGCAACTCTAATCGCTACTCGTGAAGAATATGGAGCAAGCCCTGCAAAAAAGGTGCAAACGACATATTGTAGAATTATTCAACTAGCCCTCGCTGGAACACTAGTATTTGCTATTGAAGTTTTGAGCGGGCGTGATTTTAGAGGTTTGACAATTTGTATTTCTATCATTTACGAGAGAATGATGAAAATATTTGGGGAGCTTGGTTTTGTCAGTGCTTGGCTGCTGGCGCGCGCGTGACACTCCCAAAATAATCTGCGCTTATTCCGCATATTATTTATGTGTCCCAGTATCTCAAGAAGTCGGCGAACGCGATGAAAGCAACGAGTTGGCGGCCTCGGCTCGTCGACCTGATGCGTGCGTCCTTAATGTTTTCATCGTCTGATGCCAGTGAATCCAGTATTTCTTAAAAGCTCGTTAAACTGTCTTCCTGGCAGAACATGTCGTGCATTGCAGCATTCGCGGTGCTGTCACAATAACGTACGCAGACTACGCCATACTATTAGTCCTACTCGCTATAATAATCGCTATTTTGTGTGATACATATTATTGCTACTAGTATGACCTGCTTTGCAACCACTCATCCTACTGTTGAGCTACTGATGACTATACGAAGTAGGGATGAAGCAAGCACGGCGGGTCGGACGAAACGAAACGAAACGAAACTAGTGCCCTTTATTTCAACAGGCGATGGCGCGAAGGCACATTAACTACACTACATCAGGCTCAGTTATTGAGTTAGATGACCCCCGCGGCCTTACCGAAGGGACGAGCGGCGGGTTATCACTTATTGGACTTACTATCGAGGAAAGACATAATACTGATGATGAGACTTATTTTGCGAGCGCGGGAGGGGCGGATGAGGCAGTCAGCAGCCATCCAGAATAGAGAGATATAGACGGGTTTGCATCGTAGATGGCGCCACGATCCTAAACTACACTACTCCGGCAGCTTCTGGAAAGACGTCCTGTAGCCACTTAGGCGCTTCGCTGCTGCCATCACCAGTCACTGCGTCGACCACCATTGACGACTGGTGCTGCTGATGCCGTCTGTAGACCGCACGCCGGCACTTGATGCTCTTCGAGTGCGCCACCGCATTCCTTGCCCCCGCCACCTCCACGTTGCACACCCTGCATCGGAACCAGACCATACCGTATCGCTTCATGGCGTGCGCGTACGCGGCGTGTACACTCCGCCCATTACGCCCGTCGACGGCGGCGAGAGTGATCAGTCGCGGCGCTGGTTCAGGTTCGGGGGCGACAGCAGCAGCAGAGTTATCATCTTCGTCTTCGCCCGTCATCATCGACGACCCCAGTAAAGAGTCCATCAGGGTGCCATTTTCAAGCATTTGCGCTAGTTCTCGCTGCCTGTACGCTTTCTCCCACCGTTTCTTCGCCCCAAGCTTTCCGACCTCTGACCGTTTCGCGCGAATCTCTGGAGTGACGGTGCGCGGAGACAGGTCGTCAACCGCCTGCTGATGCTTCGCCGCCCCCGCTCCATTCCTTCGCTTACCTTTTGGAGCTCCACCCCGTCTGCCTCGTGCCTTGGGAAGCTGTCGTCGCCATTCCACCACGAACCGGTCACAACCAAGTTCCGTCTGGACGTGCTTCCGCACCACTTGCTGCTCATATTCCATCAGCTCACGTGTCGCGGCACAAAAGTCAACTTGGTCACCGATTCGCCTCGCGGGCAACGGCAGCACCACCAGCCGCACTGTCAGGTGGCTACCGGGGGTAAGAAGTATCGGCGTGAGCACAAAGTCGTATACTGGGATCGGCTGTTCCATGTTGTTTACCGCCCATGACTCGACCAGTACATCCCCTGGCTGCGCGCGGAATCATCATAGTCAGACGAAAAAAAAAAATAGAGCCGTTCTCGGTATATACAATTTCTTTCAAAATCGAAAGATTCCGCCGGGACACAAAACGAGACGACCAAAGTACACGGCGTGCGGGAATGACAATGGATTGTATATCTCTACTTCCTATCTGAGTGCCGAGACATACGGCAAGATGGGCATACTCTTAAATTTCAGAAAGGGGGGGGGGGGGGGGATACGCCGATCCGGCGGTTCACGATTCTCATCGAAAGCCGTTTCAGGGGCCATGGGGAAAAAACTTCGCTGTTATGGACGTACCAACTCGTCCCTGAACCCGCCGCGGTCGCCCCCTCTCGAGGTGCCGTTACCAAGCTGCTCCTGCCTCGCGAGTGCCTGCCTATATGCCGGAATAACAACTTCGTCGCGTGCTTTACTCCAGGACTTGCCAAGAAGTAGCTCCAACCCAACACTGACGGACCCCGATGACAGCAGGGAGGCGCCGGTGAGGGCGTCGACGAAGGTCATACTCAGACTCGCCATCTAACACCGCTTAAACAATACAAAGCAGCAGCAGAATATTCCCCACTTATCGTCGAGTTTTGGAAAACAGGTAACTAGCAAGCCGGGCACAAGCACACTTGCTATCTGCGTCTTCTTCAGGACTGCGCTCGACCTCGGCTGATAGTTGTCAAATGACGTGAAATACTTCCTCAACTTCTCACCGTTTCCGTCTGATGATGGCCGTTGTTGTGGGTGACGCCAGCGAGTATCGGTAATCTGTACGGGAAACTGAACCCGGGTGCTTGACTTGGGGTACATTTTGCTTGCAAGGTAGTTGATTACAAAAAGAACATTTTGCTTGCAAGGGTCACAATAATGATATAATACAAATATCTAAACATATATTTTATTATCTTATATAACCTATAATATATTTTATATGTTATATATATATAGTAGTATAAAATAATATATTTGCCGGTGAGCAACAGTGACAAGAGGGTCACGGAATCCAGTAGTGTAATCCAGTAATGTAATTGCTAGTGACACTCAACAATATGTTATATCAATGTACGTTATTCAAAACCGGAATGATTTGCTAGTACCCGTACGGGTACGTGAACTCATAGTAGGGTTTTATGCATTCATTTTTATTATGATTCTTATTCACTTTTTGAATGTTCTTCCAAAAAGGAGGGTATGCCACATAGGAAAAAGAAGCACGGATGGAAAAACCTAAGACCTAAGTTTTGTTTTTTTTTTAATTCTTGCATTCTGAATGATTATTATTTTTTACAATGTCAGGAATGATTTGCTAGTACCCGTACGGATACCTGAACTCATATATTTTTTTATTTGTTTTTTTAACAGTATGGTTTTATTCTGCATTCATTTATTTTTACAAATATTCTATTTGTAAGGCTTTAGTTGGTGAAGCCTGTATAGTTATAAGGCCGGTTCTTAGGTGAACTTTGCGATCATTCGCGAAAGATGAGATTTTGGTTGGTGAAACTCCAACACTAGCCTCGTGTGGGGTTAGCGCAGTACGGCACGGGCCTTGTACAATGATACGTAATGCAGTCACACGAGCGTCGCCTAGCCGGGAGCATGATCGATGATGAGTTTGAGGTTTGTTTTGAACTTCTCTTCTCAGTCGTGCCTGCAAAACGCCGCCTGTAGAGGGTGCCGGTGCGGACTTACCTTCGAGTCCCATATCCGGGCGGCATATCATGCACAAGGTTGTTATATAGTTGTACTCCAACATTACCCGCTCCATGTGCAAGTTGCACGCAAATAGGTGTGGGGCATGTGTTAGCACCCGCACCTCCTCTCGGAAGGCCCGAGCTGGGAACATACCCATCCTCACCCATGGTTTTGGGACGCGGGGAGAAGTTGACATTATTGACTTTCAGTCTAGCTTCCCGCTCCGGCTATAAGTGGTTGCTCGCATACCGCGACCATGGTTGCAGATTTGGGGTAGTAGGTCCTATCGCATACAAAAGGGTGAGTGCGGCCGTGTTCTACGGCCATATATTACGTTATTGCATGATTGATATGAATATGCTACAAATTGCAAATTTATGTTTGCTTGTGGCAGCACGTCAACATCGCCCGGGCTTTGCTAGAGATATTTGGAGTAACTGGCCCACCCGCTATTCTCTAACCTGCAAACGGCAAGGAGTTTGCGAGCATGGCTATCAAGGAGGGCACGCTCACCACCGACGAACTGCGAAACATTTGCAAGCATTTCCGTGATTTGTGGCCATAGTGTTGCATGTTGACTGGAAGCCCTAGACACAGCCCATGTAATGGGGGGATCGAGAGGTTCAATCGCACTGTGCAACAAAAGGCAAGTGACAAAAACCATGTTTGAAAACATACACTCTTTGCCCCTAACAAATACATCATGTTACTGCTTATTTTCAGACCCGTGCGTGGTTACATGAGAACAATAGCGATAATTGGCACCTCGCCACTTTTGTTGTCACAACGCAATACGACAATTCACATCATACAACTATCAAAATGGTGGGACCCCTGCGAATTTGTGTCACTGTATGATGAGCCACATTATTGTACAAATGACATACATATGCCACGTGCACTCCAACGTCACTTTCATAGACACCCTACAAGATTGTCTTTGGCCAAAGGGCAAAATGCGGCAAATCGTCCCTTCGCTTGTCAAACGACCTACTAAATGGGTTGTGGGCGGAGTATGACATCTTAGCAGAGTTGATACTCTCCGTATAAGGCTTTTTGGATGGTACATTTGATGGTGGAAATGATGAGGGGGAGGACGATGGTGTTGATGAGGGGGGTGATGGTGGTAATGTTGTAGTGGCGGTGGTATTGTGGAGGAGCGGGCGGTGGTGGTAATGAGGGGTAGGGCGGTGGTGAAGATGAGATGGAGGCCGGTAGTGGTGATGAGCGAGAGTACGGTGGTGGTGATGAGCAGGAGGACGGTGGTGGTGACGCTGAGCGAGAGGACTTTGGTGGTGATGATGAGTTGGAGGGCATTGGTAATGAGGGGGTGGGCGGTGGTGTTGATAAGGGGGGGCGGTGGTGGTATTGAGCGGGAGGACGGTGGTGGTGATAAGGGGGAGGACGGTGGTGGTGATAAGGGGCAGGGCGGTTGTTGTGATGAGGGGTGGTGGTGGTAATTAGGGGGGCAGTGGTATCTATGAAAAGGAGGGCGGTGGTGGTAATGAGGGGCTGGAGGCGGTGGTGTTGAAGAGATGGAGGGCGGTAGTGATGATGAGCGGGAGGACGGTGGTGGTGATGAGGGGTGGGGCGAAGGTAGTGATGAGGGGGAGGGCGGTGGTGGTGATGGGGGGGTGGTGGTGATAATTAGGGGGGGGGGCACTGGTATTGATGAAGAGGATCGCGATGGTGGTAATGAGGGGGGGATTGGTCTTGATGAAATGGAGGGTGGTAGTGTTGATGAGCGCGAGGATGGTGGTGTTGATGAGGGGGAGGGCGGTGGTGGTGATGAGAGGGAGGGCGGTGGTGGTGATGAGAGGGAGGACGGTGGTGATGATGAGTGGGGGTGGTGGTGGTATTGATGAAGAGGAGGGCGGTGGTGGTAATGAGGGGGGTGTAGTGCTGATGAGATGGAGGGTGGTAGTGATGATGAGCGGGAAGACGGCGGTGATAAAGAGCAGGGTAACGGTGGTGATGATGATATGGAGGGCATTGGTATTGATGCGGAGGGCGGTGGTGGCAATGAGGGGGGGGGGGGTGATGATGATATAGAGGGCGGTAGTGGTAATCATGAGGAAAACGGTGGTATTGATGAGATGAAGGGCGGCGGTGGTGATGAAGGGGAGGGCGGTGATGATGAAGGGGAGGGCGGTGGTGGCAAGGACAGTAGGCCTTCTAGAAAGCGAAAGTTGTTGCCTTCGCAAGCATTCCACCATTTGTCGCCCCTGTCGAGGACGGAGAACCTTGCAGAGCAGCCATACCCACCGGAGGTCCTGCCGGAGCAGGCTTTCCCGCTAGAGAACCTCCCAAGCAAGCCTTGCCCGCTAGAGGGCCCGTCAAAGCATTTCTAACCGCCGAAGGACCTCCCAAAGTAGCCCTACCCAAAATATAACATACCAACGCAACACCTTCCTCGCCCGCGGAGTCGCCGCGCAGGAAGGCATATCGGGCGGTGGCTGCATCCGCCCAGAAGCAACAAGCGGGCACCATGCAACGCATAGCCGCTAGGCGTGGCGGTGCAGCCGCTACTATTCGCCAAGTTGTGCATATCCCCGCTAAAGAAGGTGGACCACGCTAAGCTAGACGATCTTATGCTTCTCGCTGTGGTTGTTGAGGTACCCGCCTCATGT
This sequence comes from Tetraselmis chui, assembly GCA_026401115.1. NCBI lineage: Eukaryota > Viridiplantae > Chlorophyta > Chlorodendrophyceae > Chlorodendrales > Chlorodendraceae > Tetraselmis > Tetraselmis chui. Next base: position 56,567 of record JAPMLY010000104.1, read on the forward strand.
CGGTCACCCGAACTCTAGGTCTCACACTTCACGACTAAGGAATGAGTGTCGTTGAAAACACCTTCTCGATATGCTCGCGGATGCAGGTCACGGATGCTGGACTATTTCGTCAAAGCACGGCCTCTTGGCAAGATAAAGTGCATGCTTCGTACTTGCATTTTCCAAATATTAGAATGGAAGCAGCTTGCATGGGCAACGTCTTGCAAAATATGGATGGCGGACAATGGACGGTGTACAAGGATGTTTATGGTACATGGTTGAAGGGAATGACTGTATGACACTACGTGAGGCCGCAATAAAGAAGTCCTCAAGCTTTGGTGGACATTGCCATAGCACCGAGAATTGTCGCGGTTGCAAAGGAAAATGCGATAGTAGACAGTGCAGTTGCCTTGCCCACCAACGGTACTGCACCTCAAGTTGCCACTCACGAAATACATGTTGTACGAGCATACCCCCAATGTCATAAATGTGCAAGCTTGCCTCAATATTTAAGTATCATCATATTTTAATCATCCTCATAATATCGCCCATGAGATTGTAGTTCATTGCTGATACTTGACTTATGATGCACTTATTGGTGTTTATTCGGTATGTGTTTGTTAAACTCATTTGCCCGGTTATATTTCGACATATACTAAAGTTATTACGAATGCAAGATAATGTGGCGGTTAGCCTCCTCAAGCTAAACGCTAGCACAAATCAGTTCTAATATGTCTAGTTCTGTCGTTGCAAGATGGCAAAATAATGTTGTCGAGAGATGATGTCGGAAGGATGTTTCACTGGTGTACTTTAGCAGTATATGTTGTAAGTGAACAATGGAATTGTTAAATGGTTCTGTCACCTCCCTCTACTGCATTGGGCTTCAATAGGTTTCTGCCCATCTAGCTTACGCCTGCTTGCTTCGCTTACGTGTCAGGCGTTAGGGCTTTCCAACCGTCGTCATCTGTCATGAGACGCGGCTCGTCTAGCATGGAGAATCACGACGCGGCATGTTCTGCATCGGAGAGCTCGCTTAGGCGCGTCTTCTAGCTAGTTAGATTAACTGTGCGTATCTGTACGTACCGGGAGTTACTGGTCGTACAGTAGCATCAGGACCCTAATGAATATTGCAGTAGCGACGTACCCACGTTTGTACGTCCGTCCGATGGAAAAGCACGAATTGAATTTAGTAACGAGTACATGTACAATGTCCTGCAATGTATTGTTGCATGACTGTACTCGTCACACTCGTACCCTCCCCCTCTTGACAGATCTGTGAGGCCGCCGCGAGGCAAACCTCCGTAGTCTAAGCTCCTTTATTGAAGCAGTTACTGGGACTCAGGAATGCGCGCTGGGTGAGCGTGCATGAAGTCAATGTACGCCTTAGTCTTGGCAAACTTGTGCCATTGGGACGTCTCCAAAAAATCTTGTAACGCCGTTGTCCGGTGTACTTCGTTCAACCGGTGCTAGACAGGTGGAATGTCATCATCACTGAAGTTCGTCATGAAGAGCATGTATTTGCCTCGTCGCCCAGGTAACGACTTGATGCACACAGCAGAGATGTGCGAGACGTGAAACTCCTCGTCGTCTCCTTAAGGAACAGTTACCGGGACAACTGGTCGTAGCGGAGCGGTAGAGCAAGGTCGTAGCGGAGCGGTAGAGCGGGTGAGCGGTAGACCAATCTTACAGCAGGGTCGTAGATTGTTCACATGGAACACAGGATGTAAGCGTACTCTCGTTGGAAGTTTCAATATGTAATTGTGTTTCCCAATTTGCTCCTCCACTGAAAAAGGTCCAAGCTATCTGTCTCCGAGTTTCCGGTTCGGTTGTCCACGTAGAAAAAGGTTTGTTGTGATGACAGACACCTTGTCTTCTCTGGCCAAGTGTGGCGTTGTAGACGGTTATGTGCGCGCTTGCATTTCGTCTTTGTGCAGCTGTAACACTGAGCGTACCAGAGTATGTACTTCCTATAACTATCTTAACCGCTCTGTTGCGTCTTGCGAAACTGGAATTGATGGTCGCATGCTGAACATCAGGTCAAGAGGCTCCTCAGGAGAGAATCCAAAATTAGCCTCAAAAGGTGTGTGCTCAATTCCGAGTGCACGAGAGGCGTTGTACGCAAATTCGACTTGTGGTAGTAGCGTTGGCCAATCAGAGCCATCAGCATAGCAACATAAGCAACGAAGAAGCTGCTGAAACGTGTTGTTCACGCGCTCTGTCAGCCCGTCTGTTTCTTGAGGTCGACTAGAAGACATGTTCATGCGTGTTCTGAGGCGTCGCCAAAGAGTCTTCCAAAAGCCACTAACGAATGTCGGGTCGCGATCACTTATCAGCACACGAGGTAGTCCATGGAAGCGGTAGACTCCATGTAAAAACAAAGTTGCAGTTTCTTCGGCAGTAACAATCTCTGTACACGGCAGAAAATGGGCCATTCGAGTTAGATGGTCTACTACAATCAGCACAATGTTAGAGTGTGTCAAGTAGTCAAGACCAACTGTGTGCCACGGTCTGAGTGGAGCAGGTAGTGGGTAACGAGACGCAGCCATCTGCGGTCGAATCTTTGCTCGTCGACATACGACGCAGCGCTCACAAAAATCTTTCACATATTGGCGAATTCGTTTCCACCAGAATCTGTCGAGTGCTTTAGCAAGAGTGCTAGCGACTCCTCTGTGACCAGCTGACGAACTTTCCTGCAACTCTGTGATCAATCTCAGTCGGAGCTCAGAGTTCTGTGGAATACAGAGGCGATCGAGGCGCTAAAAATATCCATCTCTTGCTTCAATCCGGCTGTCTTTTGTCCACTCACCCTCGTCCCAATAAAACGAGTCTTGGGAGCACCCCTCCCGAATGAGATCAGCGAACTCAGGGCCCAGCTGCAACGCGTTAACAGTCAGTAACTTTAACTGTGCGTCTTCAAACAGCAGCTGGGACTTCCGTCGTAATTCTCGATCTGACGGAACCTCGCCATCCCAAAATAATGGAACTGTGGCATGAGGTACGAAGTAAGGATGCCGGCTTAACGGGTCAGCTTCCTTCATAGCTCCCTTGTGATATGCAAGTGTCATTGAGCCCACAAACGGTTGCAAATTCCGCAGGTATCTTGCTTGCCGCTTGTTCAGCCTGTTGTTCGGTTGCCTAAGCATATGTCGCATTGTGTCGTGGTCTGTTACGACAAGGAACTTAGAGCATCCTTCAAGATAGCACCTCCAATGCTTGACGGCTTCGCATACGGCCAAAGCGTCTAAGTCGTACGCAGAGTAAGTGTTACCACGCTCACCTGGATTCAGCTTACGCGCCGAGTAAGAGATTGGTTGAAGACCTCCTCCTTGGTCTTGCAACATGACTGTTGCAATCCCCACTGTTGAAGCATCTGTAGCCACGGTGAACGTCGCGTCCGAGCCGACCTCCGGAAGGATCGGGTATGGCGCGGAAATGAGCCGTAACTTGAGAGTCTCAAAGGCTTCCAAACAGGCAGTCGCCAGCGTAACCTTATGTGGTTGGGACTTCCGCAGTAAGTCCGTCAATGGAGCCGTAAGGTCGCTAAAATGGTGTATAAATCTGGCATAGAAGTTGCAAAACTGTACGAAACTGCGAACCTCCTTCTGCGTCTTGGGCACTGGCCAGTCTGCCAAGGCCCTCGACGTTCTTTGTGGAAATCGAAATTTTACCAGTTGACACAGTATAGCCAGATACTCCATTTCTTGAAGACCGAAGAAGCATTTCTTAAGGCGTAACTTCAAGCCCTCCTCCTTGAATCGTTGTAAAACGAGTCGTAGGTGTTCCAGGTGTTCCTTCAGAGTTCGATTGTAAATACATACGTCATCGAGGTTGACAGTAACGAACTTATGTAAAAAGTCTCGTCGTTATAGGTCATTCATCATCCGTTGAAATGTAGCTGGTGCATTACACAGTCCAAACGGCATGGCGACCCATTCCATAAAGCCATCATGGGTCTGAAACGCTGTCTTGTGGATATCCTTGTCACGTACTCGAACTTGCCAAAAGCCAGAGGCGAGGTCGAGATGGGTGTAAAAGTTCGCGTCCTTAGCTCGTCCAACGTGTCGTCAACACGCGGAAGTGGGTAAGCATCTTTACGCGTAACTTCATTAAGGCCACGGTAGTCAATGCACAGACGTAGTGAGCCATCAGCTTTACGCACAAAATGAATTGGCGAGCCAAACTCACTGTAGCTGGGACGGATCAGGCCAGCTTCCACTGCGTCTTTGAGCTGTCGATTGAGCTCAGCGCGCTGTGCAAGTGACAATATGTTGAGCTGTTCACGTCGCATCGGGCCAGTTGTGTCAATGGGATGGTCCCACTGTCGGCTTACATGTGGAGAGTTGACAGGTTGCAGTAAGTCCGGGAAGTCATTGTAGAGTAACGACCGGAAGTTGTCGCGTTGGTGTGGTGTTAGTTCCTCTCCGGTGTGAAAGTCAGTGGGTTGATCAGCGGCTTGCGTAAGTTCAATGACGTAAAATTCCGCATTACGTCCCCTGCTGCGGCGCGTCTTGCGCTTGAGTTTCTGTACCTTTGTAGATGACATTAGTAGACACTCAGGGCGTCGTTCCTCGAGCGTAGTGTCCACGGTTGTACCGTCCATCAGAGTAAAAACCCTGGTTGAACCAAATTGTAAAGAGGCATGCTCGTCATCAAGCCATGGTAAACCGAGGATTAAATCAGCAGCACGTAAATCACGTAAGATGTAAAAAGTCCGGTGAAATTCGTGTCGAGCCAGCTCAAAAGTAACGTCACAGAATGTCGAAGAAGTCACTCGTTGTCCGTTGGCGAGTCGAACATGTGTCTTAGTCACAGACTTCCGAGTCTGTAAAGTAAAGCGTCTTACGAAGTCTTCAGACACGAAATCAAGCGTCGCAGCGCAGTCCACTAATCCAGAAATTTGGTGTCCGCCATCAAGAGTTTTCACAGTCAACTAAGTTCGAACTAACGGGCGAGCTTCCGTGAGGTCAGTCAGTAGGGCTGTAGCTGGCGTAGAAAATTGTTGTATCGTAGCGATGGACTCTTCCGCGTCAGTAGGAGGTACATGTACCGAGATGGGTTGGTCAGATTTTGCAGGTGCTGTCGAATCGTAAAAAGCACAATCTGCGTCAACTAACCAAAGTTGTACAAGCCAAAGGGCTGGAGCAACCACTTCCTGTAGCGTTGGGTTCTCCAGTGACTGGCGAGTAAAAAGCTGTGTCCGCGCCGGGAATTCTTGGTAGAGTTTCCATTGCTTAGTCAATTGAGCGAATTTTGCCCATTTCGGTAGCAAAAACACTGCCATCGTAGATGTCGGAGATGCTCGACGACAGTCCTCAAAATGCTTTGTAATCCGTTCTGCCAACTCCCAGGGTGGATTAATGAACACCCAATCTCCTGACAAGTCCCTCTCAAAAACAGAGTCAACCAGTTTCCAATCAATTGAACGTCTGGTTACATGTTTACGACCATGTCTTTGCTTTGTCTGACGTCGACGTCATGCGACTAAAGTTACAAGCGCCGCGACTGTAGTCGATGGAGGTGTCGAAGGTGAGTCGACGACCTCTGTCGCTAACATTTTTTCAGGACGAACAGTAGATGTAGCCGGCTGCTCCACTTCGCTAGTAGAACAAGCTTGCCACCATCATTGCTTCTTAGACTGTAGCGGTTCCATAGGTGCCTTGCCCGTCCATTCTGGGCACTGAAAAAATCGGTGTCCCTTCTTGTGGCACTTGAAGCAGAGTCCCTCCTCCATGTGCCTCTTGCGCTCTTCAAGTGTCATTGATTTAGCAATAGCGTTGAAGTCAATGCGGCCAGTGTTTGAAGATGTTTGACCACGATCACCATCGTTGCCTCCACGTCCACGGCCTCGACCACGGCCACCTCCATTGCGCTTCCAGATTTTAGAGGCTCCGACGAGCGGGTCGTCAGAGTTGCGCTTCCTTGTAGGTTGAGGAGACGGGTGAGCTGAAGACCGCATGCTACCGAGTTCCGGGGAATCTGTTACGACGTCATTCAGAAAATTCTGTAGCTCCACCAGAGTGACGTTGTAACCCTATTGAGCTCGGTGAGACTTCGCTTGATTCTTCAACGTAAAGTTTGCCAGTCCGTTGATAAAGCGCACGCACTGCACATCGGCTGTCAGATTCTAACGCGACCGACGTAAGAAGTTGTTGTAATGCTTAGCGTAGACGGCGTAACTCATAATGTTGCCTTGCGTAAGGTTCAGGAGAGCGTTAATTGCGTCATCTTGGATGTTAGGGAGAAACGTTGTCTTATGTAGCTCCGCGACAAGGTGGTCAGACGTAGATGGGATAGCAGCTTGGTTTTTCCGGTTCAGCCACCACCCATTCAAATGTCCAAAAAAATTGAAACGTAACCCAGATAAGTGCGTCGTACGAGTTAGCCGTAATTCCGAGCAAAAGAAAGCGCCGAGGTTGCGCTTCAAGCCAGTCCTCCAAGTCACGGGCATTGCTACCATACTGAAACGGGGAGTTAATCGCAGCCTTGCGTTGCGTCTCCGTAAGGGTCACAGGTAATCCACCCAAGTTCCGCGTAGGCATTGGCATTCCCACACGTAAATCAGTCGGTGTCTCACCACACAGCTGATTAATGTGTCCTCGAATCAGCAGCCAGACAGGACCAGAATCCACCGATGAAGACCGGGGGTACATGAAGAACTGCCTCGGGATACTCGTGTCATCGTGAAAGAGTGCTTGAGACGTATAAACAGCACGACGAAAAGTCTCCCATTGAGTCACGTAACCGAAGTGAAGTAACTCGCTCATATGTTTCACAGCGGGAAGTAACCCCGTCTTGGCGGGCGTAAGATTCAGACCACCGATATCAAGTGTTTCCGGGACGATGTAAGTACCATCCGGATTAATCGTAGACTGGGCTGTAACATCATGCTCGAGCTGAGCAGGAGTACGTAAGTGGCTCGTAACAAACTACGGAACTTGAAAAGAAGCAGAGTACACGTGAACAAGTTGTTGTCCTTCAGGTAACGCTACTCGAACAGGTGCGTCACTCAACATGGTCAAATCATCCGGAGTCAAAGTTAGGCCGGTTTCCTAGTGTAACTCACGAACGGCCGCATCAACAGGCTCTTCGTTAGCTGCAACAGAGCCAGCCGGGAACCAAGTTTTACCGGTACGAGGCTCACGTTGTAATACCAACTTAACGTTCGACAGTTTAGTCCCTCCAACATGAAGTACGACCACCACGTAACGTCCGGGTCCAACACAAGCCATCACGAGTCAATCAAACAACGTCGAACAAATTAAATGGTAGCGAAAACGTGTGTCAACCAAAGAGCTCCGAAACCATTGTGGCGGTTAGCCTCCTCATGCTAAACGCTAGCACAAATCAGTTCTAATCTGTCTAGTTCTGTCGTTGCAAGATGGCAAAATAATGTTGTCGAGAGATGATGTCGGAAGGATGTTTCATTGCTGTACTTTAGCAGTATATGTTGTATGTGAACAATGGAATTGTTAATTGGTTCTGTCACCTCCCTCTACTGCATTGGGCTTCAATAGGTTTCTGCCCTGCTAGCTTACGCCTGCTTGCTTCGCTTACGTGTCAGGCGTTAGGGCTTTCCAACCGTCGTCATCTGTCATGAGACGCGGCTCGTCTAGCATGGAGAATCACGACGCGGCATGTTCTGCATCGGAGAACTCGCTTAGGCGCGTCTTCTAGCTAGTTAGATTAACTGTGCGTATATGTACGTACCGGGAGTTACTGGTCGTACAGTAGCATCAGGACCCTAATGAATATTGCAGTAGCGACGTACCCACGTTTGTACGCCCGTCCGATGGAAAAGCACGAATTGAATTTAGTAACGAGTGCATGTACAATGTCATGCAATGCACTTTTCCAGGACTTTACTCGTCACAATAAGAAGGGATTGCCTCTCATCTATATATATATATATATATATCGATATTTATATTTCTATCCCTCACTCACTCACACACACTCTCTCTCTCTCTCTCTCTCTCTCTCTCTCTCTCTCTCCCCCTCTCCCTCTCACTCTCTCACTCCATAAGTTTGCCTTGCGTCTGTGTGAGACTGTCTTTCAATTTCATCTCGTCATGTCTCAATGTCTTTCTCTCTAGATTTCGTGTGCGAGTGTGTGTGTGCGCGCATGTTTAGTTGTGTGTTTGTGCATGTCTCCGTTTCACTTTCATCACCACCACCGCCCTCCTCCTCATAAACACCCCATCCTCCAGTTCATGACCACTACCGCCGTCCCCTTCCTCTCTTTCTCTCCATCTACCTCTAGTTTTCTGTTCTTGTGTTTACGGTTTTTTATAATTGCATATGTGTGAGCGCGTCTTTCTTTTCTTTTCTCTAGGTCTGTGGTTGATTATTCCTCTCCACATATCGTATTTGTGTGCATGTTAGTGCGTGTGTGTGTGTGTGTGTGTGTGTGTTCGTGTGTGTGTGTGTGTGTTTGCTTACGTGTGTGTGAGATAGTTTGCCTATGCGTGTGTGTGTGTGTGTGTGTGTGTGTGTGAGGGAGAGAGAGAGAGTTTGCCTTTGTGACTTTTGTGTGTGTATGTGTATGTCCGTGTCCGTGTGTGTCTCACTTTAAGAATGTCTTAGTATCTGTGTGTGCGCGCAATTGTGTTCATGTGTAAACGTGTCTATGTTTTGTCTATCATGTGTAGTATTTATGTGTGTCTGTTAGTCTCTCTATCTCTCTCTCCTACTCGTTCTATGTGTATGCGTATCTCTCTCTCGCTCTCCTCTCTCTCTCTCTCTCTCTCTCTCTCTCTCTCTCTCTCTCTCTCTCTCTCTCTCTCTCTCTCTCTCTCTCTCTCTCTCTCTCTCTCTCTCTCTCTCTCTCTCTCTCTCTCTCTCTCCCTCTCTACATGTCTGCCCTTCTGTCTTTATGTGTATTTGTCTCGCACAATGGCGACGGGGTCGGCGCCGGTGCCCACGGCAGTATCCACCACACAAGTATTATTCCCGCCGCCCGCCGCTCGGGCGCTAGTGCGCAACTCGCTGCCCTCCGAGCCTCCCGCCGCCTCTGACGCGCCATTCATGCTATGTCTATTGAACCATGCAAACACAGTTAGTGTGGAAGATAACTTACGCAAACGTAGTTACAGTCACAGTCCCGCAAACGGAACAGTTACGGCGACAACCAGCCTACAGGCTTGGTGTCGGGACAACAGAAGTGAGAGAGCTGTAGCCTAGCGACAGCTCTGTACCGAGTCAAACAGTTTATCGGTATGTCCGATCTAGACATGTACTAATCATATCTAGAGTAGCTTACAGTAGCTATCTGCAACTAATACGTATACGGTATTACTTACAACACTCCCCCTGAAGGTAGCTACGGGATGAAGCGTTGCATTGGGTCTTGTCCTCCAAGGATCGCACTTCGGTGTCTTGCTAGTGCAGGTCCGGGGAGGGGTTTGGTGAGCATGTCAGCCACCATCTGGTCAGTGGGGAGGTACCTCAACTTGATGGTTCCGTGCTCCACGTGGTCTTTGAGGAAGTGCCACTTCAGACCGATGTGCTTAGTCTTCTCGCTGACCAAGGCATTCAGGGAGTATGCAATGGCGCTTTGGTTGTCCTCCCAGATGGTGGTGGTTTCTGTGATGGGGGAGTTGAAGATTTCCCCCATGAGTTGTCGGAGGTGGAGTCCCTCCTTGGTGGCGTCGTGTGAGGTGCTACTTTGGTTAGGCTAAGTTGGCAACCTTAGACTAATAGTAGAACCTAATCTCTGGATCTAATTATACAGCGTAGAGAGAATTAGTAAGATTGTCTTAGGAACAGGGTTTCTTACAATCTGGGTGTGGCGTGATTCTATTCTGTACCGGTCTCTCACCTCTACCAGTAAGTCCCCGTCTTAAATATCCACACCTCGGGTGTTCTAGAAACAGCCTTAGAACCTGTAGCTTGTGCTGTCTGCTAACTAAACCAAACTATTACTAGTGATACAGGTTAACTGAGGTTACCTGTACCGTCTATCTAACCTTATCACACAAGCTCTTAGAACTATCTAGAAGAGAACTATCTAGAAGAGATACTGCTAGTAACTCTGTATTGTCGAGGGAAAATACGGCGATACAGTTGTACTGCCGTGATGACAATAAAAGAGTCACTGAATATCGCTAAGATACAGGTACCATTTAGAGGAAATAAATAATGTCAGATACTAGCACTTAGCTAAATGGCTAGGATATGACACTCTCCCCTCCTTAAGCACCAGCGTCCTCGCTGTGCAGTACTCAGGGTCTTGGTTTCTTGGGGGTTCTTGCAGGCCAGCGATTGCGAAATCTGACAAAGTCAGGGGTGCCAGAAAATTCTCGATAAACATCCGTTCGAAGAAATTCGGAAAAGATGCTTAAGTGGTTGACTCCTCGCATGGGTTCCCAAGTGTCCTCGCTCGGTACGTTGAACGGTGCTGCCCAGCGGACCTTAAACAAAAGTCCCGTGCCATTGGAGTTAAAAGCCACGTCGAGTATTTTGTCGACTTCAAATCGCTTCACATCGTGCACAATCGGAATTGGCTGCGCACTGTTGGCCTGTTCTGGTTCTGAATTCCATTTTTCCAGTAGACTGGCGTGTACAACATCGTGAATCCGTACTCCAGGGGGTAGCTTAAGCCGAAATGCAACTGGGGAAACTTCCTCCGTAATGAGAAACGGTCCAATGTAGCGGTCGCGTAATTTAGAACATGGCTGTTGTACAAACCGTAGATTTGTCGCCTTGAGCTTAACCTTGTCGCCAACTGTAAAAGGTACTGGTAACCGGTGCCGATTTGCAGCGTCTTGCATGTGTGCCTGGGCTGCTTTGACGCAGTCGTGGGCAAATCTGTGCATCTCGACCAGAATCTTCACTTGCTCCGGTAAAGTACGGCTAGGCTCGTTGTCTTCAAATGTAGCCGTCGTTGGAGATGTCGGCTCAAATCCTAGCGTCGCCTTAAATGGAGACATAGTCGTTGACGTAGAAACCGCTGCGTTGATCGCGAACTCCACGTTGGTAAGGTGTTGAACCCAGTCGTCGTGCAAGGGGTGCACATAGCATCGTATGACTTGCTCCCATGTCTGGTTTACTCGTTTAGTTTGGCCATCTGTCTGGGGGTGATAGCTCGTAGAGATATTAAGCTTGGTGCCAACAGCCCTAAATAGGGTTTGCCAGAAGTCGCTCATAAACCGGGGATCTCGATCGGATATTAATTTCCGTGGTAAGCCAAAATGCCGAAAAACAGCGCGGTGCATAATTTTTGCTAATTGTTCCGCTGTAATCGTTTTCGTAATTGGCTCGACAATCGTCCGTTTCGTAAGCATACATACGAATACCACCACAGCATCATACCCATCGCACTCATGAAGGTCCGTAATCAGGTCAAGCGATACATGCTCAAAGGGCCTGGTCGGTACCTCATGCGATTGAAGGAGTCCATAAGGCTTGTGTCGCGCTGCCTTGTTGCGTTGACAGGTAACACAGCTGCGTACATAGTGTTGTACTGTCCGCTTCATGTTAGGCCACCAAAACGTCCGGGTTAGTGCTGCCAATAGTCGAATAATACCAGGGTGTCCCGCGGTCGGTGCGTCGTGTAGTTCGTACAGTACTCTTGATCGCAATGTAGAGACGTTCGGAACATACAGTCTTGTTCCGTAGGCGTACAAGAGTCCATTAGATTGACGTACCAGCCAGGTAGGCAGAGATTTCCGGGTAAGCAGATATTTGTCCGAATCGTAAGCGCTTTTGATTTCCGCATGAAGTCCAGAGTCAGGATGTAACCGGGATTCCAGGGAAAAAATCTGCGCGTGTAACTCGCATTCTGCTTCGTCGTTGGTCCAATATCGCGTAACAGTTGCAGCTTCTGTAATGAGTCCTTCAGGTCAGGTCGGCGAGACAGAGCGTCTGCCTGGTTGACTGCTCCCTTCTTGTATACGATGTCCATCTGTCGCTGGTAAGGTGCTAGAACTTGAAGCCATCGCACCTGTCGAGTAGACAAATCGCGTTGCCGAAAGAAGTGTCGCAACGTGTCGTGGTCCGTAATTACTATAAATCCCGCCGCGCCATCTAAGTAGCAACGGAACTTCAGTAGAGCGTCGCGAACTGCCAGTAGCTCTTGTTCGTGGACATGATAGTGTACCTCATGCTTTTTCATCCTTCGAGCATGGTACGCAACAGGTTGTAATCCAATACCTTGGTCTTGTAACAACACAGCTCCTACTGCAAATCCAGAAGCATATGTGTACAGTGTGTACCTTGCATTAGGAGAAGTGTCAGGAATTACCAATACTGGTGCACGTACCATCGCGTCTTTAATTTGCTCGAATGCTGACTCGGCTTGAGGAGTCCAGCGAAATTCCGGTGTCTTCTTGGTCAGGTCCGTTAATGGGGTTGCTAGGGTTGCGAATTGGTTGATAAACCTCCGGTAATATCCAGCAAGTCCCAGAAATCCACGTACTTCAGTCACAGATTTCGGTCGGGGCCAATTCTGTACTGCCTCAACCTTGTCGGGGTCCATTCGGATCTGTCCAGCTTCCACCACATGCCCAAGAAAATTGACGCTCGATCGTCCGAAGTAACACTTAGAGAGTTTGATATGCAACTGGTGTCGCTGCAGCTCTCGTAACACGAGTCGAATATGCTCGAGGTGTTCGTCGGCCGTCTTACTGTAGATCAACACGTCGTCCAGATATACCACGCAGAACTTGCCAAGATACGGGGCCAAAACTCGATTCATCATCGCTTGGAATCCAGCTGGGGCATTACAAAGTCCAAAGGGTAGAACGCAGTATTCGAACAATCCGTAATGAGTTCGGAATGCTGTCTTATGTATGTCGCGCTCCTTGACTCGAACTTGATGATAGTGTGACGAGTACAGTCCTGCAACAGTACATTGCAGGACATTGTACAGGTACTCGTTACGGATACCAATTCGTGCTTTTCCACAGGACGGACGTATACTCGTGGGTACGTCGCTACTGCAATATTGTAATGGTGCTGATGCTACAGTACGACCAGTACCTCCCGGTACGTACAAATATGCATAATTAATCTAACCAGCCAGATGACGCGCCAGAACGAACTCTCCAATGCAGAAGGAGCCGCGTCGTGAGACCCAATGCTAGGCAGGCCGTGTCTCGAGGACAGATGACGACGGTTGAGCAGCACCAACGCCTGACACGTAAGCGAAGCTTGCAGGCGTAACTAGTCTGGGTTAAAACCTATTTAAGCCCAGTGCAGTAGAGGGAGGTGACAGAACCTTTTAAACAATTCTTTTGTTCACTTACAAAATCTACTGCCTAAGTACAGCAGTGAGACATCTTTCAACAATTGCCTCTCGACAACATCATTTTGCAATCTTTCAACAACAGAACTAGACAGACTAGAACAGATTTGTGCTAGCGTTTAGCTTTCAGAGGCTAACCGCCACACTGGTTTCGGAGCTCTTTGGTCGACGCACGCTTTCGTTGCTCGTTGATCTGCTCGACGTTGTTTGATTGAGTTGAGATGGCTTCTCTCGGAGCAGGACATTACGTGGTTTTAGTAATTCACGTTGGAGGAACTAAATCGTCGGACTTGAAGTTGGTGTTTCAGCGTGAGCCTCGTTCTGGTAAAACTTGGTTCCCAGCTGGCTCTGTCTTACCTAACGAAGAGCCTGTCGACGCTGCTATTCGCGAGTTACATGAGGAGACCGGTCTTGTTTTGACACCGGATGATTTGACGCTGTTGAGTGGTGAACCTGTTAATGTTACACTACCTCAAGGACGACAGCTTGTCTACGTGTACTCGGCTTCTATTCCTGTCCTGTTTGCTACGAACAACTTACGTACACCTGCTCAGGTCGAGCAGGCTGTTTTGGCACAGTCGACAGTTAATCCGGATGATACTTACGTTGTACCGGAAACCATCAACATTGACGGTCTGACACTTACGCCCGCACAGACAGGGTTACTTCGTGCTAAGAAGCACAAGAGTGAATTACTTCACTTTGGTTACGTGGCTCAGTGGGAATCTTTTTATCGAGCAATCACACAACATGTTCCAGTCATGCAAGACGACACGTCTATCCCGAGACAGTTCCACATGTACACCCGGTTTACGACGGTCGACTCTGGTTCTGTCTGGCTGCTGATTCGTGGACACATCAAGCGACTGACTGGAGAAGGACCTACAGATTTACGAGTGGGAATGCCGATGCCTACTCACAACTTGGCTGGACTAACTGTGACCCTCACGGAGACTCAGCGTAAGGCTGCTATTACATCACCGTACCAGGATGGTCGGATACCACATATACTGGAGGATTGGCTCGAAGCACAGCCTCAGCGTTTTATAATGCTTGGAATTGCGGCTGACTCGTACGATGCAGTGTTCTGGGTTACTTCACAGTTTTCTGGACACCTAGGTGGGTGGTGGTTGAACCGGAAAAATCAGCCTCCAATTCCATCTACGTACAACGAGCTTGTTATGGAGTTACGCAAGTCGACGTTTCTTCCGAACATTCAGGACGACGCAATTAACGCTTTGCTAAGCTTTACGCAGAGCAACACGATGAGTTACGCGGTTTTCACTAAACAGTACAACGACTACTTACGTCGATCTCGTCAAGACCTGACAGCTGAGGTACAGTGTGTACGCTTCATTAATGGCCTAGCGAATGATGCGCTCAAGAGACTGGCTAAGTCACACCGAGCTCAGCAAGGATACCAGACTACGCTAGTGGAGCTGCAAAACTTTTTGAATAACATCGTGACAGACTCACCGGAACTGGGCAATGCGAGGTCTGCTGCTGGACCATCTGCCCAGCCTACACGCAAGCGCAACTTTGAGGACCCTCTCGAGGAAGCCTCTAACGTCTGGAAACGTAACAAAGGTGGCCGTGGACGTGGCCGCGGACGTGGACGTGGAGGTGGTAACAATGGTGGACGCGGTCAGACATCTGGTCGCGAAGATTTTAATTCACTCGCAAATGCAATGACAGCTGAGGAGCGCAAGCGACACATGGACGAAGGACTCTGCTTCAAGTGCCACAAGAAGGGACACCGTTTGTTCCAATGCCCGGAGTTCAAAGGCAAGGCACCGATGCAACCTAAGAAGCAATGATGGTGGCAAGGCTGTTCTACAAATGAACTGGAGCAGCCGGCTACATCTACTGTTCATTCTGAGACACTGTTAGCGACAGAGGTCGTCGACACACCTTCGACATCTCCATCGACTACAGTTGCGACACCTGTAACGCAAATAGCAGGTCGTCGTCGTCAGATTAAGCAGAGACAGAGTCGTAAACCTGTAACCAGACGTTCAGTTGATTGGAAACTGGTTGACTCAGTCTTTGACCCTCTGCATGCACGATTCAACTTCACGTTGGAGGGATGTGCTGATGATGAAGGTCTTAACTCGCACGGTGACTTACCTCACTGTTCGCCGAGTGACTCGATTCTAGACAGAGATTTGACAGGAGAACGGGTGTTCATCAATCCACCCTGGGAGTTAGCTGAGCAGATTGCGCAGCATTTTGAGGATTGCCGTCGAACATCTCCGACATCTACGATGGCTGTATTTGTACTACCGAAGTGGGCGAAATTTACTCAGGTGACTAAGCACTGGAAACTCTATCAAGAATTCCCAGCAAGGACACAGCTTTTTACACGTCAGTCACTGGAAAACCCAGCTCAACAGGAGGTGGTTGCTCCAGCCCCTTGGCATGTACAGCTGTGGTTAGTCGACGCAGATTGTGCGTTTAACGACTCACCAGAACCTACAACACCTGATCAACCCGACTCGGTACCTGTACAAGCAGACGACTCGGAACAGTCCATCGCTACGCTGCAACAATTTTCCTCGCCAGCTACAGCACTACTGACTGACCTCACGGAAGCTCGCCCGTTAATTCGAACTGAGCTGACTGTGAAAACTCCTGATGGCGGACACCAAATTTCTGGATTAGTGGACTGCGCTGCGACACTTGATTTTGTGTCAGAGGACTTTGTACGACGCTTTGCTTTACAGACTCGGAAGTCTGCAAGTAAGACCCCAGTTCGACTCGCTAATGGACAACGAGTGACTTCTACGACAGTCTGCGACGTCACTTTTGAGCTGGCTCGACACGAGTTTCAACGGACTTTCTACGTCTTACGTGATTTACGTACAGCTGATTTAATCCTGGGTTTACCATGGCTTGATGACGAACATGCCTCTTTACAATTTGGTACAACCAGAATTTTTACACTAATGGACGGCACAGCAGTGGAGACTACACTTGAGGAACGACGCCCTGAGTGTCTACTCCTGTCGTCTACGAAAGTTCAGAAGCTTATGCGCAAGACGCGCCGCAGCAGAGGACGTCATGCTGATTTTTACGTCATTGAACTTACGTCAGCTGCCGAACAATCAACAGACTTTCACACTGGAGAGGAACTAACAGCAGAACAACGTGACAACTTCCGGTCGTTACTTTTTGAAGACTTCCCGGAGTTACTGCAACCTGTCGACTCTCCGCCAGTAAGCCGACAGTGGGATCACCCCATTGACACAACTGGCCCAATGCGACGTCAACGTCTGAACAGATTGTCACCTGCAGAACGCGCTGAGCTTAATCGACAGCTTAAAGACGCAGTGGAGGCTGGTTTGATACGCCCCAGCTACAGTGAGTTCGGCTCGCCAATTCTTTTTGTGCGAAAAGCTGATGGCTCGCTACGTCTGTGCATTGACTACCGCGGTCTTAACGAGGTTACGCGTAAAGATGCTTACCCGCTACCGCGTGTGGACGACACTCTGGACGAACTTAAGGACGCGAATTTTTACACACACCTCGACCTCGCTTCTGGATTCTGGCAAGTTCGAGTGCGTGATCAGGACGTTCACAAGACGGCTTTTCAGACCCCTGATGGCTTGATGGAATGGGTCGCCATGCCGTTTGGGCTGTGCAATGCACCAGCTACATTTCAGAGGATGATGAACGACATTCTTCGCGACTTTTTACATAAGTTCGTGACAGTCTACCTGGATGACGTCTGTATCTACAGTCGAACTCTGGAAGAGCACCTGGAACACCTACGTCTAGTGCTACAGCGATTCAAGGAGGAAGGGCTGAAATTACGCCTTAAGAAATGCTTCTTCGGATTGCAAGAAATGGAGTATCTGGGCTACACTGTGTCAGCCGGTAAAATTTCGGTTTCCACAAAGAAAGTCGAGGCCGTTGCAGACTGGCCAGTGCCCAAGACGCAGAAGGAGGTTCGCAGTTTCGTACAGTTCTGCAACTTCTATGCGAGATTTATACACCATTTTAGCGACCTTACGGCTCCATTGACGGACTTACTGCGGAAGTCCCAGCCACAGAAGGTTACGCTGACGCCTGCTTGTTTGGAAGCCTTCGAGACTCTCAAGTTACGGCTCATTTCCGCGCCATGCCTGATCCTTCCGGAGGTCAGCTCGGACGCGACGTTCACCGTGGCTACAGATGCTTCAACAGTGGGGATTGCAGCAGTCCTGTTGCAAGACCAAGGAGGCGGTCTTCAACCAGTCTCTTACTGGGCGCGTAAGCTGAATCCAGCTGAGCGTGGTAACACTTACTCTGCGTACGACTTAGAAGCTTTGGCCGTATGCGAAGCTGTCAAGCATTGGAGGTGCTATCTTGAAGGCTGTTCTAAGTTCCTTGTCGTAACAGACCACGACACACTGCGGCATCTGCTCAGGCAACCGAACAACAGGCTGAACAAGCGGCAAGCAAGATACCTGCGGGATTTGCAACCGTTTGTGGGCTCGATGACACTTGCATATCGCAAGGGAGCTCTGAACGAAGCCGACCCGTTAAGCCGGCGTCCAGACTTCGTACCTCAGGCCACAGTACCCTTATTTTGGGATGGCGAGGTTCCGTCAGATCGAGAATTACGACGGAAGTCCCAGCTGCTGTTTGAAGACGCACAGTTAAATTCACTGACTGTTGAAGCGTTGCAGCTGAGCCCTGAGTTCGCTGATCTCATTCGCGAGGGGTTCTCACGAGATTCGTTTTATGGGGACGATGGTGAGTGGACAAGAGACAGCCGGATAGAAGCCAGAGACGGGTACTTTTGGCGTCTCAATCGCCTCTGTATTCCACAGAACTCTGAGCTCCGACTGAGATTGATCACAGAGCTGCACGAAAGTTCGTCAGCTGGTCACAGAGGAGTTGCTAGCACTCTTGCTAAAGCACTCGACAGATTCTGGTGGAAACGAATCCGCCAAGATGTGAAAGATTTTTGTGAACGCTGCGTCGTGTGCCGACGAGCGAAGATTCGACCGCAGATGGCTGCGACTCTTTACCCATTGCCTGTTCCACCCAGACCGTGGCACACAGTTGGTCTTGACTACCTGACACACTTGCCTGAGAGCAACGGCTTTAACAGTGTGCTGATTGTAGTAGACCATCTAACTCGAATGGCCCATTTTCTGCCATGCACAGAGTCGATTACTGCCGAAGAAACTGCCACTTTGTTTTTACAGGGAGTCTACCGCTTACATGGACTACCCCGTGTGGTGATCAGCGAACGCGACCCAAAATCTGTCAGCGCTTTCTGGCAGACACTATGGAGACGCCTTGGAACGCGACTGAACATGTCTACCAGCCGACACCCAGAAACAGATGGACTGACAGAGCGCGTGAACAGCACGTTTCAACAGCTTCTTCGTTGCTTCTGTTGCTATGATGGCTCTGATTGGACGACACTTTTACCGCAAGTGGAGTTTGCGTACAACGCTTCGCGTGCACTCGGAATTGAGCACACACCGTTTGAGGCTAACTTTGGTTTTTCTCCTGAGGAGCCTCCTGACCTACTCTTCAGCATGCGACCATCAATTCCAATTTCGCAAGACGCAACAGAACGGTTAAGATTGTTACATGAAGTACACACCCTGGTACGCTCTGTGTTACAGCTACATAAGGACGAGATGCAGGCGCGCACAGAACCGTCTACAGCGCCACACTTCGCTAAGGGAGACAAGGTGTCAGTCGTCACAGCAAATCTTTTTCTGCGAGGACAACCGAACAGGAAACTCAGAGACAGACAGCTCGGCCCTTTTTCTGTGGAGGAGCAGATTGGAAAACACAGTTACAGATTGAAACTACCAGCGATAGTACGCTTACACCTTGTGTTCCACGTTAATAACTTACGACCCTGCTCTACCGCTCCACTACGACCAGTTGTTCCTGTGACTGTACCTGAAGGAGACGATGAGGAATTTGACGTCTCACACATTTCTGCTGTGTGCATCAAGTCGCTACCTGGGCGACGAGGCAAATATTTGCTCTTCATGACACACTTCAGTGATGACGACATTCCACCTGTCTAGCACCGTTTGAACGAGGTGCATCGAACAATTGCGTTACAAGAATTCTTGGAGACGCCCCAATGGCGCAAGTTCGCCAAGACTCAGGCGTACATTGACTTCATGCACGCTCACCCAGCGCGCGTTCCTGAGTCCCAGTAATTGCTTCAGTAAAGGAGCCAAGAACCACGGAGGTCTGCCTCGCGGCGGCCTCATTGATCTGTCAAGAGGGGGAGGGTACGAGTGTGACGAGTACAGTCTTGCAACAGTACATTGCAGGACATTGTACAGGTTCTCGTTACGGATACCAATTCGTGCTTTTCCACAGGACGGACGTATACTCGTGGGTACGTCGCTACTGCAATATTGTAATGGTGCTGATGCTACAGTACGACCAGTACCTCCCGGTACGTACAAATATGCATAATTAATCTAACCAGCCAGATGACGCGCCAGAACGAACTCTCCAATGCAGAAGGAGCCGCGTCGTGAGACCCAATGCTAGGCAGGCCGTGTCTCGAGGACAGATGACGACGGTTGAGCAGCACCAACGCCTGACACGTAAGCGAAGCTTGCAGGCGTAACTAGTCTGGGTTAAAACCTATTTAAGCCCAGTGCAGTAGAGGGAGGTGACAGAACCTTTTAAACAATTCTTTTGTTCACTTACAACATCTACTGCCTAAGTACAGCAGTGAGACATCTTTCAACAATTGCCTCTCGACAACGTCGTTTTGCAATCTTTCAACAACAAAACTAGACAGACTAGAACAGATTTGTGCTAACGTTTAGCTTTCAGAGGCTAACCGCCACAATAGCCTTTATACAGGTCCAGCGTGCTGAAATAGTGAGCCCCATATAGCGAGTCGAGTAACTCATCAATCCGGGGTAACGGTGTTCGGTCTTTCCTCGTGAGGTCGTTGAGTTTCCGGTAGTCTACGCACATACGCATGGTACCATCCTTCTTGCGTACAAATAAAATCGGGGCACCGTACGGGGATTTAGACGGACGAATCCAGCCTTTTGCGGGTAAGTCTTGCAACTGTACTTGAACCTCCCGGAGTTTTGCTGGTGACATACGGTACGTTCGCTCCTTGGGTGGTTCATCGCACTCCAAATTAATTTCAAAGTCACACTCGCGAGTTGGCGGTAGACCGTCAGGCTCCTTGATAATGTCCGTAAACTTATTTAGGGAATCTCGTAACGAAGTCGTCCACTCAGGTTGTTGATCAGTGTTGATGTCGTCGACCGCGTCCTGTACTTCTCGTAGTCCAATCACGAAGAGGTCTGCTGGTTGTTGTCTAAGCAGCTTTGCCATCGCATCCGCCTCCAAGTGATGTACTGTCACAGGTACGGTGTACTCGTCGCCAGACACCATAGCTTCGCCAGTTTTACGGTCGCGAATCGTTGGGTTGACGGCTTGTAACCAAGGTTGACCGAGGATGATGTCGAATTTATCCAGTTCTGTCGTAATTGAGTCCAGACGTATGTCCAGGGTCCCTACTGTGAGCACTTCATTCCGTAGTCGCTGG
This sequence comes from Tetraselmis chui, assembly GCA_026401115.1. NCBI lineage: Eukaryota > Viridiplantae > Chlorophyta > Chlorodendrophyceae > Chlorodendrales > Chlorodendraceae > Tetraselmis > Tetraselmis chui. The sequence continues at coordinate 77,335 of JAPMLY010000104.1, forward strand.
CGAGTCGTAGTTGTACTACCATCTGCCAATTTTATCCGGTATTTCTCTCCAGTAACCGTCGGGATGTGATGCTCCCGTACCCACTCAGCCTTGCAGAAATTTTCCGAAGCGCCAGAGTCAACCAAAATACGGCATCGATGTCCGCGTAAGGTGCCTCCCAACACTAACAGACTTGTTCCAGACTGGGTTGTGGATACATGTAGCGTCGCAGGAACACTGTCTTCTAGTCGGACGTTTTTGTTCATCCACCCGTCGATCGGTTTCCCAAAAGTCTCGTAACGAAGAGGGAACTGTTGTTCTCCACAGACTAGATAACCCGTACGCCGTGCCGAAATTAATTCCTTCCAGGTAGCCCATACTGCCGAAGAAGTTGACGTAGCGTCCGGTATCGATCCGGGTCGAACGCGAGCGATATACACGTAGCGCTTATTCTGTCCGGAAGACTCCGTCCCTAAAAGGCGTAAATTTGTTTCGCTCACCTTAAATCCAGTTGTCTCCGTAAGAGCTCGCACTGCTGTGTATTCCGGGGTCGCGTCTTCAATCTCCTGTTTGCCACTAGGAAACCAGACCATGCCAGTGTCCTCTTTCGCTAGTAACACTCGTCGGCCATCGGTAACAAGAGTCGTCGAGTGAGTCCAGTAGGTCTTCGGGGGATTTTGTAGATTCTGAGGCAGAAATCGAACTCGATCGGTGTCGTCGACGTAGACTTGCGTCGTCCATCTTGTCGGTCCAACATCTTGCCTTCTTCCTTCTATTCCATCGTTCGTGGGGCAGGTAAACACATGTTCTTTCGCCGCCAGCTCGTCGACAAGTCGGAAATTTCGCAGCAGCTTGAACCATGGTTTTGCCCTCCATTTTGGAACCACTATAACCGCTCGCAGATGGGGATGAAGCAGTTTACTCCGCAAATAATGGCCCAAAAAATCTTCCAATTCATTAAATGGCGCATTTAGCCAAATTCTCCGGTACTTCTGTAAATCTCTCTCCTGAAACGGGCGCGCCGGACAGCAAAAATCCTCCGCCACTTGAGAATTAAGGCCGTCATTATCGCTAGCTCCATCTAAGTCGAAAGGTCCGTAGGTCTGAGAGTACTTCAGGAAATACTCCCTATTCATCATCCAGTCGCTAAAGTCCTTGCTCCTAAAGACTGGCCTCAATGTCGTTTGAGGTAACGGGTCTCGTACTTCTTCTGTTCTGGTCTCTTCCTGAGTCGCTGTAGGAGACGAAACCTCATCCTGCAGCTTGCCGCGAGCTGCCGACTCAGGTCTCACTTTCCCGGCCGGGATTTCCTCGTTCTGTCATTCTTCTTGTTCTTTCTGTCTGGGCAGTCGATAGCGATGTGTCCCTTCTTGTGGCAAATGAAGCACTTGCCCTCCTTCTTAAATCTGTCGACCTCCTCTTGAGTGAGGCGTCTAATCTCGTACAGCTCCCGCGGCTTTTCTTCGGTCGCGCCATGCGAATCTTCCTCCAACTCACTGTCGATCTCCTCCACTGCCTCTGAAAAGTCGCTGTCTTCTTCGATGGCGTTCAGTCGGCCTGTCGAGCGTTGGGTCGTCTCAATCTTGGTCTCCGCTGCCTCCGCTCGCAGAGCTGCTTGAATCGCCTCGTGTAGGGTCTTAGGGTTTTTCAGGGCAACCTCCTTATGAATCGAGGGTCTCAAACCGCGCTGGAAATCATGTACGTTATCTTCTTCGTGACGGTGAGGAAGCTCCAATAATTGTTCTCGAAAATAGTTCGCGTACTTCAGGACCGTGGTTTTCTGTCTCGCTTTATCCATTTTCAATCTCGCTTGTTCCGCCGGTGTTCTTCCGCAGAATTCCTGAATTAAGGATTTCTCCATCTCAGAAACTCTGGAAATTCCTCCACCGACTTCATCTCCAGTCTGCGCAACTTGGGAGTACCACCACTTCGATAGTGGTCCTTCCGGAAAGCCAGATACCCAGTACACTCCTCTTTGCTCTTCAGGGTTAACGCTGTGATACCGTAGATACCCTCGTGCATGTCGGAACCAGTTTCTCAGCTCGTCGATGTTAGTCGTAGCGATGCTCTTGATCTTGGCTGGTTTGACATCGTTCGGCATCATGCTTGGCATCTCTCGCGTCCTCTCCGATCTCAATTGTTCTCCTCGAAGAAAATTCTCCGTTTCTCGGCTTCTGTTCACTCGTCCTTCAAAATGTCTGAAACCGTTGTCGACGTGGTCACGCAGTTGAGATAGCTCAGTCGAAAAAGTGTCAACTCGGTTACTTAGTCGTTGTAGCATCTCGGTGACGTGTACCGACATAGGCTCCATCGTGGGACTCGATCCTTCTCGCACTGTCTGTCTTCTACCATCTGTCGACGTCGGCTGTGTCGGCCCAGAAGGCACCCCCTCTGGTCGACCATCAACTTCCTCTGGTAGTCTCTCTCCTGCTCGGTTAGAGATCTTCGTCTCGTCTAGCTGTTCTGAGGCTCCGAAACCACGTGTGAGGTGCTACTTTGGTTAGGCTAAGTTGGCAACCTTAGACTAATAGTAGAACCTAATCTCTGGATCTAATTATACAGCGTAGAGAGAATTAGTAAGATTGTCTTAGGAACAGGGTTTCTTACAATCTGGGTGTGGCGTGATTCTATTCTGTACCGGTCTCTCACCTCTACCAGTAAGTCCCAGTCTTAAATATCCACACCTCAGGTGTTCTAGAAACATCCTTAGAACCTGTAGCTTGTGCTGTCTGCTAACTAAACCAAACTATTACTAGTGATACAGGTTAACTCAGGTTACATGTACCGTCTATCTAACCTTATCACACAAGCTCTTAGAACTATCTAGAAAGAACTATCTAGAAGAGATACTGCTAGTAACTCTGTACTGTCGAGGGAAAATACGGCGATACAGTTGTACTGCCGTGATGACAATAAAAGAGTCACTGAATATCGCTAAGATACAGGTACCATTTAGAGGAAATAAATAATGTTAGATACTAGCACTTAGCTAAATGGCTAGGATATGACACGTCGGCCGCAGAGTAGTACTCGGCTTCACACGTGGATTGAGCCACACAAGTCTGTTGTTTGGACTTCTAACTGAATGGCCCGCGTCCGAGGGTGAAGAGATAGCCGGAGCGAGACTTGCGGGTGCTGCTGTCGTTGGCCCAATCAGCGTCGGCAAAGCCTGTGAGTTGGAGGCTGTGGTCCAGGCCCCCCCCCAACGTCACGCGCATGTCGATGGTGCCATGGAGGTAGCGGAGGACCTTTTTCAGAGCCTGCAAGTGTGCCTCGGTGGGCGAGGCTTGGGCATAGCCGAGGATGCTCAACGCCGTGGAGACATCGGGGCGTGTACAAACGGCGGCGTACTGGAGGCTGCCCAAGAGGCTGGGGTAGACGTCCTTGGCCACTCCTACGAGAGAGGGCGAGTTCAAGTATGCAAGGTCGGCGAGGAAGCCCGGGTCCATCGGAAGGGACGACGGCTTAGAGTCGGACATGCCGTACTTGGCGAGGATGTCGCGCAGGTACTTGGAATGGTCCAGCGAGATTGTGCTCGTGAAGCGATCGCGGGTAATGTGCATGCCGAGGAGTTGGGAGAGGTCGCCTAGGTCCTTGATCTTGAACCGTGCTCCGAGTTGGGCTTTGAACGATGCGAGCCAGGTGGCATCATTGCAGGCCGCGGGAATGTCATCGACGTACATGGCGATCATGGCGAAGACGTGGCCGGTGCGAAAGATGTAGATGCACGGGTCGGAGACGCATTGTTGCCATCCATGGTCGACGAGCCACGCACGAAGTAGCATGTTAAACTCGCGGGGGGACTGCTTAAGGCCGTAGAGGCAACGCTTGAGGTGACAAACCTTGGACGTTCCATCGGTGAAGCCGAGGGGCTGGCGGATGTACACATCCTCCCGGATGGGGGCGTAGAGAAACGCTGTGTCGATGTCAAGCTCGCAGAGTTCAAGGTCGCGGGCGGCTGCGATGTTTAGGAAGAGACGCAGGCTGGCCATACGGATGACCGGGGAGAAGGTCTCCGTGTAGTCCAGTCCAGCGCGTTGACTGCACCCCTTGGCGACGAACCGCGCTTTGAAGCGGGAGACGTCGCCGGTTGTATCCGACTTGACTTTGAAGATCCACATGTTGTTAACGACCATGCGGCCTGGGGGGAGGTCCACAAGGTTCCACGTGCCGTTGCTGATGAGGGAGGAATACTCATGTTGCATAGCGGCTTGCCATTGGGGGGCTTGGGCGCTGTCCAGCGCAGCCCGGTAGGATTTTGGTTCCACACACTCTCGGGCGGAGAGGAGGGCGATGGCAGTAGGGGACGTGCCGGCAGGTGTGTGTGGGGGACCAGTGACAAGGTCGGGGACGTGAGGTGCTCAAAGATGTCCTCATGAGCTTTGCCTTGTTCAGGATCACAACACGCCGTTACGAGGGTTGGTGGGTAGTCGGACAAGTGGGCAACCATATCGCCGTAGCGAGTGGGGTGGGAGCGGAGCCGAGCATGGCGAGGGGCTGCCGGGGGGGATAGGGGTGTGGGTAATGTGAGGTCAATGGGGTGGGACAGGGGTGAGTCTGCGGGTACGTCTTCCGAAGAGTCGGTGATGGCCGAGTCGACGGAGGGTTGTGTGTCGAAGCCTGGTGTGTCTTCCTGAAAGACAACATGTACGGAAGTGGTGATGCGACGCGTTTCCGGATTGTAGACACGATACCCAGGTGCGTCAGGGGGATAGCCCACCATGACGCCGCGAAATGCTTTTTCACTGAGTTTCCGACGTTGTTTGTCGGGGACCTTGGCGAAAACGGCGCAGCCGAAGACGCGGAACTTGGAGGCGTTGGGCACCGACGACGTAAGGAGTGTGATGGGGGACGCCCCCATTAGGTCCGACCGAGCGACTGTACGTGCGGTTGCGAAGGTACACAACAGTGGTGACAGCGCATGACCACATGGAGTTGGGAACGGCCATGTTGTGGAGCATCGCCGATGCATTGTCCCGGATAGTGCGCCAGGGACGTTCGGCCTTGCCGAGCATGTGGTGGGCGTATGGGGCAGAGAACTGCACCCCGACGCCGAGGTGTGCGCACATACGGCGAGTGGCAGCAGCTTCAAACACAGAGTCAGAGTCAAACTTGAGGACCGGTGCGAACGCGCCCGTCTTGGAGTGATGGCGGGCATGCAAGTGTTTGATGTCCAAGAGGATGGTTTCCAATTCCGAACATGCGTCGTCTTTAGACTTAAGGAACCGCACCCACATGTAGTTGGTGTGGTGGTCGATGACGAGCAAGCAGTAACGGAGGCCATGTGGGGAGGGGACATTGACCGGGCCTCCGAGGTCAGCGGAGAGGTTGAGGAGGGGGTGGGATGGCTTCGCGCAAGCGGCTGTGTTGCGTGGTGCAGCTGTGGCTTTGTGAAGTAAGCAAGAGTCGCAAGAAACTTTGGTTACAATGCTAGCTAACACAGGGCTAGTCGGGACACCGTGATTATGCTGGGCTTGAAGGCTGTGCATGTTGAGGTGCACGGCACACCCGGGTACCTGTACACCCGGACATTTACCGTTTGCAGAAAAAATCGCGCAAAGTGTTAAATGCGGCATCGCTAGCTTTTGCCGCATTAGCTAGAACCTGCTCGTCACCGTCGTCATCGCCGTCTGCTTCCGACCCCGACCCCGACCCCAACTCACGTAGCTTTGTAGCCATTCGTTGGCACTTTCTTTTTTGGGTTCGGCATAGTTTCCGCCAACGGGAATCTTCGGCTTGGAGTTGCATTACAAGGTTTCCACTATGCACTTCGAGGTCACGCAACTTCGCGCGTTGGCGTGCACACTGGTCGCGTGACCTCGCTAGCGCGGATTTTAGAGACGCCACTGTCGCCCTCAACTTCTTTATCTCCCTACTAGTTTCCGCCTCCTCGTGGTCCTCGGGAATTTGTTGCTCTTGCCCGTCGGCGGTTGTATGCTCTTCGTCATATTGATGGGTAGGCTCATCTTGCGTTGCTGCAGCCCCGCCCGCGACGACCGCAACAACATTACCGGCCGCCCCTACCGATGGTGCGGCGGTTCCAACCTGCGGGGGTTTCGCCCGCTTGGCTTTACCACTACGACAAACTATATGCTTCCAGTGCCGCTTGCCCATGGTATTTAAAGCGGCAGCTTGGCGGCGTAGCTCGGCTGGCGGTGGGTGAGCCACATGCATGTGGCGGCAAGTCGCAACAAGGACTTTGTCGTCAAGCAGTGGTGGTAGTCGCGGGTTTCCCGTACCATCGGTGAATTTACGATGGCGTACATATTTTCGGGTCAATGGAGTAGCTAAGCGAGACAACGCGCGACCCTTTACAATGTACTACGGAGAAATTACGTGTATAAATGGCGAGATATGTCAGTAAGTACTACTCAGATTAAATGATATTGCGGAAATTGCGCTATTGTCCGAAAACGTACAGTGTGGGTGTGCCGTGTGGCCAAACCGACGGTGCCACAGGACGGGATCACACTGGGAAGTGAGGGCAACTTGAGGTGAGTCGTCAAGTTCCGCCGGTGCGGATGGGCTGGAAGGGAGGTCCGGCTGGTGAGGAAGGAGGTAGAGACCGTTTCCGGACGGTTCTAGCACACCCATGCCTGTGGGTACCAAAAGCAAACCATTGTCAGAGTTGGAGGGGAAGATGAATTCACATCCGCTGTGATTTTGCATCCAGCTGACACTAAGTAGTCTGCCGATACGCTGTGCGGAGCGAGATGATAGGTCAGGGGTGTAGAGTGCATACACAGTGCGGTGAATGAGTTGGCCAGAGGCGAGTCTGACAGAAATCCGCACTGAGCCACTGGCCTTATTAACGTCAACGCCGACACCGCCCACGCGAGAGGGAGCGGAGGGGGGCGTGAACTTAACGAAGTCATCTCGGAACGCTGTGAGGTTAATCGAGCAGGCGGAATCAACGACCCAAAACTGTGACAGGTTACGACCCGGGGCGAGGGAAGAGGAGAATGCCACAGAGTTGAAAGGGACACTCACCTCGTCGTCATCGTAGTCATCAGCGCAGTCCTCGAGGGTGGGTAGGCAGTCGGTGTCATCGGCGGGGGCGTCGTCGGCAGGGACGTCGCTCAGCAGCGCAGCGTGAGCAGAGGGGGTGCCGTCGGCGGCGCCGTACTTCTGGACTGTCATCCTACGCTTGGCGAGATTCCACTTAAGGATAGCGTCATCCGTGGCAGTGCAGGCGGACATGAGATGGTTGAGGCTGCCACAAACGCCACACTTGTTGGGACGATGGCCGCGAAGGTTACGGTGTGATGGGCCTCGACCGCTGTGCGAGCCGCGGCCCGCAGCGACGAACGCGGAGATGGGAGGGGGTGATATGGCCGGAGCGGGTGTGTCCGGGGCAGGGTCGTCGTCCATGTTGTGCGCGAGGTGGAGAATGCTAGCCATCACTTCATCAGCCGACATGATGTAGTCCGTGTCAAAGGCGTTGATGACGCATTGCTTCGCCTGACCGTGTGGGCCGCTGTTGGAAATACCGCGCAGCATGAGGAGACCGAGGTGGTGGGGGTGGATGGCAACGGAGCCATCAACTAATTGGCATGTGTCGTTGTAGTCGTCAAAGGTCTGGCGCATGTAGTGGACATAGTCACTGAGTGACTGACCAGGGCGCTGTCTGACCGTCAGGTTGTCCAGAAGGGACAAGGAGCGAGCAAAAGACCGGCAGTCGAGGCGTTCACACAGGATGTCCCACGCGGCAGCGGCGCAGTCAGGGCGGGCTGGAGAAACGCATTTCATCGCTTGGTCAGCGCGCTGATTCGCGCTGGCTGCATGGAGAAGCAGCGTGTAGGCGTAGTGTTGTGCTGGTTCGTCGAGCCAAACGCCGGAGTCGCGGATGGCCAGCTGTGGAATGAGGCATGCGGCCTTGATGGAGAGGAAATTAAGGAAGGTCCTCTTCCATTGCTGAAAGTCCGTGGTCGGGCCCATGACGGGGACCGACATCTTCATGGACCGGTTGAGGGCGTCCTTGTCGAAGCCGGGGGCTTCGTGTGCCGCCCGGCCGATGACCACCGGGTCAATAGTGGGGCGACGACGGCCACGGGTGGCGGGGTCGCCATGTTGGACTGGGGGAGAGTGCCGGCCATGAAAGGGAGGAGGTGGGCCACCGGGAAAGAGAGAACGGCCGGCCATGGGACGCGGCGGGCCGTACGAGGGCGGGTGGTCACGGTAGGGGGGGACGAGGGTAGAGGGCGCCTCCGGGATGTGAGGGCTGGGGTGGTGAAAGGCATATCCAGCGGGGGGGAAGGGAGGAGGTGGTGGGAGGTGATCAACCTGGAGGGCGTGACGCGAGGGGTCGTGGTGCGCATCGGCACGCGGGGGCTCGCGGGGCGCATCGTGACGGCGCTGTGCGACTGTGGGGTCGCCAACAAGAGCTGCAGGAGTAGCAGCAGCGAAGACCGTTTCTGCGTCCGGGGGGACGTATCCATACTGCGGATGTGCAAGCAGGGGGAGGGTGTGCACGTCGTGGCTGTCCCGGACGGGTTCGAGCTGAGCATCGTGGCGGCGCTGAGCTACAGGGGGGTGCGGATTAGCACCCGCAGCAGCAACAGCAGCAGTCTCGCCCGACTGCGAGTCGAGACGAGCTATTAAGCGCGCCACTTGCGCAACGAGCAGCGCGAGAGTATCCGGGGGGTGATCGAGGTTGCTCTGTCGAGAGCCTGAGTCAGGGGAGTCAGGAGGTGAAACATGCGGAGTTTTCGGCGCCATTTCGACAGAGGGCGAAAAGAAAGAGCTGGATAAAAAACAGGCAGCGGTAAAAACCGCTAGCCAGACTCGTGCCTAACAGCGGTTTGCAAAGAGACGGCCTGATGCCCGCCGACCCCTCGGCATGTAGCCCCGGGGTGTCTCAGTGCACCTTCTCTGTATCCTCCACCCAGTGTGGGGCACAAGTCGAGGCCAAGGCCAGGACAGGTGGAGCGTTGCGCTGGTGGCCGAGTCGCTAGGATAATATAAAAGTAAAAAGGTAGGCTACGGCTGGCGTGCAACCTGTGGATGCGTATTCACCCGATGGTGCGCCCCCCCGTTCTCCAGCTTGGACCTGTGTGCACCATGTCCACACACGACGAGTGCGTCGGTGTGGGTGGCTGGCTATCTCCGTCGAGTGGCTGACTTAAGAGGGGTGGTGGCGGGTTTTTAAATTGCAGTTTATACTCGCGATGCCGCCGACTACAAGTTGAAAGTACTAGGTGTCTAGATAAACTTGCCTTCTGCGGGAGAGCTGTCGATCGCAGCTCGCCGAACCAAGTTGTCGCGCGTGAGTGACGTTAGGCGGGGGCCCATAACCTATTGAACCATGCAAACACAGTTAGTGTGGAAGATAACTTACGCAAACGTAGTTACAGTCACAGTCCCGCAAACGGAACAGTTACGGCGACAACCAGCCTACAGGCGTGGTGTCAGGACAACAGAAGTGAGAGAGCTGTAGCCTAGCGACAGCTCTGTACCGAGTCAAACAGTTTATTATCGGTACCTTATGTCCGATCTAGACATGTACTAATCATATCTAGAGTAGCTTACAGTAGCTATCTGCAACTAATACGTATCCGGTATTACTTACAACAATGTCGGCATGAGAACCTATCCGCTGGTAAATCTATTTAATTTACACTGCCCTCCCCCCGCCCGTGGTGGTTGTCGGTCGTGTGTAGTGCGCTGATCGGGGTGGATACTGCTGTCAACTGGCGACAGCATCGGCGGTCGGTGACACTGGCGCAGTCGCGATGGGCGGTAGTGGCGAACAGATAATAATAATTTTGAGCTAATAATAATCTTAGCGATAATGAAAATGACGGTGGAAGATCCTACACATTTGTATGGCGCTCCCGCGTGCGGGAAAAAGCCTCCGATAAATCGGGGTTTTGCCTCTCATTCAACAAGTTTCCAGATATTGTACGTAGCAGCGGGATCGCGTTGTGTACGAAAGTACACACACTGTCCGTCATCATTTTACTGACGTACAGTGTGTACGCCCCCTTTAGTCCTAGGCAGTACGCTACGTACACTGTCAAGATTATTGCGGGACAGTAAATATACTGATCATCTTCAAACGTACAGTGTGTATACCGTCTCAAAGACAAAAAGGCGGTATGTACTGTACGTATGATTGTTTTTAAGAATTTGATTAATTTACCCTAGGGCACGTTTTGCCAAAGATGTTAGTTTGCTTACAATTTGGCCAAAAGACACCCACAGACAGGGTCTGGGGGTCGATTAGCGCAGGATTATAGGGATGGGTGGGTGGGTTCGCGCGAAGCCTATATTGGCTGAGCGCGAAAGCAGAGAGTGCCTAGGCTCGTGGCTAGCTACGGCTTATAAGGCACGGGCTAGCTAGAGCTGACCGTTGGGGAAGTCGTTGGTCGTTGGCTGCGTCTAACTGCTCGGGCAAGGTGGTTGCCTTGCGGGTGAGACGCGCCGATATTAACGGTAACAGTAACCGCTAGAGTTACTGTCCCGTACACATGATATTGGATATGCAAACCTCTAGATTCAAATCAATCTGACCATTTACCCTAGGGCACGTTTTGCCAGTAACCTAAAGCCAAAGGCTTGCACAGCCAGAATTAGTGTTGCGGGGGGGACGGAGTGAGCCAGCCGAAGAACCGCCAAGCAGCAGGTGTTGGGGTCATGGTTGGGTCAATATATTTGCCTTCGGTCACAAAGCTGTTCTTGGCCCAGCCACCCATAAATTTGATTACGGGGAGGGGCGCGCCGATGCAGCTGGCAGCGGACGCCGCGCCTTTCCGTAGGATGTGCGACGTCCACTTGAAACCGGTGGGCGCGGATGAGTTGACGGTGCGGAGGGCGAGGGCGAGCCAAGCGGAAAAGGTGGACGCGGCGCCCCAATCGGTAGAAGGTTCGGAAGGTGAGAAGCTCCAAAAGGCGAGCGGGGGTGGCGTGTTGTAGAATTTGTTGCAGAATGCCGCGCGGTGCTCCGTGTAGTAGTCGAGCAGGTCCGCCAATACGGGGTTAGCGGCTACATGGATAGCGATGACAGGCTTATCGCCGGCGTCGCGGCGCTGGTCTCCTTTAGATTTGCGTACGAATAGGCAGATTTGTTGAGAAGGCCTGTCGACAACCAGGTCGCCGGTCTGGCAGCGGGCGCCAGTTTTGGCGCGGCAGAAAAACATGTAATTGACGCACACCGCTAAACATGCTCTGAAACTCTGCATTTGAGGGAGGGAAGCAGGGGTCCACGCGAAGGTACTGCGCAGGGTGTTGGCGGCGTGGAGGATGTTCAGGGCGACTTGTGCGGGTAGCGGGAGGCGGGCGGCGGTGGGAAGTATGCGGTGCTGTAGCATTTCGAGGCCACGGCGGGCGTCCGCCAAAAGTTCGCCCACGGTGATAGGTTGGCGCCGGTGGTCGCGGAAGAACTTGTTCACCGCGGAGAAGTAAGGTTGCAGCGAGCTGGCGGCGACCGCTCCTAGGAGGGCTAGCCAGGCCGTGTAGCGGACCATCGTGGCTGGCGTGGCCTGTAGCGGGGCGATATTTTCCTCTGCATAAAAAATAAAAAACTGTCTGATTGCGCTCTGGTAGCTCGCGTACGTAGAGGGCGCTAGCGAGTTGCTGAGCAGGGTGACCGCCGTAACCCCGAGCTTATCCGATCCTAGGAGGTCTTGAAAAGTTTCAGCTAGATCGGCTGACCAGGGCGACTGTGCTGCTTCACGGCGTAAGCCGTAGCGCGGCGGTCATGTACGCAGAGGGGGGACGTGTTGTACATGCGTATTTAATCGGTCCGGGCGTAACGCCCGGCCAATCGCACCGCGTCGAATGTAGAGCCAAGCGGGTGTGATAGCCGAAAGGCCACGATGCTCCACGCGGGAGGTCCGACCCCTTCGCGCTTGCCTAGCATGCCGGGAAAGAACAGGTCGCGGGACGCTGGGAAGTGCACGGTCTCGGTGGCCAAGCGGGCGAACGCGTGGTACCACGTTTTGTTTCGCCAGTAGGGGGCGATGACAGTCGCCGCGGCTTGAGCTTGTTCGAGTTTGGCGGCGAGCGCTGGTAGGGCAGACCAAGGGGGGTTGCAGTAGTTGTTCTCTCGTCTCCACGCTGCGTCGGGGAGGTGCAGGCAGTCGATGTCCTCGCACTGGGGGTCGCGCCAGCGGGCGTTGAAGCGTGGCAGCTGCGCGTTGAGCATAGACGCGAAACGGTCGATCGTATGCGGGCCCTACCGGTTCTGAAGGTGGTCGAAGTAGTCCCCCGGTCGAGATAGATGGCGGAGGTGTTTGAGGGTCTCGCAAGTCATGTTGAATGATGAGCAGTAGCGGTTGAGTTCTCGAAGGTCGATAATCAAGCGCCATTGATTGCATCCGGGTTTTGGCACCAAGAACATCCGGGAAACGTAGCGGGGGTTCGAAGAGCGCTTCCATGCGCCGCAAGCTTCGAAGCGTGGGAGCTCCGAGTTGAGAAACTCGAGTTGGTCGGGTGTGGCGTCTAGCATGGATATGCCGTGGTTGAACGGCTTGGGACGTAGGCCGTGCTTGAACTTCACACGTACGCCGTGGCGGATCCAGCTTAGGACTTGGCCGCTCGCGCCGATGCGCTCCCATTCCCGCCACTTTCGACGTACGCGGTGGCGCATGAAGGAAGATGTCGGGGAGCAGAAATCGGCGCGGCGGGCCACACCATCATTTCTTGCTTGGGGTCTTAGCCGAGTCGGTCGGCTTGGGGAGGGGGGTTGCTCGTTTCGTGGCTGCTGCTGCAGCAGCGGCCTTGCGTTTGTTGGCGGCGGCTTTGCGGGCTCGAGCGTCGGGGCCGGTGGGCTTGTCCGGCGTGATCTTCGCGAAAGCGGCGCCGGCGGCGGCCTTGCTGGCGGCGTGTAAGCTGACTTCAAGCGTGCGGTCGACGAAAGCTTGGCGTAGCGCGTCCAATGGGCCGGAGACCGCGGTAGGACGTGGTCGGCAAAAGCGCTCGTGTGCCAATTCGGCGAACACGCGGTCCGCATCTGTGCTCGTTTGTCCGCCCTTGGTGAGGCGGAGGAAGCCCAATCTAGTACGGGCGGCCTCCTCCGTCGCTGTGTGGGTGCGATGACCCGCTCGGATGAGGGCAATCGCTGCCGCCTGCTGTGTAGGTAGAGGTGGGCCGTGCGACAACGTTTCCAAAGCCTCGCCAATTGCCGCGTTGGCGCAATTGTCGAAGAAGGCATAGCACCCGATGTGTAGGTACTCGTCGTACGCCGCTTGGGTGCGTTTGTCGCTTAGAGCGCGGGCGGTGTCGTCTGTGAGAGTCCACAGACGTGGCTCCTCGACGTCGCGAGGCGGACGTTCGAGGCCGGCTGGGATGACTTCGCCGTAGTAGGTGAAGTCGACGAATTCGGCCGCGGAGGGGTCGGGTTCGTCGTCAAGCAGGTCGCTAGGTGGCTCAGGGGCCGCCTTACCACCCTCCGTCGCTGTCGCGTCGGCGGGAATGGACTGTTGTTGTTCAGTAGGAGCAGGAGTGGCTGTCGTCTTATGTAGCTGGGCGAGTAAGGCAGCGTTAGCCGCCAAAAACTGCTCAGTAATACGTTGTTCCGATGCTAAAACTGCCGTACGAATATGTTCGGCTGTGCGTTGTTCGAGTGAGGGAGCGTGAGGGTCGGCCGCTGCGGCGGATGTAGACTGCTCAGGCTGCATGTTGGGGAACTGCGTAGCTGAACGAGGGGAAGTGTCGCGTGACGCTCAAGTGCGCATGGGACGAAAAGGTAAAACTGACACCCTGCTCGACTACGAGAGTCGAGACTGCATTCGCGCGAAGCCTATATTGGCTGAGCGCGAAAGCAGAGAGTGCCTAGGCTCGTGGCTAGCTACGGCTTATAAGGCACGGGCTAGCTAGAGCTGACCGTTGGGGAAGTCGTTGGTCGTTGGCTGCGTCTAACTGCTCGGGCAAGGTGGTTGCCTTGCGGGTGAGACGCGCCGATATTAACGGTAACAGTAACCGCTAGAGTTACTGTCCCGTACACATGATATTGGATATGCAAACCTCTAGATTCAAATCAATATGACCATAAAAACACTGTCGGCCTCCACTGCTTTTTCTTGTAAGAAATGTTTATTAATAAAAACACTGTCGCAGGTTACAGCTGGGGTTTAACATATAACCAAAAATGTTTACAAGAAAAACCAGCATAAGCCACAAGCAAAAAGAAGAAAATAGGAAAAAAACCCAAGCCCGAGGAACAGGAAGGCATGCCACAGCATCAGTACTGCCCTCATGCAAAGCATCGCGGAGATAGGGACCCGAAGTACCATGAAGAGGAGCAGAAAGACGTTGCATGAACTCTCGCCGCACATCCCCTAAAAAGCGCCGAAAGGGAACGACAATAGTTCGACGAACGAAATGTTGCATACGGACATAATTGTCCGAGCGCAATGAACGAGAGTCAGCACCAACCATGCCGCGGAAGCGACGAAACGCCAACAAAATAGCCAAACGATCAACCAACTCAGCCGCCATAGGCGCCAACTGCCCCCCATCCTCTAGAGCGAAGGGATAGTAGTCATGGACCGATTGAACCGAAGGCGTGCAAAGCACAGCAAAAGTGCGGAGGTCCGCATCAAGTTTGCCATGCTGAGCTCCCAATGCAAGACTGCCCGGGAGTGGGAGACGAGCACCTATACGAGGAACATTGGTGTTGGTGCGAACACTTGTAAGCGTCACTGTTGTAAGTAATACTCACTAGTTACTAGTTACATATAGCTATTGTAAGCTATTCTATATATGTGTAGTACATGTCTAGATCAGACAACCAGATACACTTTTTGTTTTGGATACAGTGCTGTCGCTGGGCTCTTGCTCTCCACTTCCTTTGTCCCGACGCCAAGTCTCGGGTTGGTTGTTTATGCGACAATCCTTCTGTGTGACTCTGACTGTAACTAAGTGTACGCTAGTTATTTTCCACTCCGACCGTATATGCATGGTTCAAAAGGTTATGTACCCCCGCCGCAAGTCACTCACACGCGACAAACTTTCTTCGGCGAGCAGCGATCATCGACTCTCCCGCGGAAGGCAAGTTTTTCTAGCTAACTATTACTAAACTCATGTAGTTGGAGTTACCGCCAATGTAGCCTCCGTGATAAAAGCCCACCAACACCCACCTCAATCAGCTGCTCGAGGACAACTGGCAGCCACCCACACCGGCGCACTTGCCGTGCGTAGACAGGGTGCATAGAGGTCGAAGCTAGAGACGGGACAGCGGGCGCAATGGTGGGTGAATACGCATATACATGGTATACGAGAGCTAGAATCGTGATTAGCATTGTTAGCGACCTTTAGCGCTCAATCGCCAACGATTCTTTCCACTTGACATGGCCGTGGCCTCGACTTGTGCCCCACAATGGGTGGAGGACATCGAAACGGTGCTTTGAGACACCCCGGGGCTACATGCCGAGGGGTCGGCGGGCATCAAGCCGTCTCTATGCAACCGTTGTTAGGCACAAGTATTGCTAGCGATTCTTACCGCTCCCTGTCGTTCCCCGTCTGTCGTCATGGCACCGAAGACTCGTTCGGAAGACCCCCACCCCACGCACCTGCTGACAGTGATGGCCTGAGCCTTCAACTGAGCTCCCTCGCCCCACCCCTTGATGCGATGGCACTCGTGCTAGAGCAAATGGCGCTCATAAACTCCCGCATGGACGCGCAAGCAGCTACCATTGCTGCTCATCGCCACCGTGAAGCGCAACGCGACACCCCGCGCACCGTTCCGCCCACCACCCCATCGAACCCGAGTCAAGTCCAGTATAGCTAATACCCCCTCCACCACACCCGCACCTCGAATATCCCGCTCCCACCCACGGACCACCCTTTCCAGCTGATCAGTCGTACCACGTACCCTCTCCTCGTGGCGAGCCGCACATGTACGATATGCCGCCGGCCCTGCATGGCCATTCCCCGGTCCCATGTGGCCCGTCTTCTTTCCTTACTTGTCATCCCTTTTCCCCATCTAATCGTGAAGCCCACAGCGGACGTGGGGGTCGCCCCACCATTGACCCCGTGGTCATTGGACGGGGCTGTTCATGAGGCCACCGGTTTTGACAAAGAGGCTCACAACCGGTCCATGAAAATGTATGTTCCCACCATGGGGCCAAACACATGCTTTAAGCAATGGAAAAGGAATTTCCTTACCTTCCTTTCCCTCAAAGCCGCGTACCTCATCCCCATGCTTGCCATCCGCGAGTCGGGCGTCTAGCTTGACGAGCAAGCTCAAAACTATGCCTACGCACTCCTACTCCATCGGCCAACGAGAACAAGCGTGCTGACTAGGCGGTCAAGTGCGTCTCCGTTGCTCGCCCCGACTGCGCCACAATAGCTTGGGACATCCTTTGTGAGCGGTTGGATGGCCGGTCCTCCGCTCGCTCTCTCTCACTGCTGGACACTCTCATGCTCCGGCAGCGACCCGGCCAGTCCCTCACTGAGTGCGTCCACTTCATGCGGCAGACAATTAGTGATTGCAACGAAGCATGTGAGATGATTGATGGCTCAGCGGCTATCCACCCTCACCACTTGGGCCTCCTCATGTTGCGTGGCATATCCAGCAACGGTCCGGTCGGCCAAGCTAAGCAGTGCGTCAAAAATGCCTTCGACAGAAACTACCTCATGTCTGCGGACGAAGTCATGGAAAACATCCTCCACCACGCAGAACATGGAGGAAGAGCTCCCGGGGACTGACGTTACTGCCCCGGGTGGACCTACCTTCCCCATCTCTGCGTTTTGTCGCTGTAGGACGTGGGTCACACGGTGGCCGTAGCAACTGCAACCGTGGTAGTCGCGGCGGACGTGACTTGATCAACAAGTGCAGTGGCTGTGGCAGTCTCGACCACATCGTCTCACCATGTAGGGCCTCAGATGATGCCCTCTTGAAGTGGACACTTGCCAAGCGCAAGCTCATCGTCCAAAAATATGGCACCCGCAACAGCAAGGCCTCCAAGCATGCTGCCCTCCTGAGCGACCTCTCCAATGCGGACCCCTCACCGCCTGCACCTCTCGATGTGTACACCCTGGAGGAGTGCGCCGATGTTTATTATGACACATAGGTGAGTATTTCCTTCGGTTCCGTTGCTTTTACCTCCTCCCTCACCCCCGCCCGTGACCTTTCAGAATTTTGGGTAGTCGACTCGGCATACTCGATCAATCTCACTGCATTTCGCAGCGATTTCGTTACGTTCGAGCCACCCTCGGGCTCTTCTCGAATCGGCGGTGTCGGGGTTAACGTCCATGGTAGTGACACTGTCCAACTCGCCATTCCCCTTGTGACTGGTCGGATTATCCACCAGACTTTCCACGCACTATATTCCCCCAACCTTTCCTCGCGGTACGCTTTGCGCATTGGACGTCTTCTCACTGTTAGTTGGATGCGGTCATGACCACGGTGTTCCGTCGATTCCGGCACTACCCGGCTATGTAAAAACTGATTCCTGCGACTCGCGTCTCTTGCACAAAGCTAGTGCTGCCCCCCGCAATACATCTGATTGTCAAAAAACGATGCGACCTCTCATGAATCTGTCGTCAAATATATGGGGCCCAGTGAATGTCCCCTCCCCTCATGGCCTTCGCTATTGCCGGCTCGTCATCGATCACCACACAAATTACATGTGGGTGCGTTTTCTGAGGTAAAGAGATGACACGTGCCCGCAACTTGAGTCAACTATGCTGGAAATCCGCCACACGCACACACGGCACAACTCATCCGCAGGTGCTTTCGCCCCCATCCCGAAATTTGACTCAGACCCCTGTTCAAGGCCATCGCGACTCGCCTTATGTGTGGTAGATTAGGTGTCCATTACTCAGCCCCGTATGCTCACTACATTCTCGGCAAGGCGGAACACCCGTGGCGCACACTCGGAGACAATGCATCTGCACAGTTGCACAGCATGTCCGTTCCGAACTCCATGTGGTTGTGCACAATCAGCACCGTTGTCTACCTTCGCAACCGTACGTTCAGCCACGTTGTGGGTATCCGGTGGCGTTCCCCTCACGCTACTCACGTCACAGGAGCCAGACGCATCCGAGTTCCGTGTCTTCGGGTGGACTGTCTTTGCCAAGGTGCCCGACAAGCTCCGTCGCAAGCTTGGGGAGAAAGCGTTTCGCGGCATCATAATCGGATACCCGCCTAACGCCCCTGGGTATCGCATCTACAACCCTGCTATACGACGCATCACCACGTCGGTGCATGTTGTGTTTCAGAAAGACGTCCCCGGTTTTTCCCCCTCCTTGACTGTCGATTCCCTGATTTCTAACGAAGCCGACACGGACAGTGACCGCGGTTCAGCACCCCAATCACACCCCCTTGACCTCGATCCGCGTAATGCCGACGAGGAACTTCACCTCGACTCCCGTGATGCAGCCGAGGCCCCACCGTTGCCCGACCTTGACCGTCCCAGCAGCCTCCGGTCCCATTCAATTCGCTGCGGCGAACTCGTGGCTCATCTTTTTTACCACTCTCGCGTGTTCGCTGCCACGTGCTGCGACCCTGAGGTAGGCAAAGCCACAATGGACATCGTCGCGCAGCCCGACTTGGAGAGGCTCATCACTGCCCCCCCCCCCGCATCTCCCTGCAGGCGCGACGACAAATGACAAAACTCCTTTCGGCCAAGGACTGCGTGGAACCGACCTCTTACCATGCCACCCTCACCAACGCTCAAGCATGTGACTGGCAAATTGCAATGCAATAGGAGTATGATTCCCTCATGTCTAATGGCACGTGGGAACTCGTTGACCTCCACGCCGATCGCACGGTCGTTACCCACATGTGGATCTTCAAGATCAAGTCGAACACAATGGGTGAAGTATCTCGCTTTAAAGCTCGCTTCGTGGCCAAGGGCTGCAGTCAACGTGCGGGGCTAGACAATACGGAAATCTTCTCCCCGGCCATCCGCATGGCTAGCCTCCGCCTCTCCCTCGCCATTGCTACCGCTATGGACATCGACCTCTATCAATTTGACATCGACACCACGTTCTTGTATGCCCCCATCACAGAAGATGTTAACATCCGCGAGCCACTCGGGCTATGTGACAACACGCGTAAGGTGTGCCACCTCAAACGCTGCATGTACGGCCTCAAGCAATCGCCCCCCGAGAGTTCAACATGTTACTCCGGGACTTGCTCGTTACCACTGATTGGCAACAACGTATCTCCGACCCGTGTATCTACGTCTTCCGCACTGGATCCGTCTTCGCGATGATTGCCATGTATGTGGATGGCATCCCGGCGGCGTGCAACGACAAGGCTTGGTTAACCTCATTCAAGGCTCGACTCGGCGCGCGATTCAAAATCAAGGACTTGGGCGCCCTTTCCCAACTTTTTGGCATGCACATCACCCGCGATAGGTGTGCCCGCACTATCTCCCTGGACTAGTCGAAGTACTTACGTGGCATCTTGGACAAACGCGGCATGACGGACTGCAAACTCTCGCCACTCCCTATGGATTCCGGCTTCGTGTCCGGCCTTGCGCGCCTTGCCTCGCCGCTCCTCACAAGCGTGGCGAAGGACATATATCCTAGCCTCTTGGGCAGCCTCAAGTATGCGGCCGTTTCTACGCGCCCATACGTCTCCCAAACATTGAGCATCCTTGGCTCGGCTCAGGCACATCCCACGGAGGTTCACCTCTAAGCCCTAAAGAAGGTGGTCCGCTACCTCAAAGGCACCATCCAAGTGCGCATGATGTTGGGGGAGGGGAACCGATCAGAGCCTCCAACTTCCAGTCTTCGTCAACGCCGATTGGGCGAATGACAACAACACAGTCCCGTTCGGGCTACTTGTTCACACTCGGCCGAGGGCATGTCAGTTACATGTCAAAGCAACATACATGCGTTGCACCGTCCACATGCGGGGCGGAGTACTACTCTGCAACATACGCCACCAAGGAGGGACTACACCTACGCCAAGTCATGGGGAAGATCTTTAACGCCCTCATCACCGTAACTACCACCATATGAAAAGACAATCAGAGCGTTATCGCTTACTCCGAGACCGCATTGGCCAGCGAGAAAACCAGACACATCGGCACGAAGTGGCACTTCTTGAAGTACCACGTGGGACAAGGAACAATCAAGCTACGGTATCTACCCACTGACCAAGTGGTGGCAGACATGTTCACCAAACCATCAGTACGAGGACCGGCACTCACAAGACATCGAAGTGCGATCATGGGAGACGCAGAGCCTATGCAACGCTTTACCCCATAGCTATTCGTAGGGGGAGTGTTGTAAGTAATACTCAGTAGTTATCAGTTACATATAGCTATTATAAGCTATTCTATATATATGTCGTACATGTTTAGATCGGACAATCCGATACACTGTTTGTTTTGGATACGGAGTTGTTGCTAGGCTACAGCTCTCCACTTCCTTTGTCCCGACACCAAGCCTCGGGTTGGTTGTCTATGTGACCGTCCTTTTGTGTGACTGTTATTGTAACTAAGTGTACGTTAGTTATTTTCCACTCTGACCGTGTATGCATGGTTCAACAGTCATATCAACAACAAGATGTCGGTGCGGAGCCATGAAGTCTAACCAAACCACATCCTAGGACGATCTCGAGAAGCTCCCGACCGAATACGGCGTATATCCAACCGCAAGTCCCGTTCCTTAGTAGCCCCCGCTTCAAGCATGAGCTCTTCAAGCACGTGGACAATCCAATCGTGGAGCTGGATGACGTACCAACAGCACGGGCACCGGGGGATGTGGTCCATAAGCATAGCACATGTGGAGCGTTCACCCGACATAGAGGTGCCCGATACCGTCGACGAACATCCAAACCCGCGAGACTCTAAGGGAGCCTCATTGCACCGAGGGCACTTCCGAACATGAGAGGCGCGCTTCGCAGGGAGGCCAAGCATCCGGTGCGCTGCCATCATATAACAATCGGATGGCACATTGAAACTGAACTCATGTGAAGCGAAAAAGAGAGCCCCTCGACTCGTACCCGAAATCACCCTACTGTAGTCCGGTGGGGTTGGTCCGCAAAACGCCAAGAGGTCAAGGTGGGCCCGGACACGAAGATGCGCGAAATGCCCCGTTGAATGTGGCCCCCGGAATCTCCCGACCGAGTAAGAGCATCGGGAGTCAGAAG
Source organism: Tetraselmis chui (assembly GCA_026401115.1). Classification (NCBI taxonomy): domain Eukaryota; kingdom Viridiplantae; phylum Chlorophyta; class Chlorodendrophyceae; order Chlorodendrales; family Chlorodendraceae; genus Tetraselmis; species Tetraselmis chui. The sequence goes on from JAPMLY010000104.1 coordinate 98,366, forward strand.
TTGTAGGCAAGTCAACTGGGAAGCGGGCGCTACAAAATTGCTAATATGCGATGCCACCAACTCGACATCATGCCCAACATAATCGGAAAGGTCTTGATTTAGTGTGTTATTTAACACCACGAGATGCGATACCGGAACCCGCCCATAGTGGAGATCGTATCATACGAACTCCGCAATTGCACCGCCCACGGTAAATTAGAAGAAGCTCAGAAAAAGTTCAGTGTGCATGACATGGGACCAGTTGCATGGCTTCTGGGAATGACCGTGGAGCGTGATTTGTTATTGTATCTGTTTCTACTGCAACAATAACACTTGCGGAGCTTTATCGCGGCGCACTTTCTCGGATTCTGTTTCTTGGGACACACGCGCTTGTGGTTGTGGCTATCAATCACCATCAATCTACATGTACGTCACTGAAATATTATTACATGTCCGATGTTACGTTTCCATACACATTTGGCGTGGGGACATTTATGATGACGATTTATGAATTGAATTACAATTGGAAACGGTAAATGGCACGTGCATAGAATGTACTCACTACCTTTGTGCTCATTCAGTGGAACTCTTAGCATGTGTGTGAACTTTTTCCGTGGCGAAGCATTAACATCGGACCTTGTATGCTACGATCGTCGCCTATGCCCACGTGGACAAGATTTTTTACCTTCCTTTGCTATGTTTGCAGTTCGCGTCTTCGAACATATTTATGATGCAAAGGCGTTGCCGCGCTGGCCAATTGTTTTGGCACTCACCACGCCAATCATCACCTTAAGGCCAAGCAACGTCCATATTCGGTTGAAGATGCAGCTAGAGCTATTGACAATAAGGGAGACGTTGACTGATGAAAAGCTGGACCGTCACAAATTAAAGAGGCATTACAAAGCATGTGTCACAAGCTGCTTTGTATGTCGTCGCCGTGGCCTGCCTGCAATCGATGTTGAGATTGTCTGCCTTATTGCGAAAGAGGCTCCACTACTTTTATATTGTAAAGCAAGAACACTTTTTTTTATTATAGCCATTGGTGACAAGATCAAAACGTGTGCTCATTTCATCTTCTCTGCAATGTTGAGATTCATGAAGTCGTTTTTTTGTGAAAAGGGTTAGAAACATCCATTACCATGGCGGGTTGGCAGAAATATATTCAAAATTGAGTCCAATATAAGTATCCCAAGTCCGCGCGGAACATTGACACAATACAATGCAAAACTAGGTAGTCAGATTTCGAGGAACACCCTAGGGTCACGATCGCGCGTAAATGTTCCCCAACAACGTTGACTTCAAATTTCCCGTTGGGGTTGAATGGCGAACGCAAACTGAGTTACAAAGCTTCAGATTACATGCTTAGCCGAGATCATAATTCTGCGGCGAGTCTTATCGAGAATGATACGTGTTTCTTCATGCACTTATACGCACGACCACCCACTGATTAATGAGACCTATACTTCCAGACGCACAAGCACTATCGTTGGGTGAGCCATGTATTCAGAATTCTTTACATCATATAGCGATTGTAGCGACTATAATCTACCGCCGCATTATTCATACTAATGTTCTCGATATTCAATTGAGAGTGATCATGCTACGGATATGGCGTGCTCCCGTGCCATCAATAGCACGCTTATCGAGCCACTACAAATAATCCGAAGTACTGCCCCCACATAAGTCACACATCGGAAAAACCCCCGCGCGTAATGTCACCACTTAAAGTTTTTACATCGTTCTTTGTTGGCGTCAGAAACAATCCGACGAGCTTCCCGTTGATGCCACGGGCGGGGATCTGGGTTACTATCACGGTATATCACCCTGACACACTCTCACAATTGGCGGTGGACCCACAGTCCGACGACCGACGGGTATATCGTGTTGCGTTTTCATTAGGGGTGGAGGTCCCATGAGCAGCCACAATCCTTGTTATTGAGCTTTTTAAGGACGGAGACAGAAACGGGTTTGAACTTGTGGCCGGGAATCTTTAAAATGAAGTTACGGAGAGTTTGTTTGCAGCAATGAGGATGGCTGTTTTGATGGCCAACAACGATATGAACATCAATCTTGTGTCAATTTGACCGGCGCTTGTGCACGTGAAACAATTCATACTCATATTTGAGTTTCCCGTCTGGGATGATGTGAAATGTGGGGTCCTAATCTCATCAGCATATAGAAAATATATTACTTTTAGCAATATTGTTAATGTGTATCAACAAGTAAACTTCGAGTGATGCGTCATAGCTCAGCTTGCAACTCAAGAAGTGTTTGGGTGTGTGTGTGTGTGTGTGTGTGTGTTTTTGTGTGTGTGTATTTGTGTTTGTGTGTCTGTGTATTTCTTACCCCTCGCACACCTCGATTCCCTTGCATCCGCCATCCGGACAGGCCTACTCGCATATTCGACGCGGAAAGCCTCGACATTCCCTATATCACCTTATGCCATGCTCTCATGCCGGAAGAGATCCTACTACCACGGCTCAGACCTCAAGCACACAAGCATGTCTTCATACTCCTTGAACCACGCCTCGTAGGCCACACATCATCCCGCCGACTTCAGTCCTCCATACTCAAAATCTACATCAAAGAATGGAAGTGCACCACGGAAAACAAACTCAAGGAGACTCGCCACCTTAGCATACAAAATTTACCCCTCTCGCCAAAGCAATCCGGTCACATTGGCCTAAAACTTAGGTTGACACCATCCATGTCGTCATCAGCCGCGCGGGCACACAGTAGCACACCCTCAAGCTCGCCAATATCACGTCCCTACTGTCACGTCCCTAACCGACTCTCCTGACAAAACACTCTCCACCCCCAACAAGGACCCACATCATAACCCGCCTACACATTCACAATGTCTATTGGCTTACACCACGTATTCCGCAATTATCGCATCAAATCCGTCACATCTTACAAACAGCTATGCAATGCATTTCCCGCCTGTCTTTACCCACCAAACCCCGCAACTGAAACACAGTCTACCACCCTTCGTGGGGGAAGTAAAGTTCCAACTCAATTCCCCGCCGGGCCAGATTTTATATACTAAAAATAAAATATTCATGTAGGGCTTATGCAAGAAGGCCCTCAGAGAATAGTCTGGTAAACACAGACATTCGTTGTAAATCTAGTGATATCTGAACCTAGTGAGCGCTTTGAAGTTACTTACAACATCCCCCATGTAGGTAGTTTAAGGATGTGACAGCGCATGGGTCTAGCTGCTCCCATCATTGCTGCTGTGTGTTTGTAGAGCGTTGGACCATGTAGTGGCTTGGTGAGGGTGTCCGCTACAATCTCAGTTGTAGGAAGGTACCTGGGGTGGATTGTTCCTTGTGCGAGGTGGTCTTTAATGAAGAAATACTTGAGACCAATGTGTATGGTTTTGTCGCTCACAGGTGCGCTTTGAGAGTACGCGATGGTGCTTTGCTTGTCTTCCCATATGGTGGCGGTGTCGGTGATTGGGACGCCTTGGATCTCACCGAGCACTTGGCGGATGTAAATAGCTTCGGGGGTTGCGTCAGCAGTCGAAATGTACTCAGCTTCACATGTTGACTGTGCCACGCAGGACTGTAGTTTGCTGCCGTAGCTAATAGCTCCTGTGCCGAGTGTAAAGATGTATCCGGATTTGGATTTTCGATGCTTCGTCTCGCTGCCCCAATCTGCATCTGCATAGCCTGCAAGTTGCACGGAATGGTCACCCCCCCCCCCCCCCCCCCCCCCCCCCCCAAAGTGAGGCGCACCTGCTGAAGGATGCCTTAAGGTAGCGGAGGACTTTCTTCAATGCATGTAGGTAGAGTTCGGAGGGGTCGGCCTGGGCAAATCCAAAGATGATGAGAGCACTCGAGATGTCATGACGGAAGCATACGGCTGCGTGTTGAAGGCTACCAAGGACGCTTGGGTAGACGTCCATGGCATGGCCTTTGAGCGGAAATAAGGTGGCGGAGCCAACGGTGGCGAGGAAACTGGGATCCATCGAAAGGGCGGAAGGGCAGTCCGCCACACCATATTTGTCTAGAACGTCGCCCATGTATTGCAACTGGTTTATGGAGATAGGGCGCGCTTGGCGGTCACGGATGATGTGCATGCCAAGTAAGCTCGCTCCGGTCTTTGTTTTTAAAACGATTGCCTAGTGTGGACTTAAACAAGGTTACCCATGTGGTGTTATTACATGCCCGAGGAAGGTCGCATATCATGGCAAACATCTAAGGTTGACGGTAAGCATAGATGCATGGGTGAGACTTGCACTGTTATCAGCTTTGTGACACGAGCCAGTCGCGTAGTAGCTCGTGGAACTCCCGGGGGGGGGATTGTTTGAGGCCATAGAGGCAGCGCTAGAACTTGCAAGCTTTGGTCTAGCGATATGTAAATCCTAGTGGTTGTTTGTCGCAGACGTCCTCTTTGATGGGGGAGTACAAGAAGGCCGTATCAATGTCCAGCTGAAAGAGGGCACGGTCCACGGAGGCTGCGAGGGCGAAGACTCGGAGGCTAGCCATACGAATGACTGGAGATAAAGTGTCTTTACAGTCATTTCCCTTGCGTTGAATACAGCCTTTTACAACGAACCGGGCTTCGAACATGGAAACGCGGCCGAGGTGATCGGTCTCAACCTTGTAAATCCACATGTTGTTGACGACTCGGCGGCTTTGAGGAATGTCAACAAGGGACCACGTGTAGTTCGATTTGAGGGAGTCGAACTCTTGTTGCATGGCAGCGCGCCATTGGGGGCCGTAAGGGGCTGCGGCATGCCTCGGCGAAAGTGGTCGGTTCAGGCAGTCCTTTGCAAACATGAAGGCAAGATGGGCGGATGTCTCGCCCGACGGGCGATGCATGGAGAGAGAAGATAGGGAGTCAAGCGGGAAGACGTCAACGACCTCGTTGGGGTCGGGGTCGACTCCATCATCATCGCATGGCTTGACACTAAGGATTGGAGAAGATGCGAGGTGGGAGATACTGTCGATCAGGTGAGCCGGGAGGCGACGTTCAAGTGTGGGGCGATCCGAGTTGCGCAGCGGGGAAGGAGGTCATGAGATTGAGGACAAGGGAGCATGGGGACAGCCTCAACGGCATCGAACAAAGGGGAAGAAGGTGAGATAGTAGGGGTGAGTTGGAAGCCACGGACGTCTCATTGGAAGACGACGTGTACATCGGTGGTGATACGGCGCGTCGTGGGGTTGTACATGCGATAGCCCAAACAGTTGTGCGGATAGCCAACGAAAACACGATGAAAATATTTAGGATTCAGTTTTTTGCGTTGGTTGTCTGGAATTTTGCAAAGGCAGCGCAGCCAAACTCTCGGAAGACGGAGGCGTCAGGGATGGCGCCAGTGAGAAGAGTGAGGAAAACGCCGCCACGAGGGCCAGCCGTGCGATTGAATTTGCAGTTGCCTAGAAACACGTTTGTGTTGATGGCGCAAGACCACATGGCGGGTGAAACCGACATGGCATGTATCATGGCGGACGCACAGTCGCGGAGGGTGCGCCACGGCCGTTCGGCCTGCTTGCCAAGTATGTGGTGTGCGTACGGGGCAGAGAACTGTGTGCTAACACCGAGGTGAGCACACACACGTTGTGTGTCTGATGTCTCGAACACCGTGCGAGAGTCGAATTTGATGGTTGATGGAAACGCTGTCGAGTGTGCAATGTGCTTTGCGTTCATGTGCTTGATAACCGCAAGCGTATGGCCTAAGGGAGGAGCATGTTTCGTCTTTCGATTTTAGAAACCGAACCCACATGTAATAACTGCGGTGGTCAATGACGAAGAGGGAGTAACGGAGACCATGTGGGAAGGGGACATTAACATGACCCCACATGCCACGAGACAGTTGACGCAGTGGGGATGTCATTTTCGTGCAGGGGGTAGACTTGCGGGTGGCTGCATGTTCTTTGTGAAAGGGGCACGAATCACACGCAGAGTTGGCTACACGGAGCGCTACGACAGGGATATATGCCACGCCATTAGATTGTTGTAACTAGAGGCCCTGCATGTGGAGGTGGCCTAGGCGTTGATGCCAAAGTTGTGCATCACAGGGTGTGACAAGGGCGGTACTGTCGGGGTCATGCTGAGGGGGAAGGCTGAGGGGTAGGGGCAAGGGGAGTGGCAGAAAAAAAGGGGGGAGGTGCTGTAGAGACCATTTCCGCTATTTTTCAGCACTCTCATGCCTGTGGGAGCACTCATAGTTCCGACGTTAGAGCCTTTGGGAAAAACAATTTCATACCCGCAGTTTGCTTGCATCCAACTGACGTTGAGAAGGCGGGTGATGCCACGGATGACCGAGCGATGAGGTCGGGGATTAAAAGGGCAAAGATGTCCCGAGATATAATACGCCCGGACCGCAAGAGGATGCGAACACGGACAGTGCCGCCGCCGTTAATAGCGACACCTAGACCCCCAACGGTGGACTGTGTAATCGAGGGTGAGAAAGGCGCAAAGTCAGGTTGTGTGTAGTGAGGTTACTGGAGCACGCCGAGTCGACATCCTAGCAATTGGATAGATAAACAAGGGGGGAGGTGGTGTGCTAATGAGGGAAACTAGACAGAGAGGGAAACGGACCATGTAATTGGGCTCGACGTCATATACCTCCTCGATGTGCGCATGGTCATCGGCGGGGTTCGGTGGGGTATCAGGGAAAACGACCTCGGTGAAGTAACAGAAATGTGTAATGTCATCTCTCCGTTTGTTGAAGAAGGCGTTGATAAGGGCAATCTTGTGGCGTTGGCATTTGATGAGTTGGGCGCCCATGAACTTGCTGTCAGAGCCGCGGTGATCACTGCCGCCACAAAAGCTGCGGTCTCATGGAAGTGCTTTCAAGGGTAATTTGCGAGAATTGGGGACGCACGTCCATCACCATGTGTAGTGCGGCGACGGGGACGGTATTTCCCAGCCAAAAGTGCGGCGAGAGGGGTTGGAGTGGGGTCAATGACAACAGCTGGTGTGTCGAGATGGTCGGCTTGGCGAAGGATTTCGTTGGTGACCTTCGCGGCGGACAGAGCAATGGTGGGGTCAAAGGGACTAACAATTCATTGCTTAGCCTGCCCATTAGCACCCTCTTGGAACATGCCCACTAGTATGAAGCAGTTGAGGAAGTGCTTATGGAGCAATACGGGGCCGTCAGCCATCAGGCATGACTCGTTGAGGTCATCGTACGTTTGGCGCATGTTGTGGACGAAATCAGTGAGAGACTCGTTGGGGCGCCGAACGCGGATGAGATGGCGTGCCAATCGGATAGTGAGTGCGATGCGTTGCGAGTCCACGCGCTCACGGAGGGAGTGCCAAGACGTTGCGCCGCGGTCATGTTGAGCCGCACTGACTAGGTCGAGGGCCTTGCGGGCATGGCGGATGTCAACCGCGCACTATAGCAACATGGTTTGTATGGTATCTTATGACATGGTGAAGAAGGGCGTGGGACTAATGGAATATAAACTGTGGAATAAGGGTAGGCAGTTTCAATCGGACGTAATTGAGGAACGCCAGCTTCCAACATTTGAATTGTTGGTCCAGCAACATGAGGGGGAGATCGAGCTTTAAGGCTGGCGTCCAAGTCGAGGCACTCACAATCCGGTGGGGATGAGATGACTAGGTTTGGATCAATAGTGGGGCATCGCGGAGGTCCGGGCAGAAGATGGGGCACATGATGAGCGCGTGCAAAGGTTTTGGACACAGGGTGGCGCGGCTCAACCGATTTGGGAGCTAGGGCGGGATAAAGAGGTTTACGATTGTCCTCCATTGGCGCGAGTCAAGTGTGAAACTTAATGACATGCGTTGTAATAGTCCCTAGCATGGACTGCGTCGTGGCTGTGTCGGACGTTGTCTCCGACGCTGCATGTATGGGCGACTCAAATCTGCGGTGGGACTGGCCTTCGTCCGCCACCGTGGTGGGAAGTGGTAGTGCCGCCTTTCGTCGCCATAGGTAGGAAAGACGAGAAACAATGTAACAAATCCACAAACGAGTTGTGCCTAACACTGGGTCTTGTGAGACGGCATGATGCCCGCCGACCCCTCGGCATGATGCCCCGGGGTGTCTCACACGCCCTTGCCGTATACTCCACTGAAAGTGGGGCACAAAATATCGCCGAGGAGACTAGTGGCTTGTGTCGAGTGCTGTTGGCAGCTGACGTGCACCTTGTATATAAGGCGTTCATGTGAGGTGCTACTTTGGTTAGGCTAAGTTGGCAACCTTAGACTAATAGCAGAACCTAATCCCAGGATCTAATTATACAGCGTAGAGAGAATTAATAAGATTGTCTTAGGAACAGGGTTTCTTACAATCTGGGTGTGGCGTAAATCTACTCTGTACCGGTCTCTTCCCTCTACCAGTAAGTCCCCGTCTTAAATATCCACACCTCAGGTGTTCTAGAAACAGCCTAAGAACCTTTAGCTTGTGCTGTCTGCTAACTAAACCAAACTATTACTAGTGATACAGATTATCTGAGATTATATGTACCGTCTATCTAACCTTATCGCACAAGCTCTTAGAACTATCTAGAGACGAACTATCTAGAAGAGATACTGCTAGTAACTCTGTACTGTCGAGGGAAAATACGGCGATACAGTTGTACTGCCGTGATGACAATAAAAGAGTCACTGAATATCGCTAAGATACATGTACCATTTAGAGGAAATAAATAATGTCAGATACTGGCACTTAGCTAAATGGCTAGGATATGACACTCTCCCCTCCTTAAGCACCAGCGTCCTCGCTGTGCAGTACTCAGGGTCTTGGCTTCTTGGGGGTTCTTGCAGGCCAGCGATTGAGAAATCTGACAAAGTCAGGGATGCCAGAAAATTCTCGATAAACATCCGTTCGAAGAAATTCGGAAAAGATGCTTAAGTGGTTGACTCCTCGCATGGGTTCCCAAGTGTCCTCGCTAGGTACGTTGAACGGTGCTGCCTAGCGGACCTTAAACAAAAGTCCCGTGCCGTTGGAGTTTAAAGCCACGTCGAGTATTTGGTCGACTTCAAATCGCTTCGCATCGTGCACAATCGGAATTGGCTGCGCACTGTTGGCCTGTTCTGGTTCTGAATTCCATTTTTCCAGTAGACTGGCGTGTACAACATCGCGAATCCGTACTCCAGGGGGTAGCTTAAGCCGAAATGCAACCGGGGAAACTTCCTCCGTAATGAGAAATGGTCCAATGTAGCTGTCGCGTAGTTTAGAACATGGCTGTTGTACAAACCGTAGATTTGTCGCCTTGAGCTTAACTTTGTCACCAACTGTAAAACGTATTGGTAACCGGTGCCGATTTGCAGCATCTTGCATGTGTGCATGGGCTGCTTTGACGCAGTCGTGGGCAAATCTGTGCATCTCGACCAGAATCTTTACTTGCTCCGGTAAAGTACGGCTAGGCTCGTTATCTTCAAATGTAGCCGTCGTTGGAGATGTCGGCTCGAATCCCAACGTCGCCTTAAATGGAGACATAGTCGTTGACGTAGAAACCGCTGCGTTGATCGCAAACTCCACGTTGGTAAGGTGTTGAACCCAATCGTCGTGCAAGGGGTGCACATAGCATCGTATGATTTGCTCCCATGTTTGGTTTACTCGTTCAGTTTGGCCATCTGTCTTGGAATGATAGCTCGTAGAAATATTAAGCTTGGTGCCAACAGCCCTAAATAGGGTTTGCCAGAAGTCGCTCATAAACCGGGGATCTCGATCGGATACTAATTTCCGTGGTAAGCCAAAATGCCGAAAAACAGCGCGGTGCATAACTTTTGCTAATTGTTCCGCTGTAATCGTTTTCGTAATTGGCTCGACAATCGCCCGTTTCGTAAGCATACAGACGAATACCACCACAACATCATACCCATCGCACTCAGGAAGGTCCGTAATCAGGTCAAGCGATACGTGCTCAAAGGGCATGGTCGGTACCTCGTGCGATTGAAGGAGTCCATAAGGCTTGTGTCGCGCTGCCTTGTTGCGTTGACATGTAACACAGCTGCGTACATGGTGTTGTACTGTCCGCTTCATGTTAGGCCACCAAAACGTCCGGGTCACTGCTGCCAATAGTCGAATAATACCAGGATGTCCCGCGGTCGGTGCGTCGTGTAGTTCGTACAGTACTCTTGATCGCAATGTAGAGACGTTCGGCACATACAATCTTGTCCCGTAGGCGTACAAGAGTCCATTAGATTGACGTACCAGCCAAGTAGGCAGAGATTTCCGGGTAAGCAGGTATTTATCCGAGTCATAAGCGTTTTTGATTTCCGCATGGAGTCCAGAGTTAGGATGTAACCGGGATTCCAGTGGAAAAATCTGCGCGTGTAACTCGCATTCTGCTTCGTCGTTGGTCCAATCGCGTAACAGTTGCAGTTTTTGTAATGAGTCCTTCAGGTCAGGTCGGCGAGACAGAGCGTCTGCATGGTTTACTGCTCCCTTCTTGTACACGATGTCCATCTGTCGCTGATAAGGTGCTAAAACTTGAAGCCATCGCACCTGTCGAGTAGACAAATCGCGCTGCCGAAAGAAGTGTCGCAACGTGTCGTGGTCCGTAATTACTGTAAATCCCGCCGCGCCATCAAAGTAGCAACGGAATTTCAGTAGAGCGTCGCGAACTGCCAGTAGCTCTTGTTCGTGGACATGGTAGTGTACCTCATGCTTGTTCATCTTTCGAGCAACATGTTGTAATCCAATACCTTGGTCTTGTAACAGCACAGCTCCTAATGCAAATCCAGAAGCATATGTGTACAGTGTGTACCTTGCATTAGGAGAAGTGTCATGAACTACCAAGACTGGTGCACGTACCATCGCGCCTTTAATTTGCTCGAATGCTGACTCGGCTTGAGGGGTCCAGCGAAATTCCGGTGTCTTCTTGGTCAGATCCGTTAATGGGGTTGCTAGGGTTGCGAATTGGTTGATAAACCTCCGGTAATATCCAGCAAGTCCCAGAAATCCACGTACTTCAGTCACAGATTTCGGCCGGGGCCAATTCTGTACTGCCTCCACCTTGTCGGGGTCCATTCGGATCTGTCCAGCTTCCACCACATGTCCAAGGAAATTGACGCTCGATCGTCCGAAGTAACACTTAGAGAGTTTGATATGCAACTGGTGTCGCTGCAACTCTCGATACACGAGTCGAATATGCTCGAGGTGTTCGTCGGCCGTCTTACTGTAGATCAGCACGTCGTCCAAATATACCACGCAGAATTTGCCAAGATACGGGGCCAAAACTCGATTCACCATCGCTTGGAATCCGGCTGGGGCGTTACAAAGTCCAAAGGGTAGAACGCAGTACTCGAACAATCCGTAATGAGTTCGGAATGCCGTATTATGTATGTCGCGCTCCTTAACTCGAACTTGATGATAGCCTTTATAATGCGGAACTGAAATAATGAGCCCCATATAGCGAGTCGAGTAATTCATCAATCCGGGGTAACGGTGTTCGGTCTTTCCTCGTAAGGTCATTGAGTTTCCGATAGTCTACGCACATACGCATGGTACCATCCTTCTTGCGTACAAATAAAATAGGGGCACCGTACGGAGATTTAGACGGACGAATCCATCCTTTTGCGAGTAAGTCTTGTAATCGTACCTGAACCTCCCGGAGTTCCGCTGGTGACATGCGGTACGTTCGATCCTTAGGTGGTTCATCGCACTCCAAATTAATTTCAAAGTCGCACTCGCGAGTTGGCGGTAGACCGTCAGGCTCCTTGATGATGTCCGTGAACTCATTCTGGGAATCTCGTAACGAAGTCGTCCACTAAGGTTGTTGATCAGTATTGATGTCGTCGACCGCGTCTTGTACTTCTCGTAGTCCAATCACGACGAGGTCTGCTGGTTGTTGCCTAAGCAGCTTTGCCATCGCATCCGCCTTCAAGTGATGTATTGCCACAGGTACGGTGTACTCGTCGCCAGACACCATAGCTTCGCCAATTTTACGGTCGCGAATCGTTTTAGTAGACCAATATATATCCGGGTTGACGGCTTGTAACCAAGGTTGACCATGGATGATGTCATAACTGCGTCCAAACGTATGTCCAGGGTCCCTACTGTGAGCACTTCATTCCGTAGTCGCTGGCGAGTCGTAGTTGTACTACCATCTGCCAATTTTATCCGGTATTTCTCTCCAGAAACCGTCGAAATGTGATGCTCATGTAGATGCTCATGTAGAAATTCATTGCAGAAATTTTCCGAAGCGCCAGAGTCAACCATAATACGGCATCGATGTCCGCGTAAGGTGCCTCCCAACACAAACAAACTTGTTCCAGACTGGGTTGTGGATACATTGTCAAAGGGCTACACGGAAGTGCCATCACCGGGAATCGATCCCGGCACCTCCGTGTCCGGAGCCGTACGCCGTAACCAAGTACCGCGCCTAAAAATCGGTGCCCATTGGGGATATATCTCATATATATACCCCCGTACTGCCCGAGCAACGGGCTCCCGCAGTACATCCACTATTGGCGAGATAGTAGGGCCAAGACTCCCCCGGAGTACAACGTACGGATGTGTCCATTATCATGCCCACCACGGGGATCTCACAACACTCCCCCTAATGGACACCATCCCATCAACTCCGGTCAAACCCTACAAACCCGCGTCATACGCGGAGGGCCCATAACCCGTCAAAGTTGAGGGGGCAATAAGGAATGCTTACACTCGGTGAGTGACACTGCATGTCATCTCACCCTCAGCAAGTGCCTAGCACTTGCCTATCACAGGACACGCACTCACCTTGTGGTGAGCACACGCCAACGTATATTCTGAGCCTTTAGATGATATCTAACGCTCAGCAACTTGCCACCATCAGCAACCTAATCCTCTCTATTGTTGATTGGCTTATCATCTTATAGTGCTGAGTCACAGCCGTACTATCACGATGCTACTTGACCAACATTGCTGTGTAGCAACTTGATTATCACACAAAACCATGTCTCGCAACACTCCCCCTTGCTACGCAGGCAATCCCATGATGGCATTGCACAACTTGCTATGCCTTGCACTCACTAATGGCTTGGTAAGCACATCAGCAAGCATGTTCTCCGTCGCACAATATTGCACCTCGATGTCTCCGCTCTCCACCTTCTCCCGACAGAAGTGGTACCTCACGTCCATATGTTTGCTGCGTCCGGTCGTCATGCTATTCTTGCTGAGTGCAATACAACTCTGATTGTCCCCGTGAATTGTGATGGGAGACCCGGAGTCTTGGTGAAACTCGTGGAGTAGTTGCTTCAAAAACATCGCCTCCTGAGTGGCCGCTGTCAGCGCCATATACTCTGCCTCCGCTGTCGACAACGCCACAGTTTGTTGCCGCTGGCTTTTCCAACTCACCGCTGCACCGTTGAGCATGAACACATACCCCGTGCGAGAGCGCCGCTCGCCAACATCACTCGCGTAGTCAGAATCTGACCATCCTACCAGCTTTGATGAGGGTGCGCCACCGTACATCAACACCGACTCTGCGGTCCCCTTGAGGTAGCGAAGCACCCTCTTGGCTTGCTCCCAATGTGACTGAGAGGGGTCGGACATGCACCTACTAAGGTGGCTAACAGCCATGGTGATGTCGGGCCGTGTGCTTACGGAAGCGTACAACAAGCTGCCGATCAAGCTTTGGTACGGCACTAGACCGGGAAGCAACCTTGATGTCGACGTCTCCACACAATTGCTCAAAGCATCGACTGCCATAGGTGAGCCCACTGGCTTGCAGCCCATCATGTTGAAGCGCTCCAACATATCTAAGACGTATTGCTGTTGTCCAATCCTGATGGTGCGGCTGCCACGATCACGCTCGACAGTCATGCCAAGCAACCAAGACACTGGACCGAGGTCTTGCACGTTGAACCTTTCGCCGAAAGCCGACTTGAACCCAACGATGAAGCTACCCGCTGGTCCGACGATGATGCTGTCGTCCACGTACAACGCCAAGACATAAAGCTCACCCTCCTTGATGAAGACGTAAATGCCGGGATCCACCTTGGATTGGGTAAAGCCATATTCCTCTAGCCATGCTGTGATGGTCTTATTCCAGTTCCTTGGAGCTTGCTTGAGGCCATACAATGATTTCTTCAACAAGCACACTCGCTCCTCTCCATTGATGTCGAAGTGACGGAATCCTTCCGGCTGCCTCATGTAGATTTCCTCCTCGATATCGGCCTCCAAAAATGCCGTCACCACATCAAGATGCTCCACCTCCCAATCATTATAAGCAGCAAGCGCGAGCAACGTTCGAATAGAAATCACCCTCACTGTGGGAGCGAAGGTCTCGTGGTAGTCCACACCCTTCTCCTGAGTAAACCCGCGAGCCACAAGTCTTGCTTTGTACCTTGCAATCTGTCCATTGGCATTGCGCTTCAGCTTGAACACCCACTTGGAATCTACGAGTTTGCGACCGGCAGGACAAGGGACCAATGTCCAGGTTTTCCGAGATACAAGTGAGTCGTACTCGCTCTTGATAGCTGCCTCCCCCTCCCCCGATTGGGGACTCCTCAGCGCTTGCTTGTATGACACCGGCTCTTGAACGGTCGGGCTGCTGGATGACTTAATAGCTGCGGCACTTCCCGCAGTCCATCCATCTCCCGAAGCGCCCGCTGAACGGAGATTGTACCTTGGACTGGGTACGCATTGCTGTGGTGCAGCAGTGGATCGAAGATTATACCTTGCACGTGGAGTCTCCCCCGAATGCATGTCCCGTTCCTCTTCCGTCGACCCGGAATGCTGCCGCGACTCCCGTAGCGGCGACTCCCCCGAAGGTGTATCCGGTTCTTCGCTACACATGGTGCGCGGGATGCTGTCCTCTTCATCATCATTGCGTTGCTCCGCATTGCTCTCCCCCATGGAGAGGACTGCAGCCTCATCGAACACCACGTTGCGGCTGCTCACCACCCGACGAGTAGCAGGATTGTACACCAACCACGCAGGGGATTCGGAAGCATAGCCCACAAAGACACCCTTCCACGCGCGATCGTCAAGTTTGCGGCGTTGAGACTTGTCAACGTGGACATAGGCCGAACAGCCGAAGACCCGCATGGAGCTCAGATCAGCTCGTCTACCGGTCGCCAAGGTGAAAGGTACACCGCCGGCTCCGCTACTATGCACGCGATTGCGGACATGCACCGCAGCGGCCATCGCTAAAGCCCAATACGATTTAGGCAGCGCGGCTTGCCGGATCATTGACTGCGCCATCGGGACCACCGTCCCCCACTGCCGCTCAATACGGCCATGCTGCCAATGCGCGTAAGGGGCAGTGATCTCCACAGCGATGTTGAACTCATCCAAGAGGTTTCGGAAGGCAGCACCTAAGAACACCGTGTCATTGTCCACCCGAAGACGACGAACCGTGTGCCCCAAAGAACGGATGGTAGTCAACATGCGACGGAACGAGGCGGGAGCCTCATCCTTGGAGCGGACCGCATCATGCAGCATGAAACGGCTCCGGAAATCAACCGCACACAAGCTGTACCGCCGTCCTCCCAAGGATGGAACACTCATAGGACCGCAGAAGTCTAAGCCGAGGACCTCAAAGACACCAACGTTCCGGTCAGCCGGCTCACGAGAGATACGGCGGACGTGCGACTTACACACAGCACACGTCTCACAGAAGCCCAACTTCTCCGACGCAGAAAACGCCACGCCCTCCACCTGAGTGGCCAAGAGCCCGTCCAATTGCGACTCGCCAAGGTGACCGAGTCGGGAATGCCACAACCGTTTTTCCGATGGCGTAGTGGCGACCGAAGCGGTAGGATTCGACGAAGCAACCCGCGCCGGCAACCACACCAATAAATGCGCGCGCTCCAACGGAACCACCACGCCACCACCATGACCGGCATGAAGACGAAGGTGGTCCACGGGATCAGCTAACACCACAGAATGACCTTGTCGCCGAGCTTGGGTGAGGCTGAAAAGTCGATGGTAAGACCACGACGCACGACGGGATAGCTCAGGGTGAGTCACAGCCGTACTATCACGATGCTACTGGCCAACATTGCTGTGTAGCAACTTGATTATCACACAAAACCATGTCTAGAAACATACATGCAGCGTCGCAGGAACACTGTCTTCTAGCCGGACGTTCTTGTTTATCCACCCGTCGATCGGTTTCCCAAAAGTCTCGTAACGAAGAGGAAACTGCTGATCTCCACTGACTAGATAACCCGTACGCCGTGCCGAAAATAATTCCTTCAAGGTAGCCCATACTGCCCGAGAAGTTGACGTAGCGTCCGGTATCGATCCGGGTCGAACGCGAGCGATATACACGTAGCGCTTATTCTGTCCGGAAGACTCCGTCCTTAAAAGGCGTAAATTTGTTTCGCTCACCTTAAATCCAGTTGTCTCCGTAAGAGCTCGCACTCCTGTGCATTCCGGGGTCGCGTCTTCAATTTCATGTTTGCCACCAGGAAACCAGACCATGCGAGTATCCTCTTTCGCTAGTAACACTCGTCGGCCATCGGTAACAAGAGTCGTCGAGTGAGTCTAGTAGGTCTTCGGGGGATTTTGTAGGTTTTGAGGCAGAAATCGAACTCGATCGGTGTCGTCGACGTAGACTTGCGTCATCCATCTTGTCGGTCCAACATCTTGCCTTCTTCTTTCTATTCCGTCATTCGTAGGGCAGGTAAACACATGTTATGTCGCCGCCAGCTCGTCGACAAGTCGGAAGTTTCGCAACAGCTTGAACCATGGTTTTGCCCTCCATTTTGGAACCACTATAACCGCTCTCAGGTGGGGATGAAGCAGTTCACTCCGCAAATAATGGCCCAAAAAATCTTCTAATTCATTAAATGGCGCATTTAGCCAAATTCTCCGGTACTTATGTAAATCTCTCTCCTGAAATGGGCGCGCCGGACAGCAAAAATCCTCCGCCACTTGAGAATTAAGGCCGTCATTATCGCTAGCTCCATCTAAGTCGAAAGGTCCTTAGGTCTGAGAGTACTTTAGGAAATACTCCCTATTCATCATCCAGTCGCTAAAGTCCTTGCTCCTAAAGACTGGCCTCAATGTCGTTTGAGGTAACGGATTTCGTACTTCTTATGTTCTCGTCGCTTCCTGAGTCGCTGTAGGAGACGAAACCTCATCATGCAGCTTGCCGCGAGCTGCCGACTCAGGTCTCACTTTCCCGGCCGGGATTTCCTCGTTCTGTCGTTCTTATTGTTCTTTCTGTATGGGCAGTCGATAGCGATGTGTCCCTTCTTGTGGCAAATGAAGCACTTGCCCTCCTTCTTAAATCTGTCGACCTCTTCTTGAGTGAGGCGTCTAATCTCGTACAGCTCCCGCGGCTTTTCTTCGGTCGCGCCATGCGAATCTTCCTCCGACTCACTGTCGATCTCCCCTGCTGCCTCTAAAAAGTCGATGTCTTCTTCGATGGCGTTCAGTCGGCCTGTCGAACGTTGGGTCGTCTCAATCTTGGTCTCCGCTGCCTCCGCTCGCAGAGCTGCTTGAATCGCCTCGTGTAGGGTTTTAGGGTTTTTCAGGGCAACCTCCTTATGAATCGAGGGTCTTAGACCGCGCTGGAAGTCATGAACGTTATCTTCTTCATGACGGTGAGGAAGCTCCAATAATTGTTCTCGAAAGTAGTTTGCATACTTCAGGACCGTGGTTTTCTGTCGCGCCTTGTCCAAATTCAATCTTGCTTGTTCCGCCGGTGTTCTTCCGCAGAATTCCTGAATTAAGGATTTCTCCATCTCAGAAACTCTGGAAAATCCTCCACCGACTTCATCTCCAGTCTGCGCAACTTGGGAGTACCACCACTTCGATAGTGGGCCTTCCAGAAAGCCATATACCTAGTACACTCCTCTTTGCTCTTCAGGGTTAACGCTGTGATACCGTAGATACCCTCGTGCATGTCGGAACCAGTTTCTCAGCTCGTCGATGTTAGTCGTAGCGATGCTCTTGATCTTGGCTGGTTTGACATCGTTCGGCATCATGCTCGGCATCTCTCGCGTCCTCTCCGATCTTAATTGTTCTCCTCGAAGAAAATTTCCCGTCTCTCGGCTTATGTTCACTCATCCTTCAAAATGTCTGAAACCGTTGTCGACGTGGTCACGCAGTTGAGATAGCTCAATCGAAAAAAGTGTCAACTCGGTTACTTAGTCGTTGTAGCATTTCGGTGACGTGTACCGACATAGGCTCCATCGTGGGACTCGATCCTTCTCGCACTGCCTGTCTTCCACCATCTGTCGACGTCGGCTGTGTCGGCCCAGAAGGCGCCCACTCTGGTCGACCATCAACTTCCTATGGTAGTCTCTCTCCTGCTCGGTTAGACATCTTCGTCTCGTCTAGCTGTTCTGAGGCTCCGAAACCACGTGTGAGGTGCTACTTTGGTTAGGCTAAGTTGGCAACCTTAGACTAATAGTAGAACCTAATCTCTGGATTTAATTATACAGCGTAGAGAGAATTAATAAGATTGTCTTAGGAACATGGTTTCTTACAATCTGGGTGTGGCGTAAATCTAGTCTGTACCGGTCTCTTCCCTCTACCAGTAAGTCCCCGTCTTAAATATCCACACCTCAGGTGTTCTAGAAACAGCCTTAGAACCTTTAGCTTGTGCTGTCTGCTAACTAAACCAAACTATTACTAGTGATACAGATTATCTGAGATTATATGTACCGTCTATCTAACCTTATCGCACAAGCTCTTAGAACTATCTAGAAACGAACTATCTAGAAGAGATACTGCTAGTAACTCTGTACTGTCGAGGGAAAATACGGCGATACAGTTGTACTGCCGTGATGACAACAAAGGAGTGACTGAATATCGCAAAGATACAGGTACCATTTTACAGGAAATAAATAATGTCAGATACTAGCACTTAGCTAAATGGCTATGATATGACACTTCACCCCAAAAAATGCGCTTCCTCACGTGACTGGACTTGTGTACAACTTGGACGCGCCGACCGAGTGCGGTCAGTGAGTGTGAGCTATTGGTTGGGTCGTCCGACTCTGACATGTAGGGAGGATGGCAACGGGGATGGTGTGCGCCGCCGATAGGAGTACTAATCAGGTATTGGAGACGTAGCGAGAGTTTTCCGAAAAAATCGGAAACGCGATGTATGGCGTCGTGAGAGAAGATGTAACTTGTCTACATGTATATAGATAGAGGAGTCCATAACCTTTTAAACACGTTGCATGGTTCGCTAGGGAAGCAAGAGAAAATAGTGGTTACATGGACCACCAACTTGGCACATGGGTTGGTGCTAAGGCTAGGGATCAGCCATCGATGCATCGTCGATAGTATCATCATCACTTGGTGATAGTGCCATCGATGTGATAGGTTGCGACATCGACATCGACACGATGGCAGTAGTGCTACTATCACTGCCATCAATTATCAAAACAATTGGAAAATATTGATTATCTAAGCCCGATGTATCGATATATTGTCCCAAATATCGATACATCGGCGATAATATCGGCTTAAATTGCCATCGATGTCAGCATCCCAAACCATCAACACTATCAACATCGACTATCCAAGATATCAATACCATCAACATCGACGTTTCAAAATATCATTACCATCATCATCGACAAAATCCATTTGATCCCTAGCCTTAGTTGGTGCCTTTGGTGGTGGTGACTAAAAGAGTGTGGGCAGGAGCGCGATGCGCTCGCTGTTGAGAGAAAGGAAGTAACTAGTCTTACCGGAAGTGGTAACTAGTCTACAAGTGTGTTGCGTACCAGGTACATCACTAAGACATTTGAACCTAGTAAGTGCCTTGGAGTTACTTACAACACTTTGTGTATGTATATGTGTATGTTTGTGTGTAAATGTTTTTTTTTTTTGTATGAGTGCGTATGTGCGTTTGTCTGTGTGGGCCCATAACTTGTTGGAGTTTGGAAGTACAATATGGTTACACGGGTAGTCTAGCCGGCCTCGCTAGGGGGCCAGCAATGGGGACAAAGGGAGTGAGAAGAGAGAGATGGCGGTCGGCCGGGCCTGCCGGTGCCTTTGCCGGCAAAGGAAAAAATAGAGTACCGCTATTAGTACAACACTAAGTACTAAGATAAGGACTAGCTACCTTGTACATAAGCACTAGGTAATGCAATGCTAGTGCTAACAAGGTGCTCGTGTAGTGGTAGCCGCATGTGAAGAAATGGACTCTTGCTCTCCGCTTGTTTCTTGCACGGAAAAGGCAACGGGTCTTGGCGTAGTGAGAGAGCGTGAGGAGGCAGCGGTTGGGGCGAATTGTAGCATCTCGCCCGAGCTCTTAAAGGTTAGTCGCTACCAATGGTGTGGCCCTCGCACGTTGCTGTGGCGGCACGGTAAGTCGAGGGTTGGTGATGGGTGGTCGTCTTGACTCCGCGGTGGCCGTTTCTAAAATAAAGCGTTCGCCGCCGGGCCGAGACATGCGATATGGACCGAGGTTTTGGGTTGCGAGAGTGAAGAGTGACGCAGAGAATCTGAAAATGAGTTAGGTCATTGGCAGGACGGAATCCAGGGGGTGGCGGGGGGTAACGCATGACTATGTGACTGTCCCTGTCTGGGACTAAAAACCGACACACAACCATGCATTTGTTACTCGAACGCAATACAGGTAGGACGAGACAAAACAACATTGATAGAATCACCCCCCCCCCCCCACACACACACACACACTATCACCACGCACATAAACACACAGAAACTGTGACACTAAAACATTTAGTTATATACACGCAAATAGACATATGAAACATACACATTCAAACGCAGAGAATAATACAAATCACAAAAACAAGCAAAATACAATTAAGACACGTAACATCCACACATCCACAGACAACACATACCAAACGCAAGTCACACACGCACATACAGACGCGGGCACGCAGCCATACAAATACGAAACCTATCAAACACAAGCATACGCACATACTCATAGATAGGCACACATACATACGCACACATCGACGAAACGCCACAGACACACGTAGACCATAACACACAATCGTAGCCATTCGACCAGAGAAATTTCTGTAGAAAAAGTGAAGATGACAGAAAATGAGACTAGATCGTTTGATATATACGTACATATCATTTAAGCACACACACACACACACACACACACACACACACACACACACACACACACACACACACACACACACACACACACACACACACACGCGCGCGCGCGCGCGCGCAATCTCAGTCACAAATCACAAACACTCAAAAACACAAAGACAGTCATACAAACACGAAACTTATACACGCAAACGCAGGTAGTGATGTACGCTCTTATGCAGATTGAGACGTAGATAAACTGTCACGCACACAATTTCGTCAACAATAATACAGCATATGTACAACACGCGTTTTGTTGATACATACTCCGACAGAGATAATACGACATATATCATTGACACACGTGCACACATATACACGAAAATATCCACGCACATATACACAGCAGAAGAAACGAAACTTGCAATTGCATGCACACACAAGTATACCGATAAACACACACGCATGCGCAAAGAATGACACAAGCATACACGATACGATACACAATCAGAAACACAATGTAACAGTTCCAGAAACACACAAACATACGCACACGCATATAGACGAAACGCCACAGACACGCGTAGACCATCACACATACACACAGATAGACAACCATAGGAATGAACGTGGAAACAGGAAAGATGATAGCATATGAGATTAGGTCGTTTGATATATAATTCAATCACTCACGCACATATGATTTTATAACTCATTACACATACACATAGATACCAATAATTTCACATTCACACACACACACACACACACACACACACACACACACACACACACACACACACACACACCCACCCACACACACCCACACACCCACGCACACACACATGTACGCAGGAACAGGGTATAAACATACACAGAGACACACACATGCACACACACACACACACACACACACACACGCGCACGTAGGCACAGACATACACATGTAAAAATATTAGCACAAACACACAGTCACAACCGCATGTTTCTAGACTAGCAAGCACTTTCGCATACACACGCACGCACGCACAAACAAACAGATAAATACCCTAACTTAGGAACACACTGATAGATACACACACACGCACACACACCCACACACAAAAAGTCTCAGTCTCAAAGCACTTACACTCAGAAGCACACAGACAGCCATACAAACACGGGACCTAATTCAAAGCAACAGCTCGAGATGCCGGAGGCGGCCATTGAGCCCTTATATCTCCTGTTAGGGGGGCATGTATTTCATATGTAACGGTGGACTGATCTGTGCCGGCTTGCGAAGATGTGTTGGGAGCGCCACGCGCGCGGTTTCACCTTCCACGCCCGTATGCAGACTACCAGCTCGACTCGCAACGATCGCATCGCTACTATCCCACCTTTTGCGACCGCATCATCGCACCCATTTTCATCGGAATTCCCTGTTGTGACGGGAGATTACATCCCCATATATTAGTCCCAACTAGCAGACAAGCTTGCGCAGCAGTGAGGGGCGCATGGCGGGAGGACGCCTCGATTGTGCGCCGGGTTTTGATGACTTTTTGAAAACAAATATGATTAATTCATTTTGTGAGATCCAGCTTCGCTACGCGCGCGCGGTTAAGCGGCCGCCTAGCGATCTGTTTGCACTCTCTCTCTTTTGTTGTGGTTACATTTTTTATGTCGTTCGATGTGTGGCATTAAAACCTAAGGAGCGATAGAAGTTGGGGCAGTGAGGTACATAGCTCAGAGGTAAAAAAATTGTTTATAACATTCAAGTATTTACGTGCCCGATTGAAATAGTGCCAAACGGTAAAGGTTTTGGACAGAAAATAAATATATTACAAGAAGCACAACATGAACATGGACAAGAAAAATAGGGGAACCAAAACGGGCTACATTCATGCATGAAATATCGAGATATACATATTCAATCTTTTTTACAAGACAAGACAGTGGAGACCATCAAGCAAAAAGAATAAAGGCGGAAAATATCCAAGCACGAGGAACGTGAAGGCATGTCACAACATTAACACTGCCCTCATGCAAAGCGTCACGAAGATAGGAACCCAAAGTGCCATGAAGAGCAACATAAAGACGTTGCATAAATTCTCTCCGCACATCCCCCCAAAAACGTCGAAAAGGAACATAAGTAGATCAACGAACGAAATATTGCATGCGGACATGATTGTCGGAACGCAATGAACGAGAGTGTGTAGCACCCATGCCATAGAAGCGACGAAATGCCACCAAAATAACTCAGCCGATCAACTAACTCAGTCGCCATAGGCGCCAACCGCCCCCCATCCTCTAGAGCGAAGGGATAGTAGTTATGGGCCGATTTAACCGAAGGCGTGCCAAAAAGCAAAGCGGATGTGCGGAGGTCCGCATCGAGATTGCCATGCTGAGCTACCAATGCAAGACTGCCCGGGAGTGGGAGACGAGCACCTACATAAGGAACATTGTTGTTTGTGCGAGCACTTGTGACTTGTGACCGTCACATCAACAACAAGATGACGGTGTGGAGCCTTGAAGTCTAACCAAACCACATCCACCCCCATATCGATCTCGAGAAGCTCCCAACTGAATACGGCGGAACTCCAACCGCAAGTTTTGCCCCTTAGCGGGCCTCGCTTCAAGCATTAACTCTTCAATTACGTGGACAATCCGATCGTGGACGGAGGAGAATGACGTACCGAGAGCACGGGCACCGGGGGATGTGGTCCATAAGCATAGCACATGTTGAGTGCTCACCCGACATAGAGGTGCCCGATACCGTCGATGAAGATCCACACCCATAGTACTCAGTGGGCATTTCCGAACATGAGAGGCGCGCTCCGCAGTGAGGCCCATCCAACACCCGATGCGCTGCCATCGTATAACAATCGGATGGCACCTTGTAACGAAATTCATGTGAAGCGAAAAAGAGAGCCGAAGCCCCGCGATCCATACCCGAAATCACCCTCATATAGTCCGGTGGGGAAGATTTGCAAAACGCCAAGAGGTCAAGGTAGGCAAGGGCACGAAGAATGCGCGAAATGCTCCGTTGAATGTGGCCCCACGAAACTCCCGAGCGAGCGAGAGCACCGGGAGTCGGAAGTGGTAGGCAAGTCAACTGGGTAGTGGGCGCCACCGCATTGTTAACCGGAGATACCACCAGCTCGACATCGGGCCCTCATCCATACCGATACATTCCTCATCGTCGTTTGTTAACATTGCCCTTATTGCTGACTTGGTGTGTGTATACTGCTCTTTGTAATCAGGCACTATCT
>JAPMLY010000104.1:127500-350237 GCA_026401115.1 Tetraselmis chui
ACATCGCAATTGCTGACGAGTCGATGAGGCATCCGCTCTGACAATCCCCGCCACCGCCTTTCCATTTGCTTCCCAGACGGGCGGCCTGTTCCTCTTCAAGCTCGCGCACCTGACGGACCTCGACCTCTCCGCCAACCACGCCTTCCCCCAATGCGACGCCATCTCAATGCTGACCATGCCGATGCCGTCGCTGCGCAACCTCCGCCGCCTCAGCCTCGCCCAATGCGCCCTCACCTCCGACCTCTCCCTCCTGGTGCGCCCATTCCCATCTGCATTTTTGTGGTTTTATGTGTTCTACCATTTCTGATTTATTTGTAACTAAAGGAAGGTGCAAAAGGTCACGTCCTCATCAGCAGCCCGGTGGCGAGCTGTCCCGCGATATTTATGAGTTTGGTATCTTTAATACTCCGCTATGAGCAATCATGTGAAGGGATTTAGGTCCTGTGTTGTTTTTCTTTTTGACTGTATGTGTCATCTACATAGTTTGTTCTATAGCTGAACTTAATTGTTATGTGGAGGGGATACACGCATGCATACCGTCGCTGCCACCATTCTGTAGTGCGTTTCGCCCGGGCAACGCGTTCGCCGCCAGCGCAATCAGTCGGCACCAGACAGCGCCCGAGCAGATGCACATGAAGCAGGGGCTGGATTTTGCTGCCCTTTGCTAAATCGTCTGCCTTTGTTGGCACGTGGTATTGGAGACATCGCTGCGGCGGTCAACTCAGATTCTTAGTTTGAACTGCCGAAGTTTTAACAACTCAATGTTGCGACCCGTTGGCATTCATTTGGAAGAGTATTTATGACAGACGTTTGATCATGCTGCTCTCTTAATCTTCTTTTGGTTTACAATATATTCGCAGTGCGTGAATACGCAAATTTGGTTAGCTTATCCGAATGAGGGCACTCAAATGGAGCGTTGCGATATTCTGGAGTGTGTTTGAATGGGAAATAGCCTTTGCGATCAGATTAGGGATTTGGAGGATTTCTGGGGTCCTGCACATGGCACGCTGTATGGCGGAGCATCTTCTTTGATGCCTGGCAGGAGGGTGGTGCTGTTGTTGTTGCCTGCCTTCCTTCCCCGCAGCCTTTGTAGGCTTGTCTGCCTTTTCTCCTCCCTTTCGTTTAGTTGGTGGTGGTTTTCACTGCTTTCTTTGGAGAATTTGCTAAGTATGTCTGTTTCGGACGAAAGCGCAAAGGGATGGAAATTTACTCAATGACTGATTGTAATGCTTTGACTCGGATTTCCTTTGGCTGCATTTTACCCGTGCGGCAGTTTTTAATAGTTAAGTACAAACGAGAATGCGCTGAAAGAAAACGTGAAATACAACAATTGATAAAAATAGACTTAATAACAAATATTTTAACATATTTCTAACGAGTTGTATTGAAAATATGTACTGCCATTCAAAGATATTTGCATGTGATAATGAAAGGTCAGGTAGGGGTTTGTGTTATGCGTGACTTTTGTTTGGATTTTATTGCTGCTGAACTGAGGGCAGTTTTGACGTGCGGCAGGCGCTTTGGCCCAAGCTCACCTCCCTCACGTCGCTCGACCTCAGCGGCTGCATCAACCTCACCGACCTGACGCTGCGGATGGTGGCGCGCCTGGCCACCCTCACAGAGCTGGACATCAGCGGCCTGGACGAGGTGCGCCGCGTGCTCTTCACGCTGTTTACCCTGGGGAAAACATAGGATGACAAAATGATAAACGTGAAAATGTGTGAATCAAATTAGAAGGAGATATTGATGTGTGAAGTGGGTGAATGAATTAAGGAATGTATAAATGAATGAGTCTCTACATTTATTTGCAGAAAAGGGCTCACATGAATACTTAATTTAATTTTAAAATGCAATTGAGATCATTGCGATTAGTGGGAAATGAGACTCGTCATTCGCTGACGACAGAAAAACGGATTGACTGTGGAGCAGTGATGAAATGGATGTCAAGCTCATCGAAATAAAACCCACTCTGAATTCCAACATTAAGCAGCAAAAAGATGGGTTTAAGTGAATTGATGGATGCATTTAGTTGATTAATGAATGGATTTATGAATCTGCGAACAAAATGTCTCCATGAACCCTTTCAGTCAAAAAATAAATCGAAAATTGCGGTCACCTTGAAAGAAGGCCGCGCAGCGACCCTTCCTTCGCTGATGACCACATATGCACACCTGTCCCCCACGCAGGCCTCCGACCACATCCTCAACTGTCTATCCATCGACCTGCCGAACCTGCGACGACTGAGGGCACGCGGGTGCAAAAGGGTGAAGCCTCCCCCTCCCCCCCCTACCAGCCAGACAAACTCGCCTTTCTTACCCCTCTTCGTTTCCATTTCTTTTGCAGGTCTTCATTTTCCTCTTTCCTTTTGTTTCTGATCTCCCCTTAACGCTGTTTTGGCTCTTGTTCCCTTCCTTTTGCTTCGTTCAATATTTCATTGTCTTTCCTTTCCCCCGGCTCAACATCACTTCCACCTTTGTCATGTGAGATTACTTTTCACTTGTTTCCTTTTACCTTTTCCATTGTTTCGTCTATTTGTAATGCTTTCCCCCCCTCTGTTTTTTACTGACTATGTTTTTTGCTTTCTGCTGTCGTTTTCCTTTGCTCCAATATTCTTTTCCTCATTAATTTTTTGTTCCTGTCTGCACAACACCTGTCGCTAATTTCGCTCGCTCCCTCTCCTGCGCGACCTCTGTTTCAGTGGACAAACGA
The DNA here is from genome assembly GCA_026401115.1 of Tetraselmis chui. Classification (NCBI taxonomy): domain Eukaryota; kingdom Viridiplantae; phylum Chlorophyta; class Chlorodendrophyceae; order Chlorodendrales; family Chlorodendraceae; genus Tetraselmis; species Tetraselmis chui. Next base: position 130,210 of record JAPMLY010000104.1, read on the forward strand.
TGCGTTTATGAACATATCGCGGCTTTGCATCGAGCAGCTTGACATCCGGGGTATACCGGACATCACCCACCGCGGCGTGCATCTGTTGTCACAGTGCCGCATCGGACGCACTTTACAGGTAACAGGGGCTGCGTACCTCTGACCCCTTTTACCCCCCCCCCCCAAACACACACACACACACACACACACACACACACACACACACACACACACACACACATCGGCACTCTCAAGACACACACATACACGCACAGGCACAGACACACAGATATACGTCAGACATACAAACGCATACACACACACACACTCTCACACCACACATGCAAATACACCCTATCTCTTACACTGACCCTTAACCAAACGCACCCCCCCCCCCCCCCCCCCCCCCCCCCCCCCCCCCCCCCACCACACACACACACACACACACACACACACACACACACACACACACACACACACACACACATCGGCACTCTCAAGACACACACATACACGCACAGGCACAGACAAATAAATATACGTCAGACATACAAACGCATACACACACACACTCTCACACCACACATGCAAATACACCCTATCTCTTACACTGACCCTTAACCAAACGCACCCCCCCCCCCCCCCCCCCCACACCACACACACACACACACATCGGCACTCTCAAGACACACACATACACGCACAGGCACAGACAAACAAATATACGTCAGACATACAAACGCATACACACACACACACACACACACACACACACACACACACACACACACTCTCACACCACACATGCAAATACACCCTATCTCTTACACTGACCCTTAACCAAACGCACCCCCCCCCCCCCCCCCCCCCCCCCCCCCCCCCCCCCACCACACACACACATACACACACACACACACACCGGCACTCTCAAGACACACACATACACACACACACACACACTCTCACACCACACATGTAAATACACCCTATCTCTTACACTGACCCTTAACCAAACGCACACACACACACACCCCTCCCCCCCACCCCCCCCCCCCCCACACACACACACACCCCTTTTGTCATGCAATTTTCGTATAAGGGATCTTCAAAAAGTGGGTACATGAATTAGTTGACTTTTTGAAAGGGGAATTAACTGGTTATTAATAATATAGAAAATAGGAATTCCTCTATCGCGATGCGCCGACTGACCGAAATCCACTGTGCAGGAACTGCGCATGAACGCTCCCGACATCGCCGGCGACTGTCTCATGGGCGACCTGCGCAACCTCCGCAGCCTGGTCGTGTTGCAGATGGACTTCGCCGCTCTGAGCGCCGACGACTTTGACCACCTCGCGCGCAGCTTGAGCGCCGCCCCGCTGGCCGAGCTCCACCTGGAGCGACCCACGCAGCTGCGGCAGCCCTCCCTCGCGCCCCTCCTCCGCTCCCTCCCCCGCCTCCACACCCTCCTCCTCGGCGACAACTCCCACCTCACCCACCTCGACCCCCTCGCCTCCCTCCCCGCCCTCACCCGCCTCACCGTACAAGGTCTTCCCAGCGTGCGAGAGCCACACTGGCGCGCCCTCGGCCCGTTCCCCTCCCTCCGCCACCTCGCCATCCTCTTTTGCGATGGCCTGGAGGCTGCGTCATTCGGAGGTATCGCGTCCCGGATGCCTCGCCTGCGCACGCTCAGCCTGCGCAACTCGCAGACGGTGGGGGACGAGGCGGTGGAGGAGCTAGCGGGGTGTGGGACGCTGGAGGGGCTGGACCTGCGGGGGAGCGGGGTGACGGCGCGAGGGCTGCGCTTGCTGGCGGCGATGACCCTGCGCCACCTCGACCTCCGCGCCTGCCACCACATCAGCAGCACTTACCAGCAGTACGAGACGCGCGCCAACAGCAGCGCGGGGCTGAGGGAGGTTATGCAGCGAGTGCAGGCGTGAGGGGCTGTGGGCGGAGGTGTGTGTGTGAAAAGGTATAGCTGAGGGTGGTGTGGCAATCTGCAATGATTGAAGATGAGTATGTGACGACCTCGTTGGATAGATGAGGCCGCCCGCTGTAACAGTGTGAGCGGTGTAGTGTTGGTAGTCATCGTACGGGTGGCACACACTTGCATTGGGTTGTGTGTGGGAAGGGAAGGAGGGGAATAGGCGGCGGGACCGGCTCACCTTGCGTGACGCCTACTTTCGTTGAAAGAGAAGAAAGCAAGAAGCGGTGGCAAAGTCGGCTGCATCGATTCAAGAGCGGAATTATATGCATTATTGCTCTGTTATGTGATATTTTAATTACGTACGAGGTATCAGCACGAGCGAGGTGATGGTGCTCCCCCTTCTCCGTCTTTTTCCTTCACAAACGCACACATACACAATAGACAGCGCACGCGTAGGGAATACAGACTTACATGTTGGTTTGAGACGTGGCGGGAGGTAAAGGCACGAGGCAGACATCAAACTACGTGCATTTTTGGGAGTCGCTAACATGAAAGGGATAGAGGCGGGACTATTGTGTGATTTAAGTCTGCCGTGTGACCCAATTACAAAAGAGCTCGACTGTATTCCTTCGAGCTTGCGCTGGAGTGTGGAGGCCGCAAGATTCTGTCGCCGTGGCCGTGTTAAGGGCAGGGGGTTGTTTGGGGGTGAGAGGCTTGCGCAGGAAACGGTGGAATCGAAGGTAATGCAGACTAATCTACTGATGTAATATGTGCAAGGAGGTAGCGACATGAGCCAGACCAAAAAGGCCTTCAGTCCAGTGTGTGCCCTTTCTTGAGACGCACGAGGAGGGGGGTAGCGTAACGCAAGTCTCTGCACCATGATCCACATGCAAATGAGCTGGGGGCTGTATTTCGAGACGTCCGCTTGAGTGCGGTAACCGCGAGATACCATCACCGTGTTCAGGTAAATAAGGAGAGGCGGCTGTTTGGGGATGAAAGCCATGTCTGACCTTGTCGCCCGGCATCACACGTCTCTCTCCTCCGCAGGCTGAAAGTCTCGCAGTGGGAATGGGAAAAGGGTGGCATTGCCAGAGCAGGGTACCGGGATGCGGTTAGGTGCGGTAACTTGTGCTTGATTGAGAAGGTTGTCATCTTCGGAACAAATCTAAAATGTTAGATACAGTGTGAGTGAATTATTTATATGTAGGATGCAACCACGATGACGCGGTGCGGGTCTTTACTTGGGAGCTTGTAAGGAGTGGGAGAGAAAGCGTAGGAGGGAGAGGAGTTGCGAGAACATTCTCGTTTTCTGTTTATAAAAAGGAAGCGGTGGAAAGAAGCTTTGTAGAGTGGTCAAACACACTTTTATACGTTTACGTAAGCTCGACATGTGGGAGTTGTCAGAAACACTGAATGGTGGGGCGTGAACCTCACCTACTAGCCGTCCGCTCTGCGCATAAGTTGCATGGATTGAAATGGGTAGGCATTATAAACCCGGGCGTATTTGGGGTCTGTGTGATGAGGAGGAGTGGGAGAGTTGCGGGAGGGGTCCGCGAGGGGTTGTCGTTTCTAAAAAACAATATATCCCTTCTGTGTGGATTACTTACATACCGGCGTGCTCGTGCTTCGCGCTGCACACGAGAGCCTCTAAATTGCAGCCCCTACTAATCGCCACCCCCCCCCCCTTTTCCACTTTCCCCCCTCTCCTGTCCCCATTGCTGCGTTCCGTTTGATCCATCGCCCGAATACACATTATATGCCGTGCAGACCCTCTAAACCCCAAACATACACAAACCTGTTGTTCTTTCGAAATATTGTACTTGGGGGGAAAAACAAAGACCCCCCCACCCATCCGTTTCGCCCACCCAGGTACGACGAGGTTGCGCTCTCCTACGCTCAAGGAGTTATGAGCTGCTGTGGGAAAAGGGATGACGAAAAAGGAAGGGGTTGCGAGCTCATCAGATGCTCAGTTTCTGCACTCCCACAGAAATACTTGGAACCTCGTTCCCGTGCTCGTCCAGCGTGTAGGGGTTCTCCACCACCACCGAATGAGTGACTTTGGCGGGCGCGGCAGGGGAGGCGGGGGGTTTGCTGGTGGAGGGGGCCGAACTGTGCTGCGGCAGACTGTGCGCGCCCTGCACGCACGTGACATAGTTGCACAGCGCGCACTTGACCGACTGCGCGCCGAGGGCGTACATGAGCGTCACGGTGCAGCCGCCGCAGACCACGTTCCCGAGCTGGTTTGACTGCGGCTGTTGGGGGAGGAAGCAAAGGGGGCAAGGTTTCAGCAGAGTCTTCACGAGCTGGCAAACAATGAATGTGGAAAATGAAAGTCATTGATAAGCAAAATTTGACTCGTTTAATTTTAGCCAATTGCTCCACACACTTCCATTTCATATCAATCAGTTGATCAATCTACCGAAGGGGAGGGGGTAAAACGTGGTGTAAACAATTCAAGGCCACCATGCAAAACAAGCTGGTAAGCAGCACGTGTGTAAGCTTGTTGTAACGCAGTATGAGCACTTGAATCATTTCAATTTAGCAGACAGCATCCACTCATATATCCGTACATCATGGTACTCTGTCTTAAGATGGAAAGGAGGGGGTCCCTCTTGGGGCAGCGAGTGCAGTGGTACCTGCGCGGCGCAGTTGACGGTGCAGCAGCAGGAGCACTGAACGCTGCTGGCGCCACGAGGGTACATCAACAGTACACGGCATCCGTTGCACACCAGGCGCGCCATATCGGGACCTACCACCGTGAAACACCGCCAGGAACAGTCAGAAGCTGCTCAGGTTCACCCTGACATTGCAACCTCTCACTCTCAGAGGGAAAGAATCTATAAAAACAACACCCGATTATAGGCAAACAAACGCGCGCTTCATTCCACTCACACAACAGGACGCTAAAAGGATACTTCCAGAACCACATATCTAGAAATAGAGAAACGGAACAGGGATGCAGTCGATTGGCTTCATGCATAAGCAGAGCGCAGTGCCGGATGAAAGAGGGACGGGTGCCCACCTCCCTGCGCCGCCGCGGTTATGTGGTGGCACCTTGAGCAACGGACGTTCGAGGCTCCCTGAGGATACATGAGAAGGGTGCTGCACCCGCTGCAAACAATCTGATTTTGCACAACTGCAGGGGGGGCGCAAAGATTCATGAAAGGGTTAGCTCCATTCGAAATACAGTTTCTCACTTTCATTAACATATCAAAAAAAGACGCTCACACATACTCTGCCCCCTACCCCCGCCCCCTCTATGGCGCTCTCTCGCGCGCCCCGCCCCCCCCCCCCCCCCCCCCCCCCCCCTCTCTCTCTCTCTCTCTCTCTCTCTCTCTCTCTCTCTCTCTCTTATTTCCATAACCGGCGAGGTGGACCTAGGTGCTTCGTGTAAAGAAAGTGAAACGTTGTTCCTGTGCTATGCTGAGAAGAGAGTTTTATTAGGTATGAAAGGCCAACTAATAAGTTTACAATTAAGTAGCGTCAATAATAAACGACTTTTGAACAGATCACAGGCAGCGAAACGGCAATTTTTCACCAGGTCAAAGCCCTGCCAGCTCTATAGCGCCTACTCAAAGAATGAAACTCAAGTTTGCGACTAGCAGGCTGCAGTGCGGACTGGAGTGGAGTTGCGTGGAGTGGAGCGGGCTGTGTCGGCATTTATGTAAATTCAGTGCTGTGCTGGTTGCGTGCCGCTCCGCCACCTGGCAAACCCCGTACCGACAGAAGCGGAAGCGAAACCAGGAAGCACTGTCGCAAGTGCTCGGAAGTCACGTTCATAAGAATCATCATAGGTCGCTTGTGTCAAGAACTGTGTCAGGTGAAAACAGACTGGACGGTAGAGCATACCACTGTAGGTGTAATGTGTATCATAATGAGAACTAACGGCCCTGTGTACGTGTACTATCCCGCCCGCCCATACATACACAGCCCGCGTGCCAACTTCGCGCGCCTCCCCGCTGTGGCGGGCCCAGCACCCAAACCCATTGTTTCTTATGCGTGAGGTCGCCTCGAGTGCTCCGTGTTGGATTACTGTGGGTGTGGGAAGAAGGGAGGGGGGTCACGAACCTTGCGGCTGCGGCGGAGTGGTAGTCGGGGGCATTGTCGTACGGTATACGGGCGCCTGTTGCGCGAGGTTCATTCTTATTGGCGCGGTTCGAGGTCGCGGGAACCGTCGCTCGTGGCGATAGCTGTAACCTGGCTTATCTCTCCCAACAGACGACTGTGGCTCTAACAGAGACAGTTGAGTCGCTCGCTCTAGGCTCCGAAGGCGGCGTACCGGAAGCGGCAGTCGTCTACGTATTCGGAATAGTGGAGCACGGTACGGTATCGGTAGGCTCTGTCTAGCAGAGGCGAAAGTGAGCAGCGACCGCTATCGCCATATGTACAGTACCCGTACCAATAAATAAGCAAGGATTAGCAAGACCGCGCGAGATGAGACACAAACGATGATACATACTATCAATTGCTTACAAGAAAAAGCAGTGGAAGGCAACGATGATACATCATCACACATGATCGAGGTGCGGATGCTGGATTGCTTGCGATGACGATGATGGTACCGCCGTACATTCGTATGACAGTGACGATATGATGATGACGATGTCAATCATCAATATCATCCTGGCAAGGATTACAAGTAATGGCACTACAGGAACAGAAATGGTCAAGCAGTAGAGATTGCTTCTTGAACAAAATTCTTACAAGGAAAAGCAGCGGCGGCGACCACCTAAGAAGCACAAAGAAGAAAAGAGGAAAAAACCTAAGCCAAAATAAAAATAATAAGGAACATAAGTAATGCGACGAACGAAATGTTGCATACGGGCATAACTGTCATAACGCAAAGAACGCGAGTCAACAACACCCATGTAAGGGAAGCGACGAACTACCACCAAATACAACGGCGCCGCACCTAGTACATTATTTCTAGTCATTTACGACTATCGCATACCGGTACCGGGGTATCCGAACTACCCCCGAATTTCCGCGAAAACACGGTGTCCGGATTTGGTGGCCAGGTGGACGCTGTCGCCCGAGTGCAGCGTTTGGCGCATGGTGACAGTGCTGCGAGACGGCACCCAATTGCCACATTTCCATCTCCGGCCCACTGGCCGTCACGCACCCATCTTGGACGTCCGCTTGCGTGACTACCCACCATGAACCCCCTCAACCACTGCACCCCAAGTAAGTAGCCCCCACGCCGGGCGTCAGGGCATACGGCCCCGTCCCGCACACGTACCGGCCCTGATTTAGAGCGCGCGTCGGTGTTGCATCGCGTCTCTTTTCGGTTTTGTGGCCACTCACTCACCACGCATGTCGACGGGGCGACAAGTTTTTTGTAGCAGAACGGCCATTCCAGCGTGAGATCAAAAGCTCCACGGAGACCCTAGAACCATATCTAGGGCCCCATTGACGGCGATTTCGGCATCGGGTCGCGGGGGGGAGGTAATGTACGTGTTGCACGTGGGGGGTCGTTATAGCAGTTGGGGCACTGAGGGGAACCGCTTCACTTTGTCAGATTTGACACACTCGTGAGGTACGACAGCTCACGCTCTACAGAGTCGATATTTGCAACTGCCCACCCGTCGCCTAGTGGTTAGCATCATATAGGAGCCCTACGCTGAGCGGTAGCCGGCATGTTGACGGGATGGCCCGCGTTTAACATGTGCCCTGCGGCCTTTGCATCCAACTCGCGCCGATTTTCGTCTCTCGCTCACGCGACTTGCACGCGGGGACAAGTATTTCAGACGTCTCATGGCACCTCAACTGCTTGTGAGCGGCTCTAGAGCCAGCTCTTACACAAACCTACGGCCCCATTGAAGCACATGTTGCGATGCCGCCGCGGCGAGCAGGGGTTTTGGGTTTTTGTTTTAGGTGCCGACTCGGCACTTTTCGCCCTGCAGCATTCCGCATTTGGCGTTTTCACTCACTCGCAAAATGTGCTGTGCAGCTGTGTTGAAGACAAGGTTTTAGATTCCCGTCAACGTCGGCACGCAGACAGACCTACGGGACCTTGGACGTGGACGTGGGGTGCAAACGGACACGGACGGCCTGCTGACTTGGGCTGACGGAGCCGGGGAGCGGGACCTGTGCTTGTCGTGTCTGTCTACTCTTGCACGCGCGACGCCGGCCCGTGGTGATGGGCACGGCACTTGCCGGAGGTGCAAGGGTGGCGTGGCCCGGCCAGCCATTCTAGTAAGGTAACGGCCCATCTGTGTTGTGTGCGGTGTGGCGCACTTGGGTGACTTTATATTGTGTTCTTGCGCTGAGCACATGCTGACGATTTTTGTTGTTCCGCGCGCAGAAACGATGATTGGCTGGCTGCGGCGCGAGTCAAGTTTTACAACGCGCTGAAGGTCACGGACGCCCTTCAGTATCATGTGGTGAAGATGGAGAACTGGCATGGCGACCTTTCGGAGTCCTACCTGAAGGCTCTCACTCGAGCAGGAGCCAATGCCACTGGTGGGTTTAGCCAACAGGTTACCATGTTCAAGCACATCGTGGTGGATAGCGACGTCATCAAGGTCTACATGTTCTACACTATGGAGGCCATCGAGGCTTTCTTTCGCTTGCAAGAGGTGGAGTTCGCCAGTGGGATGGGTGGCGCTTGATTTAGGTCCATGCGCATCAACCGCAAGGGCTCAATCTCCATGGCTGGCCCACCCATGTTTGTGAAGGTGGAACGCCTGGGTTCTAAGACAAGGACAGGTTACACACAGAATGTAGAGATTGGTTTTAGTGTTTGGATATGGCCTAACGCGGCAAGGGGTGTTCTTCGCCCCGCGGACACCATGCCAGTCACAGTGACTGGTGAGCCCAGTGACATATGCCGCACGACCTGGCCTATCCCTCCAATGTACAACGACGTGAAAACCTACGTCAGGAACAAGGTGATTTCCCTGCTCCCCATAATGTATCGCTGGATGTGCAGGTTGTGTGTGCTGACATATTTGTGTTTGTTTGCAGGCTGCCTTGTCACTGGCTGCATTCCGGGACTACCTGTGCCGGCGCTACCGCGGAGACAACGTCATTGCTGATAGGCAACGCCTATCTCCCCACCTGGAGGCATGCATTGCTTGCTACATTCCCCAACATGTCAGCATAGTCAGTCGTGATTACACAGTGCACCCGCACTTGAGCCAGCAGCAATGCGGCAAGGCATATGTGCACATCCTTGGCTATGGTGATCAGCCTAAGCAGCCTATGGGCCGTGGGCGTGGCCGCGGGCGTGGCCGAGGACGAGGCCGCGTGCAATCATGTAGGGGGGGCATGATCACCCTGCTCTGCCTCCTGGGGAGGGAAGAATGTTGTCCTGCCTGACCTCTCCCATATCTCCATGCGTGCGATGTGCCGCTGCCTGGCCAACTCTGCATTCTGCAGCCACGCCTTGCTCATGTGGCCGCCCACTATGTTCTCCTTCGCCTCCCCCCTGAATGCGGGTTGTAGCTCTGACGCCATCCCCTTGATGGCAATCTTGCCCAGCACAGTCCCACAGACATGCTCCCTGTGCCTGTTTGACCCCTGCAGGGATATCGCATGGGACCACTGGTGCATCCGCTCCATCGTCTGGGCGCTGAACTTGCCCAGGGAGCCCCAGCGCAAGATCATCTCGGGGACCTCGACCTGGAGCACGTGCATGTAGACCGTGCACCGCTCAGGTGAGCCCAGCCTGCAGAATGCTGCCACAAACTCCTCTGCCAACACCCTGACCCGCTCTGCATGTGCTGTGCGTGACTGCAGGTTGTCGTCATCGCAGCCCAAGTTGATCTCCTCCCGGACAGTGTAGAACAGCGCCCAGGCTATATAGTCGTTCTGGTACGCCTCCCCTCCCCTTACCAGCACCAGCTCCAGCAGCTCCTCGAAGCTGTTGAGCGGGCGGGTGCATTTGGTGCCGGCCCAGCTGTCTGACCCAATGTTCGCTGCCTTGCCTGATGATGTCTGCACTGCCATGTCCTTTGATATCAGACAGCCCAGCGTATGTTGCACAAATGTGTATGTGTCCTCGGCTGACAGTGACTTCCTGAACATGGCTGGCACGATGCGGAGGACGACATGGAGGGCGTCTGCAATCACCATGATCAGCGCGATGAACGGTAACTGCGCGCCGCTCTACTCCAGTGCCCCATAGTGCTGCTGCTGCCACCTCTTCCTGCCTGCTTCGTTGCGCTCCTCTGCCACAGTGCTCGGAGTGATTGTTGCATTGCAAGGCCCCAGCGGCTCCCACCTGGCTGGCAGGTACTTGGTCTTGGCCTTGCTGACCTCGCCGTTCGCTGTGCATGTGTATGGCTCGCATGGAGTGCCGTCAGCCTTGGGCAGCGGCGGGAGGTGGGCGCACATCATGAGGAGCGCGTGGGTGCGGATGCCCACGCCCAGCGCGTCCAGCTGCGCAAAGGTAAGATGCAGCTGCCCATCCACCACCAGGCACCATGGGCAGGGGCAGTGGCTGCTGCAGCTTGCCAGTCCCATCATCGCCACAATGAACTTGAGGTCCCCTCCTAGGAACAGTTGCACTCGCAACCCGCACTGTCTCTTGCTTGGCGTCCTTGCCTGTTCTGCTGACCTCCACCCCTCCCGCTGCAGCTTTTCCAGGTCCTCCACCATGTCTGGGAGTGCTGCGAGGATATCCTCCTTGCAATCGTCACCCAGGTAAAACCCAATCGCCCTCAGGTGCTCCAGCGCCTGCGTTGTCTCCTTCTCCTTAGCCGCCCCACTCTTTGTCTTGAATGCCTCCGCTGTCTTGTATAGAACTTTCACGCACACCAGCGTGCCGTTCTGTTCCAGGGCCTTCCAAATCTGTGTAGCGTCCCCCAGTACCTGCACTGAAATTATAACTCCATCGTTCAGCTCGATCCTGCTTGTCTCCCACAGCCACGCCAGCCGCGCTGCCACCACCTTCAGCGGACTCATGTATACTTTGCCGTCGCCCACCTCCATCCCCTGCCCCTGCACGAACTTCTTCTTCTCTGTGTTGATGTAACCCACCCCGGGGAACAGCGGAGCGATCGGCGTCCCGTGAGGTGCGCGCAGATCCTCCCAGTTCCCATCCTCATCCACCTTGTTGCCTGTGTAGTTCACCAGCGCCTGCCATTTCCTCTTTGTCAGCCCCAAGTGCGCGCTGATGCACATGGCGACAGAGAATAAATGAGACTGAACTGCTTGAATGGCTCCCATCTCCACTGCCTTTGCCACATTGACATTGATGTGCTGACTGATGTTGCTGAACAAGGCTGGATGCCGCTTGAAGAACGCGACGAAGACGGCAAGCACGTCATCAGGCGTGCAGCTCGCCTTGTCACTGCCCGGCCATGGCTGCTCGCCTGGACGTTTGTATTTTTTTGCCCAATCCTCCCCATAATAGTATGTAACCATGTTGTTGATATTATTCCTCTGCCTTACCAACCACTGCGCATAGCCATCGTTGCATGCCATGCTTTTGGGCTTCCTGGCTCTTGGTTTTCGAAATATAAATATGACATTTATTTGTTTTCCACTTGGCAGTGCCATCACCTTGCTTTGCACTGCTGCCTCCTTTTCATTATCATGCTGCACATCCTGTTGTCTAGGCAACATAGTTTTGTCTGGCTCCTCCGCTGGTGCCTCCTCCGCCGTTGTCTCCTCCGCTTCCAGCTCCATTGTCTCTTGCTCCGGTGACGCCGGCCTCTCCTGTGACTGTTGCAGCAAGAGCTCATGCAGTCCCTCCATCTCCCGCTCGCCGTCTGACAAGCCAATGCTCCTTTCGCTGCCCTCCTCCCTCTGCACGCTGCCCATAGACACGTCGTCGGCTCCGCCGCTGCCGTCATCGTCGCTGTCCAGGTGCAGCTCGCGCCCGCCGCCATCGTCGAGTTGCTGCGGACCTTTTGCTGGCGACGGGGCCATCAGCTCGTCGTCGTCGCCACCCTCCTCGTCCTCGTTGTGCACTAGCTCCGCATCTGCCTCAACCTCACTTGCCACGGCTTCCGCCACGACCTCCGCGAACGCTCGCAAGCGGTGCGCAGCTGCCTCGTGCCGCTCCTCGGCTTCCCTTTCCTGCTCCGCACCCTCCTCATCTTCCGACACATCACCGTCGCTCTCCGCAGAAAACACACCCATGTCACGCAGCCGGTGGTGGCGTCTCCGCATAGACATGTACAGCTTGCGCCACTTCGAGTCCTCTGCCCCTAGCTGCAGCACTAGACGGCCGCTGTGCGCTTCGAGGTCCTTCAACTTCTCTCTAAGCTCGCGGTTTTTGCTGCGCTCGACATCAAGCGCAGCGTGCAGCGATGCTACCGTAGCTTTCAGCCTCGCGTTTTCCCGGTCCGTCGCCGCCGGAACTGGTTGCCCCTCCTCCCTCGCCATTGCTTTCACTGGCAGCGGCGGCAATGGTGGCCCCCCGTCGCCCTCGTTAGACGCATACTCGGAAGCGGCCGACTCCACCCCCTCAGCACTTTGCGGGGGCTTCGCAGCAACCCCCTTTCCAAAGTTGTACTGCCGCCTGACCCGCTTCTTGCTGCGACCGCCACCCGCCATGATGACCGCAACCCACGCACGCCTAGCACCCGGGGTAAGTGTTAGCTAGCACTGTTGGCCGGGTGCATGGCAGCATGGGCGTCCCCCGAGGGGGGCGCTCATGGCCGGTTCCACTGCAACCAACTAGATGCGCTGCACAGCGCCATCCCGGCCCACCTTCTGACACCCGTGGCTCCGCGACGGCTTACAACCGGTGACATCGGGGTGTATATGCCACAGGGGTAGGGGTTACGACCGGGGGATCAGATGCGATGAGGATAGTGTTGTTGTTATGTAATGATGATTAATACGATATCCCGTATAATCCGCTATCCGACGGAAACGTACCATCGGTGCGGTGCCGTAAAAATTGCAAGACGATCCGTAAACTCAACTGCCGTAGGCGCCAACCTGCCCCCATCCTCCCGAGCGAAGGGATAGTATTCACCCTGAATCACGTTTTGAAGGACACTTATCCTCCCGTCACCAATACTCCTCAATTACAAAATCCAAATTGGCGAATGGAAATAATGCACGGAAGCTAATCTTAAAGACACACATCATGCATAAATACACCCCGCTTGCTAATGGACTCCGCTCCCATTGCCATTAAATCAAGGTAGGAATCACCCCTCTCGTCATGAGCCGTACGGATACCGCACACGCCCTTACCGCATCCAACAAAAGGTCTCTCACCAACCCCCGCGATCCCGCATTGACCTTCCCGACAAACCAACGCCCGCCCAAACGAGATTATACCCGCGTTACCTCATGCCTACACCTCCACACACTCCAATGTCTACTTGCTACGCGTCTACCCCATCAACAATTTACTACTTACAAGCAAAGTCCCCATCACTTCCGCTCCTTCACCCCCAACGAGACCAACACCCAGTAATCCACACCTTCACGGACTACCCCCTCCACCCAGGGGGGAGTAAACCCTAAAAGCAACATCGGAGAGGATAGATAAGGAGACGACCCGTGGCCAAGATTATGTATACTAAGTTTCTTAAATGGCATGTGCAATACTCTTACACAACATGTAGTAGTTTACATCGGGTACTTGTTGAAAATAACTTTCATTTCAGCTCTTTAGAGCATTGTTACTAATTCGTAGACGCTTTGATTAAATAGGTCACCAGTTCATGGATGCAATTGAATCCCGCATACTGAATAGGGCGGGACTAATTCATGGATGTAGTGCTGCGCAAGTTGCGAAAGAAGCATCGTGCTCCTACGATTTTGTATTCAGAGGCTTGGTCTCGTTCCGTTGGAACGTGAGATATTAGACCACTTAGCGATTTTAGTGGCTGCGAGGCGCTACACATGTATTGTCTATTTGCACAAGGAATGGATCACCGTTGACCCCTTACATTCGGGTTGCTTCATCCAGTACTAGAACATATAGGTTCACTTAGTTAGAATTCACTCATTTTATATCATATTTCTCCTCTAGGTTTGTTTAATCTATTGTAGAAGTTGCAGGCCGGTTGTAAAGAATATGGAAGTCATGCATCTGCCATGTATTTTTGGGTGTAAGCTATCCGATTGGCCGTATATTGGGGGGGAGCATGTCAATTTACGAAATATGATATAGCTTGACCATTCGGGGTTGAAACTTCACTTAAAATGGCTCCTTACCATCTCTAATGTCAACAAAACATCATACTCAATAATAGTGGCAAATGTCAGTGATTTAATATGTTTAGTGGTGGGCATAGCACGTGCCGGTCACTTGTAACTCGTTACATATAATGATTGTTTGGGTGTCATGTCATATATCATATGATCTCACCATCGGCAACACACGCATATGGGTTGTATATGGCTCATGTGGCATTGCATTACATCACGGCGCAATACGGAGGGAAACAATACAGTCGTTACAATACATCAAGGGGTGCTACCGGAGCAACACTCGGCTGCATGCATTTGGCTATTTCAACCATGATGTTGAGCTCATGCCACACCGCCTAGACCCAGCAACTTCCTTTCAATCATCCTCGGTAACCTTTCTTGCCACTGACTTCTGTGCTACGGCAAGATAACGCTTATTGGGGGATAGAATACCAATATTGTGATTCGCGAAGCCCTCAAGACTATGCGCAGGGTCGAGGATGAATAGGCGCAACAATCCATCTACCCAAGGGGCACGTACGTAATGGTGCTGCGTCACTTCTAAGCATTACCTACACATGCGGCGTTTGCGACGGCCCTTCCAAGACTCCCCGACAAGGTTCGCAAGTAGGTCGTGGGCCTCAATGGGGTGAGATGGGACCACACAAGAATATCGGCGCTCACCAATCTTACGCATGCGAATGGGGTGATACATCATTTCATGCACCAACGTCTTGCGGAAAAAGTCGTCAAGTCTGCAATGTCGTTGGTGGGGCTGGAAGCGCCTCCGTGCAGCAAGACTTCTCCGTGCATCCGTGACTCCCAAAAGTAGCGGGGCGGTGGCGGCTATTGCGATGAAATGGGTCGATGTGGCGCCCCTCCCGCTTTTTTCAACATTTCGCTCCCCACACGCAAGTTGTCGGAGTCGGGCTCTTCCTCATGCTCGGACCCGGCCGCCGGCTGCGACTCTTTCATCTCTCAGTCATTGTCTCCGAGGATGATTTCGCCGCTCATAAGCGCGGAGTCGGCTACACGTCCACGACCGCGCCATCAGCCTTTGCAATGGCCACGAATGGAACTGCGGCCGTGCAATGACACGCCGCCACCATGACGGCTTCGGCCACGGATGCCACCACGACCCCGAACTCGCTCTTCCGGCTCATACGCAGAGATATTCCCACTGCCCGGGGAGGAATTCGGTTCGAGAGAGTCGTCGCCCGGGCCTTGCGCCGACGCGGCGCCGGGATGATGGCCAGATGGCGAGGTGGCGTTGAGCGCCCCGGTATTTCTTTGTGCGTAGCAGGTAAAAAGCGGCTCTTTCTGTGACTCCGTCTCTTCTTCGGCATCGCCGCCCATATAACCAATGGCCGATCCAACACCTATCCCGCCTTTTACTTGGGATCTAAACAGCCTAGCCAAAGCGGTTCGGGCCCTTCGGAGGGTCTCGCCGGCGAGTTATATATCCTCAAGGTGGTCCTCCACCTCATCGCCCTCCTCTTACCGCACTATTATCTAACGCCGCGGTGTCCGTAATCGCATGAACGACCCCCGTGATGAGTGAAACAATGGACCAATGCTCACAATCAGCGGCTCTTTACCATCCATGGGCATCACCATCATTGAATAGGGTGGCCAATCCCACAACTTCCGCGCCCGCTACGCCGTGCGGGTATACTTAAGTTCGCATGGCGAGTAGCTGAAAAGTTATTGTGCGCCGAGATCGAAGCAACCGAAACCCCCCGGCCGTTTTTCAATTCCATGTTCGAACGTCTGGTTCTTTGCCATAATTGCACTGATTTTCAGTATATTTTGCATTGAGTAAAAATTGTGAGGTGCTACTTTGGCTAGGCTAAGTTGGCAACCTGAGACTAATAGTAGAACCTAATCTATGAATCTAATTATATAGCGTAGAGAGAATTTAAAAGATTGTCTCAGGAACATGGGTTCTTACAGTTTGGGTGTGGCGTAATTCTGGTTTGTACCGGTCCGGGTCTCTCCCATCACATGGCCAATAAGTCCCCGTCTTTAAATATCCACGCCTCATGTGTTCTAGAAACAATCTTAGAACTTGTAGCTTGTGCTGCGAGCTAACTAAACCAAACGGTTACTAGCGATACATATTATCTGAGATCATCTGTACAATCTTATCGAGTCTTGTCGCGGAAGCTCTTAGAACTGTCCGTAGAAGAACTATCAAGAAAGAAACTATCTAGTGCCCCGGGGATATGTGTATGATATGATTTATCATACACCGGCCTGTATGATTACGCGTTTTCATAATCGGTGCTTTTTCTGTTAGATACCGCTATGTACTGTCAGTGAATATCTAAAGTAGCGGCAGACACGCCCAAGCTCACTATCGTATGCACCACCGACTTCGGCTAGAGATCGAGCGACCATCCCTATCACAAGGTATGGTGCACCACGCCCGCTGAATATTGGGGAAGGGAAGGGTTCAAGATACTAGAGGTGCGGCCGTGGGGCGTATTTATTCCGTATGGACCCGCCTTATGTCACCCTAAGCTAGGAGGTCGAGTAGTATTTGGTGTTCGTGGCCAATCGTTGTCGTGCCGAGAGCGGGGCACTCATTGCAAAGTCCTACACTCAACGCACAGAAAGGAAGCATTCTGCAAGATACCCTCGTCGAGGTTGCACTGGAGGTAGCATGTTCGTTTGTTGTGACCGTTTTCGGAGCGTTTATTGTTGTTTAGGGTCTCGACGCTTTCTTTTTTGGATCTTTTTTAAGTTCGGCCGAATGACGGTCCGGCGGATAGGAATCACATGTCCCGACGTTGGGTTGACACAACGTGATCATGTAACACGTTGGAGACCAACGATTGGTATGCAATATAAAAATGCTTCTAAATAGTTCGGGTCGAATAGGGCTGGGTTGTTTGAATGTAAAACTTCACATGCTCCAATAATAGGTGACGCATATGTTGTAGTCGTCGAGCACGAACATTTAAGCTTCCTCCATCGCATCAGTAGTCACTAACGCTACCTATCCACGGATTTTCTACGAAACAAACACACACCACTTTTGAGATATAGCATAGATATCGATATAGCATGGCACCTCAAGGTTAGAGATAGGGGTTGACGTAGTCCACGCCAAGGCCGCCAGGCCTCCCGAGCTTATGGTGGACGTAACATAACATGGTGGACGTAATACTCTTATGCGCCGTTTGCACTTGCGTGTTGTCACTAATTTTACTGTTGTCACTTATCATGTTGTCACTTGTCCGCTTATTGTCACTAGTTTTGTAGTGATCCATTGCAGTGCTAAGGTAAACCATGGTCTCTGGGTATGGTGTAGATTTCTGATGGAAGGCCTTGGGAAAGAGGTTGTGCGTACTTCACGATTTCGGTGAGGTAGCTCTTTATTTTGCGAGGGGCCACATCGAGGGATGTGCAGCAAGAAGGTAAGTACCTATTCCACATTGAATAGAAACTAAATGATATTAATTTTTCTCAACTTCTTTTCCTTAAACACGCCCGAACCAGGCATTCCGCAACATAGTCATGCGTGCATCTCTAATGACGTCATTCGCCATTCGGTGCACACACCATGTTAAGCAACATGTTTTTATCTATGCATGGCTTATCAATTTGCACTTCTATAAAGACCAACACGCATCATTCAATCTATCCCCGAGGGCTAGTATTAGGTGATGAAGAATTGTTAAGCATGCAAGTCGGCGTGTATGTTCTCGTGGGAAAGCATGATACACAGCTTCAAGATGTCTACTCGTCCGTTTGTCACATGCAGGCATGCTCTCCCCCCTCTCCCCCACCTCACCCTTATATAAAGAGCAACACGCATTCCAATTAGGCATTATCGCCACAGTAATCACTTTCAAGGCCTCCCACATCGCTAATTTGTTTGGCTTGCATACTGCAACGGTGACTTTAATCACAATTGGGAGCGTCGTCAAGGAGACAGCTTTCTCGGGGATCCGATACGGTGTTCTTTTTGGAGCGTGGTCGCCCTCGTCTTCGGAAGACTCGCCCTCCATAACGAGGTCGTCGCTAGTGTGGTCGAGTATGACTTCTGCGTTTGTAGGCGGTGACATTAAGTTTGAACTATAGCTAGCGAAAGAACCCCACCATTTAAGGTAGTTCGGTAGTGTGAGTTCGATAGTCCGCGGAATGGTATCACTCACTACCGACCCTTTGTAATAGATGATACGAGTAACGCATCGTCCGTAAGTGCACATGGAATTTGCATAGCTGGTCGGGGGGTTGAAATGGCACTCGCACTGCAACGCATTTTGTGTTGATGATTTGTGTGGGTTTGGGAGTTGCACTGCCAGCTTTGTCTAGTTCAACGTTTAAGTTGCGTGCGGGATCGTGTTCTAGCGGCATGTCGACGCAATTGACCACCACACACATTAGCCGACGGACGCGCCGACCGTCCCATAGCTTTGGTTACGTTCTTGTCGTCACGCACCACCTTTCAGATGTTAAAGGGGGTATATGCGGGTAGAGAAAGATGCCTTTCGCGTCACGTTCGTTTTCGTGGTTGCGGTTGATGTATGCCGACAAGCGATCAGACCAAATAAGGTGTTCGAACACCTTCCGCCCCCTCTTGGGTTGTGAGCCGACGGAGTTAAGCTAAGGACACTTTGGGTACACGCCCCTATAGTTTGTCAAAGTACTAACTTTTCCTCGCGCGGGGGTGACCCGTTGTTTTTTTACGAGACTCTGGTGTATGATTAGTCATACAAATGCAGTGCTTATCATACACATATCCCCGAGGCAAGAGAAGAGATACTGCTAGTAACTCTGTACTTTCCGGGAGAATACGGCGATACAGTGGTACTGCCGTTATGACAATAAAAGAGTCAATACTGAATATCGCTAAGAGACAGGTAAGGATTACTATTGACAGGAAATAAACAGTGTCGGGTCCTATAACTTAGATAAATGGGCTAGGATATGACAAAAATAGTATTGTAGACTGTATATTTGAGGCTGGTCATAGCATCAATGATGTGAAAGAACCTAAGAGCGAACACCGCTTTTTGTAAGGGATCACCAGTAATCAGTTACATATGTAAGGGAATATGTAAGGTTTACGTGAGGGAATCGATTGCCGTCCGCGCTTTGTTGGTAATGCGCACATTGAGTTCGTGCAACGTGTGTCGAGTGCCGTCCATGGCACTGTCAAGTCAAACCTCCGAGATGTCATTCCGGGCGGTCGTTTTGCTGGGATGGGTGTGTACTTTGCCCTTCTTTGTAGTAAGGCTAGGGATCAAGTGAATTTTATCGATGTTGATGGTAATGATATTTTGCAACGTCGATGTTGATGGTATTGATATCTTGGATTGTCGATGTTGATAGTGTTGATAGTTTGGGATGCTGACATCGATGGCAATTTAAGCCGATATTATCGCCGATGTATCGATATTTGGGACGATATATTGATAAATCGGGCTTAAATAATCAATATGTTACAATTGTTCCGATAATTGATGGCATTAATGCTAGCACTACTGCCATCGTGTCGATGTCGATGTCGCAACCTATCACATCGATGGCACTATCACTAGGTGATGATGATACTATCGACGATGCATCGATGGATGATCCCTAGCCTTACTTTGTAGCTAGTGATGAATAGCGTTTGAATTTGCGTTGGTCATGTTCAACATAATGCGCTTACATTGTATGTTCCTTCGAGCTTATATGATTGTGTTTAGAAGGTTTGCAAAAGGCGGCGCATCAAATCAAGAAATAACTGCACAATCTGACACGATTGGATTCGCCTTTGACTACTTACGCGCAACGGAGGCTTGCATATGTTGACATGTCACATTTTCAATTATTTTTCACAAAATGCATCGATTGAGAAGGGTCAAATAAAGCAAAAGGGGGCTCATGCACAAATGCGGTCGGTCGTACCTTATTATTCGAAATGTGTTATTGACAGATTACCAATTATTGGCAGGGGGCATAATAGCGAAGACGCACTCAATAAATTTATGGGGGGAAGGAGGGTGACGCGCGCGAAACAACGTGTGCGCCAGTGTATGCCGCAAACAGCGAAGCAAAAACATCATTCATACGCTATCAACACACCCGCCCTGCACATCATCTCGCAAGTAAGAGTGACGAGGGGTCGACGCGCGCTGCTGTATGCAACTCACTTAAAGTGAGGTCGCAGCTAGGAATCGGACCCAGTGAACGTAAGGGCTAGTAATTCATGAGATGGTTTGAGAGTCACACCGCAATAAAGCAATATGCCTGCTGTAGTCGCACGGATTCAGGAAAGGGGTAGCCACCGAAATCGCGCAGCAATCCAAGAGGTCCGCTCCCAAGAAGCCCGCCTCTGAGGACAGTCACTTGCATTGTGATGTGTACAAAATATGCTAAGAGGCGAAGGACTGTACGAAGGGCTCTAGCACGCGCACTTTTTTACATGCATATTTTCTACAATTTCGCGAAGGGCCGCCCCTGCGAGTTCGTTATTGCACGGGAGACGGGAGAATTGGGGGGTCAGGCGGACGCGATGAGGTGTGTGAATTTTGTGGACACTCGTCGAGGAGCGGACGTGGGTTGCATGCAAGCAAATTATTGCGAGGGTTGTTCTCCGCCGTGCTTTCCCCATTTTCCATATATCATAGAATTACACAAATAAAATAAGCAGCACGCTAGCTAGGCAACAAGTCAATGGAGCTCGGAATATTATCTTTCGCGGATGGTGGCGGAGTTCACCTAAGAGCCGGCCGTAAACTGTCTACAGGTTAGAGACAAGCAGGGAGGGAAACCCTACCTACCAAATCAATGGGCCACCACCATTGAGTAAACGTTGCGAACTGGAAGAACGCGCACAAATCGCCGCGCAAGCAATGGCGCCCGGCCTCAATATTTGGCGCCCGTGTTAGACTGTTAGCACATTAATAAACGGCAGCAATGTTCGTCGCCCTCCTATTTGCCCCATACGTCCTATCCTACTGGCGCATATGCGAAGCAATAATTGGATATAGCGACCGCACTCCTGCGTCCTCAATTCGAAAACGCATCCTCTCACACCGCTGTGTCCGCGTGTCACCGAGCCAGTCGCAATGAATAAATGCAATGGAGCCTAATTTTTGAACGTGACCGGCGACCGACGTGTTGGCTTTGCTTCATGCTCTCGTCGAATTCGACCAGTACGCGCGGATCACATCAGAGAGCAGCAATTTGCTGATCTCGACGAGCGGCGACTGCGGCGTGTCGCACCAGTGGGTGCAGTCCATGGTGGATGGGTGCAGATCTGGACGGATAACCAAAAGGTCCCAAATATGCCACACGTCGATGTCCAAGCCACGCAGGGCCCGCGACACGGCATCCCAACGGTAGTTTCCCTTCCGCAGCTCCTCCACTTTCACCTTTGACCGCGGGATACACCCACGAGTCTTCTTCACGTGCGCCTGGCTCACAAAGTTTCCGCCCTTTGCTAAAAAGTGCTGAGGTGTTGTTTCTCGCCACACGAGCCGCGGCAGCGCCACACCCGCCGCTGTCAAGTTGTCTACACCCACCCTAAAGGAATCCATCATTTTGTTCATGGCGGAGGCGGAGTTTATATGCACGCCGCCGTTAAAGACGTGCACGTCCTGCGGTTGACCTAACTCCAAACACGCCTGCGTCCTAGTGCGCTCACCCATGTTCACAAAGGGAACACGGACCATGCAGATGTTGAGGCTCCCGAACCGCAAGCACCGTTTCTCACACCGTGACCCTGTGCTTCCCTCCGTCACGTTAGCTGCTGCCTGAACGGTCACTGAAGCAGGATTCTCGGGCGAGTGCTTGGCCAACTCACAAGTCAGGGTCGCGAAAATTTGCTGCGTCACGGAGTCGCCATACATGACCAGCTCACGTGCTGGGCCACTGTACCACTGTGGGTCCCAAAGGTCCAGCAGGTTGCAGCCCGCGGAGAGGGACTCGCGCTTCAGCCCATAGCACTTGTCTTTGCTGTACTTTCCCTTTACACACACCCCTCTCACGCGAGCGCGCACAGCCCGCGGCGGCTTCTCTCTAAGCTTGACCAGCGAGCAGCTCCGCACACTGGACCGCTGCCTCGCGGAACTCACCTCCGAGAGACGGGATATGACAGCCGCGGTGCCGCAGCTCATGAGCAATAGCAGTAGCACGCGGACGAGTTGGGTCGCGGTCGTGGGCATATTTCGGTCCGCAGCTGGTCAACCCCCTAGTACGAGGTGTAAGGTAGCCAGGTACCGATAGCTCGAGTATTTATATATTGCGTTTGATGAATAAATATAGCATACAGGACGAGTTATTCGAAAAGGAGCACGCAGGTGCCGTCGCCCTGATGTGTCTCGCCTCGCTACTTCGTCACCATAGCGCTGTGGTGCAGGGACTCGCCCGTGCCAGAGCACAGCAGGCCGAGTTCTTCACGCCTATATGTCGTCGGATGTTTATATCAGACGCGAGCAGCCGCGCCACGCTACTTGTTTTTTTCTCCTGAGCTAGTGAACCCCCTCTCCGCGACAACGGGAGAGTGCTTTATTATTATTATTATCATTATTATTATTATTATTATTATTATTATTTTTTTTTTATTATTATTTTTTATTATTTATTATTATTATTATTATTATTGAAAAAAATCTAGTAGGGGGAGGGACACAGAGTGTTTGTGTTTGCATGATTACAAAAATACAAACAACGACGGGCACAACTGCGGGCTTCTCGTGAGTATGATTGTCGTTACTTATGAGAAATCACTAAAATGAGCATATTTGTTAGACCGCTGTTCGCATGATGACTTTGTGACGTCGGCGATTGTTGTGTTACTATGTTACGCTGTCAAGTTTTTATTAATGTTTGGTTTGTTGTGTTTTATTTCTTTTGTATTATTGGCTCTTTCATTTGTGTGCCCTCCTTTCTAGCTTCCTTTTTAGCAAATTAACCCCGTTTGCCCAACCTTACATTTATAATATACCAAGCACAGCAGCCAGGCAAAAACATTACGAGGTAATGGTATTAGGTATACTTGGACGTTAGGGTTCATGGCGTTAAGGGTGAGAAAGGGTGAGGCAAGTAGCAATGGTTAAGAAAAAGGGAACGCATTCCGAGAAGAAGTGCTTCCCCCACCACGCCCTTCCGTTTTCCTTGAGAAATGCTGCCACCTAAAACAACAAATAGATGAAACTACAAAGACTGAAACAGTGGAATGAACCGCAAATAGAAGGGACGAGAAAAACAAGACAGTCGCGCTATCGTCCAACCGCCTTATTTGCTGATATTAAATTTACCAACAATGATACCACCTCTGCAAAGCATGAGGCGGGGATCGGTTATTGGCTCCAATGGTGGCCGAGTTGGTTGGTGGACCGCTTGGCTGCCATTTTGGTGGTTGTTCGACGTTTCCCAAGCTTGGGTGATGCAGACTCTCGCTCTTTGCGGTATGAAAGTTACATCCGCATAAAGATGTTTCTGCGTCGGTCCACATAATATGTCTCCGTCCGTCGATTTCTTGAGGACGTGCCTCGTGACTCGTGAGTTCTTACAACGTTTGTCTTTGGTTCTTCATGGCACGCTCGCTTCCTATCTTTGTGATGCCTTGCGGGAGGGTGGCGCGGCTTGCGTTGCATGCCTCCAAGCTTCGCTAGCTTAGGCTAAGGCTAGGGATCAGCCATCGATACATCGTTGATAGTATCATCATCACCCTTGATGGTGCCATCGATGTGCTAGATTGTGACATCGACATGATGACAAAAGTGCTAACATCAATGCCATCAAACAAGAAAAAAATATTAATTATCAAAGCCCGATATGCTGATATATCGTCCCAAATATCGATACATCGGCTTACTGTGCCATCGACAGGGACTGGATCCGCCATTTTTTTGTTGGGTTCGGATCCATGAGTACTTGATTTTTTCGGATCCGGAACTAGTGAGTACCTCTAAAAAAGGGATCCGGATCCCGCGATTACCTGTGATTCTAGGGTTCGGACCCCGCGATTACCTACTGAACCTTGGGTTCGGACCCCGCGATTACCTGTGATTCTAGGGTTCGGACCCCGCGATTACCAGTGATTCTAGGGTCCGGACCCCGCGATTACCTACTGAACCTAGGGTTCGGACCCCGCGATTACCTGTGATTCTAGGGTCCGGATCCAGCGATTACCTGTGATTCTAGGGTTCGGATCCAGCGAGTACCTGTGTTTTTGATTCCGGAACCGAGTACATGAGTACTTCTAAATTTTTTGGTTCCGTTGGATTCGTTGGGTTCGCGATTCCAACAAGTACTCGAAGTACTCATGCAAATTGATACAAATTGCGCATTTTGGGGGAAGTTTGTACTGCAATTTGAATTTTTACATCTCTACTAGTTCTATTGCGCCTGCTCATGCTTGGATCCCATACAGTAGATACGTACAATTCACTTCCCATACTTTCTGCCCGCTGCAAACATATTTAGTACTTTACAGTCTATCCCATACAATTTAGCAAAGCTTTTGGACCCTCCGGCAAGTGCCACAAGCAATGTATGTGAGTTTATAGCCCTCCGGCTCAAAAAAGACACTTGCCATCACAGGGAAACAGATTCCGATGCAGTACCATATTTCACATATGATGTGACAAGTAATGCCAAATGGTTTATCGCATGGCCAGTGCGAGTCCACCAAATGAACATTAAATGCACAAAATATGGATGAAAACAGGTTTCAGACAACCATTTCTTACAGTTTATATAGACTTGTGACAATTGAAATTGAAATTGCTCACAACATGTGACAACCATATTCCTCGCGCATACATAATTCAACAATTACATGAGACTAACAAGGCATCCTCTAGGCTATTTTCCTTGGTGTTCTTCTTGAACGCGTCATGATTTCGCCCCGCTTTGTTGAACAAACGCTCGCATGCAGCAGAGGTAGCAGGCATAGATAAGTATTGCCGCGCCATTAAAGCCAAGTCGGGGTACACAGAGCAGCATGTGTTTTCCACCATGTCAACACACAAATGTCCTTGTCCGTTTCTTGGGGCAGCTCAAGGTAACGCTCTAAGTCATCCTTTTCCACGTGCTTGGCTGTAGAGGGCGTCACACGCCCAGTCAAATCCCCGGAAAGGAATGCAGTGAAAGACTTACTCTTCGACGACATCAATTGCTTGCCAAGCTCTGCAGCATTCATGCTTGGATAAGCACCGCCTTCTGCTCGCTCTCTTCCGGCTCTGTGAGCGACTGCTCTCCAAATTCCCTTCTTGCAGCCGCCAAAATTGTAGGCGCAAAGTCGGGACGAATGCCATTGAAGTCCAGATTCTTAAACCTGCACAATTCACATTTTTAGTTAACATAGCAAATGCACAAGTAAATTTGCATACACACACACAGGAACACGTAGAGAGCATACAAAATAGGTACACAAACGAACACCACACACACATACACACACATTCAGAAGCAGATGCACATACAAGCCAACACACACACAAGCATATAAACACAAACACATCCATATGACACACACATGCATAAGATAAACACACACACAAACATAAACACACATGCATAAGACACACACACAAACACACATGCAGAAGTACATGCGCATACAAGCACGCACACACACACACACACACACACACATACAAGCACTCAATACAAATATGCATAAGCATATACACGCAAACACACACACACACACACACACACACAAGGACGCTCAGATACAATCACATCTATTTATCAACATTCAATATTTTTATCAGGTATATAATAGAAACACATGTGCAAAACTTAAACACATGCACACACAACTATTACAAGGTACTCACCGAATGTCCAGCAATGTCGCAATCCCTATCTTGATGTAATCGTTCTCCCTTATGTTCGTGAAAAAACGCTCAATGATTCCGGCCCGCAGACTCTCCCTTGCCTCCGCCATATGAGGCTCCATGTCCTTCGCTTCGATGGTGTACAAGTCCACATCCCTCCGCTCATCTTGCAGTGAAACGCGCATGTGTGACGACAAATGCTTTAACAAAGTGCCTAACATAGGGTAAACAAGTGATATAGTTACATAGTCCCCCTGCAGCAAATTCACAACTTGAGCCACTGGCCACAGCACAGTGCAACAATATGCTCAACGACAAAGTAACCTTTTACGTGGGAAAACAAAGAACAGAAAAGCATCACATAACAACGATAACAAAGTGTCGACAAGCTCAACTGCAACGCTATTAATATGGCTTTGATAGAGCACATAAACAGAGACATAAATGTGCGGGCGGAGGCGGGGAGTGGGCGCCATGCGGCGCTACCGACTAGCATAGTGCAACAATATGCTTAACGACAAAGTAACCTTTTACGTGGGAAAGCAAAGAACAAAAAAGCATCACAGAACAGCGATAACAAGGTGTCGACAAGCTCAACTGCAACGCTATTAATATGGCTTTGATAGAGCACATAAACAGAGACATAAATGTGCGGGCGGAGGCGGGGAGTGGGCGCCATGCGGCGCTACCGAACCGCGCAGTGCAACAATATGCTCAACGACAAAGTAACCTTTTACGTGGGAAAACAAAGAACAGAAAAGCATCACAGAACAACGATAACAAAGTGTCGACAAGCTCAACTGCAACGCTATTAATATGGCTTTGATAGAGCACATAAACAGAGACATAAATGTGCGGGCGGAGGCGGGGAGTGGGCGCCATGCGGCGCTACCGAACAGTACAGTGCGACAATATACTAAACGACAAAGTAACCTTTTACGTGGGAAAGCAAAGAACAAAAAAGCATCACAGAACAGCGATAACAAGGTGTCGACAAGCTCAACTGCAACGCTATTAATATGGCTTCGATAGAGCAAATAAACAGACATAAATGTGCGGGCGGAGGCGGGGAGTGGGCGCCATGCGGCGCTACCGAACATCACAACGCAGCTAACTCGGGGGTGAGGGCAAAGCGGAGGGGGGGGGGGAACTCTTGCTTACCTCTTCAACTTTCTCTTGCTCGTTGTGAAAGTCTTCCAGCAGGGTGGACCAATAGGCTTGACGCCTTACGTTGAGCTCGGTTTTTGAAGTGGCGGCTAATTGTGATAGGACTGGATGTGGACGAGCAGGTTATGGTGGATTTCAAGCGCGTACGCACCGTTTAACTGGCCCTTGGGTGGGCTACAATCGATTCAAGGCTGCGGAATGACAGCAATCATGGCTATTGAACCAATCCTAGACATACACCTCAGCAGATTTGCACTGCCAAATACCTCCCAAAAGACAGCGTGTCACTTCGGGCAACCACAGATTCGTGAGATACTCGGAATCGAGAGTACTGATTGGGTATC
This sequence comes from Tetraselmis chui, assembly GCA_026401115.1. Taxonomy (NCBI): domain Eukaryota; kingdom Viridiplantae; phylum Chlorophyta; class Chlorodendrophyceae; order Chlorodendrales; family Chlorodendraceae; genus Tetraselmis; species Tetraselmis chui. Next base: position 157,521 of record JAPMLY010000104.1, read on the forward strand.
ACGATTCCACATCGTTTTGCGAGGATGAGGTACTCGCGATTACCGCGAATCCATTAAAGTACGATGAATACCGGATCCAACGATTACTTACAATAACTGGTACCGGAACCAACGATTACTTACAATAACTGGTACCGGAGCCAACGATTACTTACAATAACTGGTACCGGAACCAACGATTACCTACTGAACCTAGGGTTCGGACCCCGCGATTACCTGTGATTCTAGGGTTCGGACCCCGCGATTACCTACTGAACCTTGGGTTCGGACCCCGCGATTACCTACTGAACCTAGGGTTCGGACCCCGCGATTACCTGTGATTCTAGGGTCCGGACCCCGCGATTACCTGTGATTCTAGGGTCCGGACCCACGAGACCAAGTCCGAACCCGAGTAGTCTCGTGGATTCGCGGCTCCTTAGGATCCGGATCCAGTCCCTGGCCATCGATGTCAACATCCCAAAATATCAACGCCATTAACATCGACAATCCGAGATATCAAGCCCATCAACATCGACGTCTCAAAATATCATTACCATCAACATCGACAAAAATCACTTGATCCGTAGCCTTAGCTTAGGCTTCTATTATGCCTCCTTTTCTCTCTTCTTTGTTGGTGGACTCCACTCCTTTCTTGTGATACTTGATTATCAAGGGATTATTGGCGTATACAACCTAGTAATGGAATCGGTTCAAGTGCTAACGCGGTCTCGTCACAATGGGGTCAACTCATCCCTGGACGCCTTATTGTGGGTCTAGTGTTTACGGTTTTTACAATAATTTTCTTTTTCGAACGTAGCCGAAAGGCACCACGCATCGATAAGCGCCACTTACATTATTTTGGGAGATTACTATCAATAATAGATAGGTCGCCAACTTAATATTCGTTCAGAGGAAGGAAACGCGGAAATCGTGGTAATTTATTCCTGCGGCTCGGCAGAAGGAGGCTACCGTGAAAATAGGTTGACACTAAGCCAAGCCGACTCTCCCGCATTGCCATGCTATGTTAATCTTTTGCACGACAACGTTCATCCGCCAGGCCGCCCACGTTGCCCGTGTGCCGACAGTGTCGTCGTGCACTCGTAAATAAAACCAGACTGAGCTTCTCAACTAAGCTGGGCAACTCGCTAAGCGGTACTTAGTGTCGCCCGCTTGTATTCGGTAATAAAAAAGCGTGGTTTCGCGGATTATTCGGATTTCGAATTCCGAGGAGCGAGCTGCGACGGGGGTTTGGGCTTTTCATTTACTTACAAAAAATAAAAATATTATCGGGACACGCAAACTCTTGGCAGTTTCGAGCTGACGTCCAATCCGGTGTGCATGGTCTGGGGTGTCGTCGACCTAGAAGCGGCCAGGGATGTGCTTTCCGCAGATGGCGAACAGAAAGTCGTCGATGAAGACTCGAAGATGGTCCGTGGTTTGCGCGCCCTCGACCTCCGCCCGCCGAACGACCATCGCGCAGCGCAGCACCACCTCCTGAAACTCGTCGTAAAACATCTCCGTGGTGCGGTTGTTCTTGTGCTGCCCCGATACCACCTCCTGCGCGCCCGTAACCTCCTGGAAAATGTCGCGCGCGCGGCGAGGGTCGAGCTGGGCGTCCATCACGGTGGTCATCTGCGCGGCGGGGCAGCACAGAGCTGACGAGGGCACTGTACGGGTACTGCCGGCCAATATAATTGTAGCAAGGCCAGTGGCAAAGCGTGTCATGCAGCAGCACTGTTGTTCATGCTTCGCGCGCGCATGTAGGTTCGAGTTGAGGTGTGTGTGTATGTGTGTGTGTGTGTGTGTGTGTGTGTGTGTGTGTGTGTGTGTGTGTGTGTGTGTGTGTGTGTGTGAGTGGGTGTGTAAGTGCGTATTTTTGTATGACTGAGGCGGATTGAGTTTACATTGACGGGGGAAACACACGAGGGCAGGGGGTCAAGGGCCGGCCAGCGCGCGCACCTCCAGCAGCGCCAGGAAATCATTGAAGCTCATCACCGGTCCGCCCATAAGCTTCTCCTCCACCGGCACATCCGTGACGTCTTGGCCAAAGTAAAGGAAAATCTGCACAGGGGACATCCGTAACGGTGCGACATGAGTGCGGCGCCAACTAGTCATTAAATAAATTGATAAATAAATATTGAGTACAAACAAATAAATAAATATTTAATATAAACAAATAAACAAATAAACTCACATATTTAATCATTAATCCATTCACTTATCATTAAGTCATTCATTCATTGATCCAGTCAGTCCGTCCGAGCATATCGTGAATGATGTCGTCTTTAAGAATCTCGAAATTAGGGTTTATGATTAGCCTAAATACGATTTCGTAAACCCTAAATATACATCCAGCACCCACCATCTGACCGTGTCAGGCCACACCCACCTTCATCAGCCGGCACTGCCTTGTCCTAATCAGCTCCTGGATCTCATCGCTCGCCATCAGCTCCTTCCACTGCACAACGTTAGCGGGGACAAACAGCGGCGGCGGAGGCGGGGGCTCCGGCGTCTCTTCCCCATCTTCACCGATCTCCACCGTAGTGTGCCGCTGAGTGGGCAGAGCGGCCACCCTCGCCGCCTCCGCCTCCGCGAATGCCACCGCCTTCTCAAAGAATGCGCCGTGCACCTGCAGGCCGGTCAGCTACAACGGCAAGGGACGGGACAACGCGTCAATACACCGAAGAGCCACATAGAAAGCCACGGATTGCATGCGAAGATTAAAATTCGGGGTAAACCCTAAAATGCAGCACTCTAGAGTGAATACTCTGCTCGTTGAAGATAGTGACAAAAGGCGGAGAAAGGCAACATAGTGAGTCGTCGCCTTTTGTGACATTTTTTTGCCACAACCGTTTCGGCCGTGCGCGTCGAAATGGGGATGCTCTCTTTTCATTGGCTTATTTGATTTGTGTTCAAGGAATCGCAATTTTCATCAGATATTCACGCGGTTTCATCAAAGCGCGATTAGTTTGAGGGCGCGAGTAGAATATTTTGAAGCTTCCCTTAAAATACCCCCAAAACACACGAGCGCGGCAAAAGGGCCATCCGTCGAGGGATCGCGTTGCGTCACATGAAAGATTGTTAGGCGCAATGATGAATCAACTTGGATGCTGGCAAAGCGAAAGATCACTCGATAAAGTTTCCAATACATCGCACAAGTGACGCAAATAAAGAAAACAGTGTAACACTTAATTTGCACGTTTATTCGAAACCATGGATAGTACCTACCTACATACGTAATCATCCACTATTAGAATTAGCAATAGCATTATTATTCGCATTTTCCAGATAAAGAACAATGTACATATTAAATATTTACCATACCCGGCGTATATATAATCTGATCATATGCTAGTAGTCTTAGTAAAAATGTTAGCATTGATTACGTGCTCACTTCATTACTTTATTAAAGCGTTTTTAACACCGGAAAATGTCAATAATTCTTCGCCTCACAAATAAATAAAAGTAGTAATGCGCATTTAGGGTTGGGAAAGTTGGGAACCGACCAAACACTCCGCCACCGTGGGGTGTGATTTCCCGTGATATCGCGCGTACAGCACGCGGATGACGGACTCGGAGAAGAGGAGGAAGTCCATCAGTCGGGACCGCTGAAACGCCTGCGCAGATGCGACGCAACACACCACACGCACTCCGCTCAAACGACAGCAATCGGCGGTCGCCCGGACCTGAGCATGGCGGACGGGAAATGACGCTGCGTGACAGGCTCTGCAAGGCACGTACCGGGCCGGCGGCGTAGGGGCTGTGGGGAAGCTCCGAGTCGAGCAACATCTCCAAAGTGAACGACGTGACGGCACCTGAATGTTTATCAGACAGACACGTCAAGTGTCACGCGTAATCCTTAAAAAAACAACCGCGCGATAAACACGTCATTGGACGGAGAATTGAAATAATATGAGTACCCAAACACTAATCGGAGAGATAAGCTATATTAGCTTATTCTTATTCGTTGCTATATCTATTTTATTCTTCACGATGTGATGATTGTACCGCCAGTCAGAACATTTTGGATAATAAACATGAATTAACAACTGTTATTCGGAGTACATTAGCAGAAGATACTTTGAATACGCACACAGCACGCCGCTATGTTTGATATGTGCTGAGTACCAACAAGATATCACGCTAAAGCCATTTATTAAAGCCGAGCTACTAATCAATATACAATGCAGACAGTGATACATATCCATATTTGAAACGTACCGGGGTCATCCGTATTGTTGCGGGGTGTTATTCGTGGTGTTGTCGCGTTCGATGACGAGCTCGACAAATTGGCGGACTCTCGATACGGCTTTTGTTGGTCACCCGCCGCAGCGCCGCCCCCGCCGCCTCCGCCCTCGTCGTCATTGGGGCGACGAGTCGCTTCCGGCCCAGCCCCCTCGGCACCCTCGGCACTACTTTCCTTGTGCCGTCTATAGCCCAGACAGCACAGGTCACCGACACCCGGGACACAATAAACCGAGAAAAAAACATATCCAAAATAATTCAATTCTTGTTAAAAGTGTCAATCAATTGTTTACAAGAACGACGAGACTGAGACACTTGGCAGGGCGGACGTGGCGGAGGGGAGGGGTGGCGCACCGGATGGCTTTCCGCAACTTTGTCGCCGCCGCGCCAGTTCCCGACCGCGATTGCTCCCTCGACCGATGACCTGGCACTCGGACCCTAATATCCACCTGTGCCCGCAGCCCTCCGTTGCCGTAGGGCGCCGCGCCATTGCAGCTGCGGCGTGCACCATCATTTGGATTATCGGTCACTATCCAGGATTCAAGACGAACACCGCAGCAAATCCTCTCGCGCAAATAGCCGTATTCATACACAACCGAAAAGTACAACAACTGGTACCCCTACTGCGCTTTTGTAAACAACCTATTGTGAAAACACAGATATAATTAAAAACAATCTAGTAAGCGATGAAATAACGCATGGCGACACTTGCAGCCGCACGATGCAGAGGCGCAGGAACGCAGTAAATGTGCCCATAAATGTCGCCGTCCTCATCCTCGTTTCATTTAGCAGCTTCCTGATGAAGTGACTCGAACATGTCATGTAATCGCCATAGATTTAATGTATGCAGCATCTGCAAAAAGTTGATATTACACTCTTCGTATTGACATACATGCCAGGATTCCCATATGCACAGGATTTTTACCATGTCATCCTACTTCTTTAATTTCGTACAATCTGTGTGTGTGTGTGTGTGTGTGTGTGTGTGTGTGTGTGTGTGTGTGTGTGTGTGTGTACCTGTCTGTCGGTGTGTCCCCTTATCATCAGCTCGATTGGATTCGGTTCTACAAATGCTCTTTTTTTTTGGAAAAAAGATCCACTTGGTAGTGTATAGGGATCGGGATACTTCTTTAACTACTGCGCATCGCTACATTGGGGAGATGATAATAGATGGCATGATTCAAGTGATTACAAAAATACATCTTGAGAGAGAAAGGGCGAGTAAATGTTTTGCGCGTGTGTGTGTGTGTGTGTGTGTGTGTGTGTGTGTGTGTGTGTGTGTGTGTGTGTGTGTGTTTCTGTATGTGTGTGTGTGTGTGTGTGTGTGTGTGTGTGTGTGTGTGTGTGTGTGTGTGTGTGACAGCTACAAATGGGCCTCTGTGAGTTATTTTCATGACAATAAAAATATAGAGTGAGAGACACTGTGTGTGTTCACATGATTACAAAAATATAAAGAACGACAGGCACAACCACGGGCTACTCGTAATTAATATATGGATTATGCTAACATCACATCATCTCATGTCTGTGATCACTTATGATCCACACGCTCCAATCCCAAACTTTTATGACCGCTCCATAAACGACGATAATTAACAAGTACGACGGGTTCGAATCCGGGGATGGTATCATACCGCTCAGCCATCCCCGGGTTTCGGGTCTGTTGATCCAATGACTTGGGGGTAGCAGCGTGAGGGGCTACATGTAAGTGCCGGGTAGCTAGGGTTTGTCTCTTATCTGTACACAGTTTATTAAGGCCGGTTCTTAGGTGAACTTCGCCACCACCCGCGAAAGACAATTGAGCAGAGCAGCAGCGATGATATTTGTGCAACTCATATAAATGTATAATATTGATATCGTGAACCTGTTTACAGTCAATTACATGTCACAGGGTATCATTCATGTAGATTATTTCAGTCAAGAAAATTAAGAGCGGCTCACCTGAAGTAGCCCCGGACGGTTGGCGAGCTGGGCGCGGGGTTTGGGTACGTGGGCAGCGAGTCCGCGGCGGTCGAGGGCCGCCGGTCGTGCCTGCCCTGCCCGCCGTGCCGCAGCAAGGTGTTGAGCACAGGGGCGCTCGCTGCGGCGGCTGCATTCTTCCGAGCCGTCGCAGACATGGGCGCCTGATGATGTTGCGCCGCCGATATCACGCCAGCGAGCGAGTTCATTTTGGTCGCGTGCGCCGCGTCGTTGTTCGACTGTATCACCCACCGAAGGGCGGCTGCACGGCAACAGCAACCGCACACACACACACGCACACGCACACACACACACACACACACATACACACACACACACACACACACACACACACACACACACACACACACACACACACACACACACACACACACACACACACACACACACACACACACACACACACACACACAAACTCAATGAAAAATCAAATACCCGCGGTCTTTGTCAATAAGAGTCGTTGCTTGTGGCTGAGTTATGCATATCGCATATTTCAACTCATTTACAATATTCAGAATATAAAATCTGTGCTTCATGAAAGTGATTCACCAGAGTAGTTATTCTTTGAAGAATTGGGGTGCTGGCATTTTTAGCGGTGAGATTATTCACAATTTCTCGAGAGCTGAAAATATAAATAGTAAATGCAGTGTACAATTCAATTTCAAGCTCATCAATTTCGAGAATTATCTGCAGCTAATTTGGATAGCTCAGCGCGTGCTTGGTCTGCGAAATTCTCACGCACAGAAACGATTTCGGAAAATTGACCCATAAAAAAAGGCTTCCACATTTGTTTCAGTGATTGCTTCAGTGTTGGTTTCAGCGTTTGTTTGTTTGTTGGGTTTGTTTGTTTGTTTGTTGGGTTTGTTTGTTTGTTTGTTTTTTCAATTTCTAATTTTTGAATTTTGTGTTCTATTTATTTTAATTACCCTTGTTATTCACAGAAAAGTAGGGGGGCGCACCTCTGTATCCGACCCGAAAATCCCGACCCGCGGCCATTTCATCGAGTGTGTTGGCCACCAGCTGCGAAGGCGGCAGTATGAGGCGGTTGATCGCTGCCAACGTGGCGTCGCTAGAGCTCATCCGGCACTCGGCAATGAACCTGCAAAACGGAAGCAGCAGCGGAATGATCCCAAGGCAAACCATTTCAATTCGCACGATGGTAGTCCAAATCGCCACCTCCAAATTAAAGAGCCGCGACTTGATAAGTCCATGCCCCGCAAGCGATGGAATTTTTTATTTTCCCAAGGAATAAATTCGCATTGCTAAGTGTGCTGCTTGATTACACAATGCAAAATTCATAAGAAGTAAATACATTGCCGTATGTACAGCAGAAAGGAATCGATTGAATTTTGTTAGAACCAAAATGATGCTTATCTGCTACGTACGATTTCAAGTGTAAAGAAAATCACATTAAAACTCAGTGGCCATCATAGCGTAACGTATGAGGCTTTTAACTTTAGAAATTTAGTTGGCGAGATAATGAGAAAATCTACATATCAATATCAAATTATGGTATCCATATTAAGTACATATCATATTGATGTTGCTCACTCAACACTTGATATAGCATGGTCATTTAGTATGTTGGTAAGCTGAATACAATTCATTTAAATCCCATGTGTATAATAAGAAAAAATGAAACAAGCATCGAAACACATAACACGGCGGGTGGCAATGGCAAGGCGGCGGGTGACAATCGGAGACGGGCGAATTCACCTCCAAAACTGGGAAAACGTGATCAACGGCCCTTCAAACGGTCGATCAAGTATCAATTCCGCCTGCAACGCTTCCATCTCCGCGCGAAGCTCGCCCTCCCTTGCCGCCCGCTTGCCGTCCATCAGCCTCTTCATCGTTTGCGCGCGCGCCTGCAACAACCACAGCCCGGCGAACACCCTACCGTTAAAATTACAAAAAAAGGTAAGCGATTAATAGCGATGTACGAATTAGTTACGAATTTAATACGGAAAATATTCTGTAAGTAATTAGAAATGCAAAACTGTAAGTAACAATACGGTTTTTGTCAAACTCCGTTACCCTCTGGTACGACTCCAAGTCCTCGTAGTCGCCCAGGTCCACCAGCGCGTCAACCTCCGCCGGCTCCACCCGTATCTCCTCCTCCCGCACCACCTCCATCTCGCAGTTCACCAGCGACTTCATGTCGGTGAAGTTTTTGGCCGTCAGCTTCGTCTGCACCTCCTCCCCTGCAGGCCATCAACCCCAAAACACACCATCAACGCATCAGCGGGCGAACCAAAACCCCCCCCCCCCCCGCCGCGCATGAGATTGGCACCTTTTGCTGATACGGACATGTTGTTCTGACCTCGACATTCGTCACCCTCGCTAGAAACACGTTCCCAGCAAATCAATCCCAGTAAATTTACCAAATGCGTTTCCTAACAGTCCGCAATATTCAGACAAATGAATCCACTCGGAATGTTCGACCAGCAATGCCGAGGATTGCCCAACTTCAACAACACACTCAAACTCCCCGTCAGCAAGTCGTCAGTATATGCATACAAATAATTACCAGCTTATCAACAAATCAAGATATTGCTTTCAAATAAATTGACATTTCAAAATCTTAAATACTCGGCAATCGGATATATTTTAACACGGCTTTGCGGAGGCTCAGTGGGCGGCTCGTACCGTCAATCGAGGCAGCGAGAGGGGGGCAGGCCCATCCGCCAGGGGCTATCTGCTGGCAATAGTGGGCATACATGCGCTCCAGCAGCGGCGTCACCTGCAACAAGGCGGTGCGCAACTTCGCCCGTTCGCCCGGTAGTCTGTCATGATTGTTTACAAACACCAAAGCAGAGTCAGAGAGTCGGTACCGGGACAATCGAGTTGGAAGGCGATGCGAGCGATTATAACAAAAAACAGATCTGCAAAATTGAGTGTCCGAATAGGAACAAAGGACTCAGTGGTTGAAATCCAGCGTTTTTTGTTGTTTATTTCGGTCATTTAAGCACAAACATTTGTCCATTCACAAACTCACAGACGCAAACTCGGCGGTAATCGAAAGCATCGCAACTTGTGACTTCTTCTTTTAAAACTCAAACATTCCAAACCCAAACGAATAAAAACGAAATAAGCATTCGATATGTGTAACTGATCAGACTTTAATCTCTGACAGTATTCGGTTCATAACAAGTTATGAAATAACATTAAATAGAAAAAATAACATTTGTAATTTAATAATGTTGCGCATCTTTCGCAAGCATTCGTATCTCGAGCTTTGTTTCTGCTTATCCTTGGAGCTTGCAATTCATTTAAAAAAATTCAAAACAATTAACAGGAAAATTTTGAAAACATTAATAAATCTAATGACATTTCTCGCCAAAATCTTTAATTTTGATTTTGGCGACTCTGCAGTATTGGGAGGTCGCTGACCTCGTAATGTCCGCGAGCAGATTGTCGCGGCCCTGCAGCACTCGGAACAAAGCGGCCTCAAGAGTGTCGCTCAGCACGGCCTCCTCCTCCTCTTCCTGCGATTCGAAGCGCGCTCGCTGGTGGATTGCTCTGCGCGCCCCGGCCTGAAGCTCCTCCAAGGTCTTGGAGTCGACAACCGTGCGGGACCGTGTCACCTGCGACCATCAAATCAACATGCACCGCCGGCGGCAAATATGCAGATTCAATATAAACACTGTTTCTTAAAACGTCAGATTTAACACAAGTGAAACAACCAGTTTTAAAAACATTTTGTCCTTTTATGCTGCAACGCGACCTACTTTGAGACTCTCTTATGCCCCCAAAAAGTGGGAATTGAAACGGCTAAACTTTTACATTGATAAAGTCACATACCAATTCATTCAATTTTCAAACAGTACATTTGCTGAAAGCAATGTTCAAACGTACGTCCGCGGCTTTAACTTGATTACAATAACATGTCCACAATATTTTGTAGATGAAGATCCCAAGAGATGTGAAATAGGTTCTTCAGCGCAGCACACACACACACACACACACACACACACACACACACACACACACACACACACACACACACACACACACACACACACACACACACATACACACACACACACACACACACACACACACACACACACACACACACACACACTTACACACACACACACACAGTCCCATGGATTACAAGAAGAACAACATGAACACGGACAGGGGAAAAGGGAGAGGATCACGAAATCCGCCACAACCGTCGTATAAAAAAGACATAATCGCAATACTAAACTACAAATCAGCCGTAACCTTCTGACAGAAAACTCGTTGTCTCAAAGGAGAGACATTCCTCACTGGCGTGTTTGCTATGCGCGGGTCATTAAAAGCGCGGAGGAGGAGGGGGGGGGGGGGAGGGTATGGCAAGGGCGCGACGCACCCGCTCAATGTTCATGTTAAAGTGGGCAGCCAACCGCGGATCCGTCTTACACTTGTCCATAAATTGCAGCGTTTCCCTCGCCGACTCCACCTCTTTCTGAGCACCAACAGTCCCCGCCCATCGAACGGCGGCAACCATTATTCAGTCGATATAGCAGTAAAAGTTCGTAATCCCGATACCACTTGAAAATACGCGGGAGAGTGAGGGGAGGGGGTACCTCGAGCGGTCTGGTGGGCACTCGGCGCGGGCGCTCTCCCGGGGGAGGGCGCGGGAAGCGGTCCGAGCGGGGCAGCCCCGGCCGCAGCCCTCCCGGGGGCGCCGTCAACGGTCTCGAGGGGCGCCCCTTCCAATCGGTCGGAGGTCCGCGAATCGGGCGATTCTGGTGCGCAAAATATAAGGGCGGCGGTAAGGGGTACACATTTTGTTGGGGCGAATACACTCCGCAAGAGTTATCTTCTTACATTGCAATTAAGTCACACACGAGCAGGCTGCGGCGATTATTATGGAAGTCGTGTGATTATTAACGGAGAATAAACGGTTTGAAAAGAAAACAGAGTGCTTAACATATGCGCGTAATATAATATCCATTAGTGTCGATTTTAAGGCCTACGATTTAGGCATCACAGCAAATTATGATATTATGTACGCCTAAAAGCAGCAAATATGCCATCACATATTAATTAAAAATGAAGCAAGGTGGTACGTGTGCCGGGGCCGCAACATATAAGGATCCGTCCTACCTCGCAAGGACCAAATCAATAAGATAGTCTCAAATGTTTCGACAGCTGCGGCGCCCGACTCAGATTATTTGATGGTAAGCCCAAACAGCAAAGCTCCGCCATTCACATTCCAAAGAAAGAAAAATGTGCCATTACGGCCAAAGGAAATTGCGGCCAAAACGGAAACACTCACATATCATGAAATGACTTTGTCAAAGGTCATATGTGGCAAATGCCGTTTGTAAATCGCACTACCGCAAGCGACTAATTGTTTACAATGAATACGCTAAAGAAATCGACATCGCCGAACGCACTGATTCGTGATTGAATGTGATTTGGGTCATGAAAACGCATTACGGAACCGGAACGCAGGACGAATTGGGAAACAGCGAAGCATCGAAAAGGAACGGCGTTGCTAGCGGACAGTTGCGATAGCGGGCGTACCACAATAAAGGCGCGCCGGCTTGGTTCCTTGTCTCGGCGAATATTCCACGGCTCGGGCGGTAACAGTCGGTACGGGTCCGGCCGCTCCGCCTCGCGAACGATCGGCGTCGGGCTGCCTGCCGCAAGCCCCGGGTCCATGCTGCCGCCGGTGGGCTGCCGACTGAGCGGCCCCATCGACTTGCGGCTCGGCATCCTTATTCGGAGACTGTTCCCGAGGGGCGCGTCGCGAGCGGAGGCGCTGCCGCGAGAGGCCGACCGGCTGGGCAGCAGGCACCAGCACCAGTACCGTTTAGACACAAAAAACTCCACAATTATCGGAAAAAACAAAAATACACATATCATAAAACAAACAAACTCGAAATTACAAAAAATAAATCAGACTCCGCTGCGGATATGACTGATATGTAAACCACACATATGGATAAACCGTAGCAATAAAGAAAAAAATCTTAGGCTCAAGTTCCCCTGGCGTGTTTCATATATACCTGACGCCAACAGGTTCGAAAATAAGAGTATGCTTCATTGTGGTGATTAAACTGCGGACTGTCAAAATGTTTGACAAAGTAAGTAAAAAAATGTCATTGGCATAGATTGGTTTCGATGGAGAGAGCATCAGCGAAACAGCACACCCCCCAAATTTATTCAATTATCATGATAATGAATAATGATTGGATATCCGCATAATAACAAGCCATTTTTGACCAAAAAGGATTGCTTGCGCACAGTTGCAAATGACAATGAACACCAAATGCGTCCATTAATTGCCGCATGCAGCAAAACAGTTAACCAAAAAAAGCAAAAATTGAGTGACACTCAATTCATTGGCGTATGGGTACCGTTACGCGCATTTAAGCAAATATACATATATATCCATTTACGCGTGTATGAGTATCCATTAGTGTCGAGGCATTAATAAAACGGCGCGGCGCAGACATTGTCAGCAGCCCCCACCTGTCCCGCGAGCTGCGACTCCTCGGCGACGACCCTCCCTCCCGTCCTACTCCCTCATCCTCGGGGTCGCTGTCGTCCGACGAGCTGCTGTCCACGGGCCTCGGCTTGGGCCGCACGCCGATGGTCTGAACGTACGCCGCCTCCTGCAGTAGTTTGGGTACACCAATCATACGTTGGTGATTACAAAAAAAAATTATCGTCGCGTCCAAACTTTTAAATGACCAATGCCCATAAATAACAGCCAAAACCTGCCGAGCGAATGTCCGCCCGAGATAGGTGTGGGACATAAGAGGCAGCTTGCACATACACCTGCTACCTGATTGCACAACAGTCAAGGAGGCACGGGTAAATCGACGGACCTCGTGCTTTGCCACCAATCCGCGAAGCTTTCGGCTCTCCGCGTCCCTTTCTTGAAACTCGTCCTTGGGGAAGCCGTAGCGCGACTGCCTGTCAGCAAGGTCCATGGTCACAGGGTGCGGGACAGCAACGGCTGCAAATTATTAGGAGCACAAGGTATGGCCTCAATCAAAACAGAATTACAAAAACTGACCACACCGCAGTTTGACTTGATACGATTTATTGCTTATTAAAGATTGAATGTTTTAGTAAAAAGAATAACACTTCTTACGTCGCCAGAACTCTTGGCACTCAAAGACCTACTAGCTCCCGTTGATAGAAATCCATGTATGCCCACCAAAGACATTCCGTCCATAGTTGTCAAAGCGAACAGCGATTGCGTCAACATTTTCAAAGTAAAAGGCAGACAATGCAATTAAAGTCGGGTAGCAATGCCAAGAGTGCAGGCTCTCATTCGTAGGTCCTGGTCATGGCAACCCATGCAGCACCCGCACCCTGGACCACTTCACAAATGATTGGAATGCATTACGGAATCGAACAAGCACAGACACACAAACACACACACACACACACACACACACACACACACACACACACACACACACACACACACACACACACACACACAACCATTTGTTCGCAAGCACACCCAACAGAAACAATCATCCATTCACCATCACACGTTCACACGCATACAAAAACCATACCCGTATAAAAAAACTTCCCCCAATCCTCTCCACGCAATCACGCACATACATTAATTAACCCAAAATAATATATAACCTATGGACGCATACACTGGCGCACTGACACACACACACATACACACACACACACACACACACACACATACACATACAGTCACACAAACCCAATTACACAAACACGAAACTTATACACATACTCCCCCAGACTCTATCTCACGCACAAACACGCATACACACACAAAACACGTGCAAAGACTATCACACTCAAACACACACCCACAAACACACACATATCCAAAGACCCTCACTCACACACACACACACATACACACATATCCAAAGACACACACAGAGTCCCTCACTCACACTCACACACCCTCACTTACTTTCACAATCATACACACAATAAGGGACAAAAACACGACCCCCCCCCCCCCCCCCCCCCCACACACACACTCGCACGCACTCATACTGACGAAGACCCCCCCCCCACACACACATACATATACATACACACAATCACTCACACACACTCTCAGACACATTCAAGAACACACACACACACACACACACACACACACATACATATACATACACACAATCACTCACACACAGGAAAAACTACGGCACACATGCAAATGCATGGGGTGCATGTACGCCGCCATGGTGCAGGAGACAGTATCGCGAGATGAGGTGGCGTTACGCACCGCATTTGGATATACTCTTGCGCGGATTTTGGGCGTGCGGCTGCTAATTCCTGACGGAGTCCGCGTTTTGGCATGTATGTCGCCACATTTTTGGAGGCCTCCGCTAACCCTCTCCCCGTCGCCATCGACTGCTCAACCAAGAAGGAGGAGGCCACCATCAGTCATGTGTGGGAGCCACCCACGGGCAGGAGCGTTCCGTGTCTCAGCCAGCAGTGCCATGTATGAGTGCAAGAAACATTTCGAAAATAACAATTGCGATTTTTATGAGTTGTGTAAATGTAGTTCACTGGCTGAGTGTGCATGACCTGTGGAAGGCGCGCATTACACAAGTCCGAGTATGCTTGAATCTGAGTGTCACGGCTTGTTATGGCTGGTTTGGGGATTACGGTGCGGTGCGCTGCGCTGCGCATGATGGAATGCTATCAAATTGAATGTAACATTATATTGTGAATATACGTTTGCAAAACCAAATAACGTTCTTCATTGCTCCCTGACACTGACCACCCACCAGATTGGCAACCACAGCACGGGACATACATCATTGCATAGCGCAGCCACGCTTGTCCTGGCATGAACACAACTGAATGCGCGGAGTGTTGCACGCGTCGCTGTTCGAAATTGGACTGACCTGATTGTGGTTCACCGATATTGTAAGAAAGTCTATATTGTATGTGATGCGTTAATAAGTTGAGCGGCATGTAGATGGTCGAAAACGGGGTTAGTGAGCGAGTTATCGGGGAGCAAAATGAGTATCGGGGTTGACGCACGTGTGATACGGGCAGGCAACCCAGCGCGCGCTGGTAGTCGTCGACGAGGGAGAAGCGGCCGGAGGTGGGGGCGACTCGGGCGGAGGGCGGTCGGTGTCGTCGCTCCTCTTCCTTCCGTTGGGCCGATACTCTCTCGACATGCGCCGACAACGGCCGCCATGCCCGCCACGGCGCCGCGCCCGTCCCCGTCCCCTCCCTCCTCGACGCCACGACGCTCTGAGCCGCCAACCCCAGCCGTCCCTCCCCCGTCGACGAAGGCGGCTCCCCCGAGGGAGACAACCTGTGCTCCCGTACCTCCCGTACCGCGTCTGTCATCGGCTCATGTACTATATACGCCCACCCGGCCTCGCGACTACCGTTCGCCTCAGTGCCCGCTACCCACTAGATCTCACCCGGCCAGCGAGTCCGGAAAAATCCGGCGTATATCCACGCTCAGTTCCATTGCAGCCGCTGTTTGGGGGCAAGACAGCCGCAGTGGGCCTTTCGCGCGTTGTGTGTCCGGTATGGTTTGGGGCGCTGTGGGTCCGTTTGTCCGCGGGCCGCCGCCGTCGTCACTGACAGAGACGTGACGGGTAGCTATAGTACCTATCGGAATGTGACGCTGTCGAACAGTAAGCCTGGAGTCGCCTGCTGGGTTGCCTGCCAATAAGGCACGCGGCGCGTCAGGCAGCGCAGTGGCGCTCTTCCCCTGATCGCTCGTCTCAGTCCATGCGTGTGTGTGCTTTCATAGATAAGATGCCTGGCATGAAAATAAATTTGATTGCATAATATATTCCTGTTTCCTGGACAGTAACGGGAAAGTTTGGATGAGCATAATTTTAATCGATTTCCTTTAGTGAAACAGTTAAGGATAATTGCCAGGTAAATTTTGTAGTCCTAAGTCGCTACATCTTTATTATCATCTTATCGCTGAATGTCTCTATTCATTTATGGAAGCAGCGTAGAAGCAGCTGTACGTACGGTACGGGTACTGTGTTCCTTTCCAAATTCCAACCCTCCCCACCCACGAGTGGAGGTACTCAGTCCGGATCACCGGCGGCGTTGTTACGACCACCACTCAGAATTGGTCACCCTGCACCCATTCATAACCTATCAATTTCTTACGACAGAGGCACCCACCCATGCCGCCCTCGCCGCTGCCCTCTCCCGCTCGCATCACCTGTCCACCTCCGCACCGCTTGTCGCCGGGGCCGACTAGTTCAGCGAGAGTAGGTCGGGCGCGGTGCGTAGCTTCTCCGTTCCGCAGTAGATCAAGGCACGTCGCTGAAGCCGCTCGAGGACGGCAGAAATCGAATATCGATGATAAAGAGCGTTCGGGTCGAGACGCGAAGCGGACGCTGTGGTGGCGGCGGGTGTGGTGGGGATGGTGGACCTTGCCGGTTCCGCCGACGCCGGATCGACCCACGGTCCTCACGGAACTGGTGCCTCGTCAGGTGTACGGGTTCGACCAACCTCAAGGCGTGCTAAAGGTAAAGACGCTGCAGCACCCAACCTTGCGCACTCCGTCAACCAGATCCGTCGTAGACTGCTGGTGGTCACTGCGCTGACGAGTGACGGGTAGCGGGTGTTGATGACGGACTGTCGCCCTATTCTACAGCCCAGTGCTCCGAAACCATAAATAACGACTGACTGCTTATTACAATTTATCTTTTAGGTACTTGCCCATTACGTAAAATAATTAATTTGTAATTATTTGCAAGCAGCACGGTCGACTTGCAATTTTGGATGCAGCGCGGAAGGTCGCGAGTCGGCGCTGTGAATCATTCTGACACGGTCAAGGTCGGCGATGTTTTGCGTTTGTAGGTTCTCGTTAACGTGCGTATGACGGCGGTGGTCCTGCGCGAGGGCGGGCTCCTCGTGAACAACCCGGTCGCGCCCACGACGGAGTGCCTCGATCTCCTGCGCAGCCTCGTCGACCGGCGCGGCCCCGTCCGACACATAACCCTCTCCTCCGCGGCGCTCGAACACAAGGTCAGCCGTGACGCTGCGGGCAGAAACTTGCAGTAATTCCGCGCGCACGTGTCTTGCGGCGAACGTGTCGGCTTCACACCTCCTTCGAATCATAAACCCTAATCTCAAGCCCTAAATGACATGCCCCTAAATCCTGAAAGGCACAGAATACCTAAACCAGTTGGGAAGATGGTGTGTGACATGAACTACGGTTTTCGATAATCCTTTGCAGAAACATGTGTAATGAAATAACCTAACAAAACCCTAAAACACATTTGTTTGATTTGCAATTTTTTGGATTTTTTTTTTGAACAACAATCTTGGCGACACCGCTACGCGGCGCATTTCTGAGGCGTTTCACCCATGGCAACCCTTTTCTTCCCCTTCTGCAGTCCTATTTTGCGCCCTTTGCGCGAAATTTCCCCTCGGCGGCGCTTTGGGCGGCGCCGGGTCAGTGGTCCTTCCCCCTCAACCTCCCTTTTGCCGCCTCCATCTGGCCGCGTCGTCTGGCCGGCTACCTGACGGACACCGACAGCGCGGAGGGGCGGTGCCAGCCCTGGGCGGCGGAGGTGGAGTGCGCGGTGTTGGGGGTGGGCGGGTCGCTGTTCACCGGCTTCGCCCGTCCTTGGTTTGTGGACGTCGCGCTGCTGCACAAGGCGACCGGCACGCTGCTGGTCACGGACGCCGTGTGCCAGGTGAGACCGCCTTACTTACTTGCCAGCTTGTGAAGCTGTAGCTCTACATTCTTAGCATTACGGAGAAAGCGACAATAGGTAAATACTATGTATGTCCATGAAAGGAAATGTATGTCCATGTATGTCATGAAAGGAAATGCAGTGTTGCGAGTTGCCGATACGATGGAATGGATACCACAGCTTTATTAGACTTTGGATTAGGGTCGGTATTTCTCAAATTGACGACGACGGCTAACATTGTTATTATGAATCAGTTGTTTTGTCCCAAAATATGAAGTGCTTTCGATTGGCGACGATGTGTTATTGTATAGAAAATCACGCGCCGTGATTCATGCGTCAATTGCAATCGCACGGTGCCCGTGCGCCCATCTCTTGTTGTGATGGGATGAGAGTTGGTCGCTTGTTATTTATTGGAGCCCTCCCGCGAGAGGTCAAGTACCAACTTTGTATGCGTTCATGGGAAGCTGCCCATTTGAAAGTGATCCCAGGCAGAAACTTTGACGCCCTTTTCTTAATGCTACCTGAGATGTTTTACACCGCTATATAAAAAACAAGGCTTGATTGTTTTGGCACCTAATCATCATCATTTGCGAACGTTTCCACTCAACCAGATCATCCTTTAACGCACGTGACTCTTTCTTATTATGGGAAAAACGAAAATGATTTGCCAAATTAATTAGGATTGATCACGAAATACAGCATTCCCTTATTATCAAATATCCAAAATGTTTAACCTCTCACGAGCAATGCCATCACCCTAAGTAATTGCAAGGACGAGAAGCGATGCGCGCAGCACTTCAGTGCACAGCCCTCTGATTCATATCCCCTGCTTTGTGTTGTCGCTAGGTCCCCCTCGACCCTGTCCCCATATTCGATGTCGACCCGTCTCCGCTGCTACTGCGCGCCTGTGACGAGCCCGGCACGGGAGGACAAGTACCCGACACACCGGACACCCGCCGGCGGGGGTGGTGGCGGGTGTGCCTGTTTGCCGCCTATGTGGTGCCGACGACTCAGAAGAGCGAGTCGCTGGCGGTGCGCACGACCCTCGTCCCCTCGGACAGCCCAATGATTCTCCGCTTATGTATATCATTCCAACATTATTATGCGAACTGTCGTTGCCATTTGCTCATGAATTTCCTTTCCTCGACAGAAAACTAGATTTTACTCGCGAGCTGACGATACTGAATAAAACACACACTCACACACGCGCGCACAATTTTAGAAGTCGATGAGGTCTTGTGGCTGAAGCATTGCGCCTGTCGCTCGGCCCATTCATCGCAATGTTGCACTGAACCCACAAAGTTCATATTTGTGTGAAGTATGTGCACACGCTGCGCTGCGAAAGTCGACCGCCGATGAGATTCCGACTAACGCACATGCGCTCATGGCAAGTTTTCCTACACGCGGCATTGCAGCCTTTCAGAAAATCGGCGGTGGCTTGTCACGACGTATGTAACGGATTGTCTTTCGAGTCGGACATCGATCCGTCCTATGAAAATGGGTGCAAATCCGGGGAACTCGACGATAAACTGCTCGAAAACTGATTACCCGACGATTAACTGCCACGGCGGTCGCTGACAATCTTCCGCTCTGCCGCGCAGTACGACGGGTTCCGGTGGGAGGAGGGTTGGGAGGAGACGTTTCTGTGCTTCGCGGGCCGTCTCGTGGTGCACCCCATCCTCCGCGTGCTCTGCTTCAACCGACGCCCTCAAGAGGTGACAGCTCCCCACACTCGCGTGCGAAATTGCTGGCGCTGACATTTCTGAAAATTATTTAGATTTTACTTTCAAGAGTTTATTATTTTCGTAGGGCGAAGGCTTTTACAATCGTATATGTATTATCTTGCAAGTTTTTTGAAAATTGATTTACCGGGCCTATTCGAGCATATTAATTAGAATTTTGCTTCTTTCTTTTAATAAGCACTTCGAACGTCCGCTTCAAATGGCGGAGCACACGTGAGCACATGTTGGTCGAGTGACGAGTCAGCAGTGCCGTCCCTCCTCCCTCCCCCTTTTGTGATGCCGCAGCTGTTATAGTACTATGTGGCGAGGAATTTGTCAAACCTGGGAAATGCATCGATTATAGAATAAGCATGGTACTATGCTTAGTACTTATGATTTCTACTCTTAGTATGGCTGTTTACACAATTATTTTCTTTTGTTGTTTATAAATAGCGCTTGAATAAATTATCTTATGGGCGCTAACATTCGATTGCGTAATTATTTCATACCGCTGTCCACATTAAACGCTTGAATAAATTATTATTCAAGGGGCGCTAAAACTGGGTTACAGACCACATAGCGTGACAGCAGTTTCGTCTTCCGAGCCGTTTCTCTTTCCTGATGTTTTCTGACGACACGTCGATTTGGCTCGTCGGTAAGGTGCTGGCGTGGGCCGACAAGGTGGCGCGCTGGGACATAGCGCGGATTGTGCCGGGACACTACGAAGCGCCCATCGCCGCCACTGGTCGCGGCTTTCGCGCCGCGTTTTCATTTCTCGAAGAACCGTCGGCCATTAAAGATGATAGCAAGAAACGAGACGAGACGCCTCTGTCGTCGTCGATCGTGCCGTCGTGGTTGCGATGGCGGAGGCAGTCTCTCTCGGGGGCTTATTTTCCGGAAAAGGAGCTCGGCTATTTGCGACGCGTCGACGCGACCGCCGTGGCGCGGGGCACTTCCGAGCCGCCAGCAGTTTATACCGGAAAAGAAGAATAACTAAAAACCTTCGAGCTGTTGGTTTCATACCGACGGCGGTCAGCTTAGGTCCGCGTAGGTCTTTTGGAGTTGAAGTCGTCTCACGTGCAATTGAATCGTTTGTTGTATTATAAAGCCGTCCGTCACAGCCGAATCGTGTTCGTGAGCATCGGTATCGCAGTCCTCACCGCGCGCACGTGCGCGCAGTTGTCGTCGAATGAGCGTTGCGAAAAGATGTAGAGAAGGTTGAAATCTGGAAAACTGCATTAAACGCATCGCCTCGACTGGAAACATTGTCGAAGTGAAATAATCAATTTGCTGCATGTACTCACTTATTTGCTTGTGCGCGCACTTCCAATAATGCACGAAATCCATTGATTT
This sequence comes from Tetraselmis chui, assembly GCA_026401115.1. Lineage (NCBI taxonomy): Eukaryota > Viridiplantae > Chlorophyta > Chlorodendrophyceae > Chlorodendrales > Chlorodendraceae > Tetraselmis > Tetraselmis chui. Next base: position 178,453 of record JAPMLY010000104.1, read on the forward strand.
CAGTCTCCACTTGAAGGATGAAAAAACTGCACCGAAATTGCTGTGAACTACACAGTTGCTTGAATGCGACGAAAGACATCGAAAGATGTAATCCTATCCTATCCTATCATTTGCTAAAACCTGTCAGTCTGTCTGCCCCGTATCATCAGCTCGATTGGAGTCGACGCGGCAAGTTCAATTTCATGATTAAGAAATGCAAAGACGACTATGTGTGTGTGTGTGTGTGTGTGTGTGTGTGTGTGTGTGTGTGTGTGTGTGTGTTGGGTAGCCCCAGTAACATAAATGAATTGGCAGTCAAGGAAGGGAAGCACATCTCAGCGGCGAATTATACAACGTTTCGAATTATTTATCTATTGTAAAACAAATGATGTGCGCAGCATGGACACGAAATGACCACGAATAATTAACGCATCGACACGAATCATCGCTGAATGAGGAAACGGCTCATTCTGATCATCAGTCCTGTTTTTTCCTGCAAGAGAACAGCAGTGATTCGGCATTCCTTTCCTATTTGGAAGCAAAAACACATGTCCGCATACAAAAGTTTGATACAGGCAAAATTCTTCAAAAACATTAAAAAAAAAATCTGAGCAAAAATCTCTTCAAAATTGTAATCAAGAAACTGAAAAAATTTCAGTGGCGAATTTTTCAATATTGCATGATTATATATAAACTAATCAACTGAATAGAACGAAAGGAGAATGAAATGGACACACATGCCGAACCAATAAACACGAAATTGACACGGAATATCACCGAACAAAGACATGGACACGGTGCATTTCGTTCATTGAAAATTTTTTTGCAAAAAATCGATTCCATGTGCCCTCGACACTTGTTTGAGACAAAACAAACACATCTGCGCTGCATGCGTGAAACTTAAGTCCAATTTTTGTGTGTGTTTAGAGTTATTCTGCAAGTGCTAACAATGTATTTGCAAATGTTTTGCTCGGGAGCGCTGGAATGGGTCACAATGGCTCGGCGGTGACGGGAGCAAACGCAGTGTCAATAAATTACAGTTTGTGTTGTTTCGAGATAGCTACATGGAGCGCGTCTGCGCGTGGTGCATGATGGCGTCCAGTCGCCCCTCCAACTCGGGCGCCGACGCTCGCAGTGTGTCGATGGCCGCCCTGATCTTCTCCTGCTGCTCCAGCGCGACGTTGAGCTCCTCATCCACCTGCCAACACATCGATCGCTCCTCAGTCGATCACAAAAGCAGCAGCAACTTCGATTTTACGTTTCGCAATATTTACACAATCTCAACTCCACGCAGTTCCGAAGCAACACACCAAAATTCCGAAAAACTTCATATCAAACACATCGTAAAACAATTGTCAATTCTAATTTTCTGGAAGACAGACTCAAAAATAAAGGTACATGTGCAAATGCTGATAAACTTGTCACCACAGCCCGTTTCGAAAATTGTAAGTAAAACAAAATGAACTCCGCATCCTTTTCTTGCATATATTCAAAACAATGGCAAATAAATCAACTTTCAATAGCGAAACAGGTTGGACATTCTCAAGGTTACAATTGAAGATAACATAATGGTTCCTCAAAAATCACCTCAATTCCAAAACATGAACGCAAAAATATGTGAAATAATAAAGGGACACAATCATTTCAAATGAGCTCCAATTATGCGTTTTTTAATAATAAAATGCAAACAAATAATAGCGAATGATCCACAATCACGTAGAATGGGCGGCGCGCACCGTCGCGGGATCAGCGACCTGGCGACGGTACTTCCCCGCCACCACGTCCTCAAGCCGCTTGCACATCCGCTGCTGGTGCGCGGTGTAGAGCAGCATCTTGTGCTTCTCCGACAGAGTGGAGTCCACGCCCACCTTGAGGTCCTCCTCCCTCGACTGCACCTCCTGCGTCGCCTCCACCGTCTCCTGAATCCGCTCCACCAACTCCCGCTGCACCGCCTCCAACTCTGCCCACCCCAAAAAACACTCTCAAACCCCCCTCCCATATTTCAACAACATCAAGAATTCCCTCGAAATGATAAAACGTTTTACATTTTTAACTGATCAAAAACAGAAGAAAACGCCGACTCGTAATCAGAAACATAGTAAGATCCGTTGCGATTTCACAACCTTATCCATTGGAAGGATAGGGATATCAATTGCATTGGATTTTTTGGCTAATCTTAAGGTAATTGGCAGTTTTTGTTTTCAGAATCCCAAATGTAACAATATCAATTACACACACACACACACACACACACACACACACACACACACACACACACACACACACACACACAAAAAAAAACACCACAATTGGGTCACCATTGTGATCTGACGCACATATTCACAGCCTTCGGGTGGACACGCGCATCAGTCAGCCTAACAAGTGGCACCGAGCGGCATAATGGCATTTCTAGTTTTTTTACGGACGCTGCGGGACACGCACGGCCTTTTTCATCAACGGCAGTAAATGCATTATTGTATACGGCAGTAAATAGGCAATCCGCAGTACACTTTGCTATCATAACCCTCAGCTCACCGATGCTGCGCAGTCAATAGAGCAGTTCCACAGCACCACCCCCACCTCCCCCCCTCAAAAGTCAGGGTTTCACAAATCATGCAACCGCAAAATAAACCCGTAACCCCCAAAAACAGTATTTTCTATTTTATTCGAGGCACTCACCCACGATGCGCTGCTCCGCCAGCCCGCGCTCCTTCTCGGTCTCCCGAATGGAGCGCTTGAGGTCCGCGCACGCCTTCCCCAGCTGCTGCTCCGTCATCTCCACCGCCGCCTTCCCCTGCGTCGCGCGCCCTTTCACCCCGATCACCGACCTCTTCCCGATCCCGCGCTCCATCTCCCCCACCAGCCGCTCCTGCAGCCGCATCAGCTCCCCGTACCGCAGCTCCATGCGGTGGATCTCCTTCTGCATCGCGCCCACCACGTCCTCGCCCACGCTCGGGTCGATCGCCTCCATCATTTCGCGCTGCAGCTGAATCTTGCGCTCCCACAACATTATCTGACGCTCCACCTCCACAATCTCCGCCAGCACGTCCTTCTTCCGGGACTGCGCGCGCACACACATACACGCAGCGGTCACTCTCGTCTCAGACACATAAAATATGAACCTCGACAAACGTTATTTGTGATAAAGTTCAAAAAACTTTTGTAAATAACTTAATTTATGTTGTAATCACAAACAAGCGGAAACACGTAACGCGTATGAATTATTTTCAAAATTGGAAGAGTGCATTTGGAGACACGCAGGCAAAGCAGATTACTTGTTTAGATGATGAAAGGCCCGCGCGTGCTCTATTTGGTAATGCTTTAAATTAATGACTGTATTTGCCTTTTCTGAAATTTGCTCACAGCAACACAGTTTGTTCTAGAAAATTTGAAGTTGGAGTTAATTGCATTTCAATTTTGAAAAAGAGCCGTCGTTTTCTCCGACCATATTCTCCGTACAGTGCACCCGAAACGCAAAAGGGCGTCGAGAAAGGGGCAGAATGCCAAAAACATACTTTTAAAGTTTAGGGTTTAGAGTTGAATTTAGGGTTTTCAGAGATCTCGCACTGATCACACTCTTTGTTGTCGCTGCCGAGCGTTCAAAAAGTCAATGAAAAGAGTGTGCAGGTTATGGATGTGAGAGTTTCAATGGCTTTAGGGTTTTGCCATTATTGTTTTTGTGAAATTTGGGGCTGTGGCGCCACCTTGCAGTCCTCGATGGTCGACTCCAGCCGGCTCGCCTCCTCCTCCATCTCCCGCAGCTCCGACATGATGCGGTTCTCGAGGTTGAAGTTGTCGTTGGCCAGCAGCCCCTGCAGCTCGCTGTTCTTGGCGATGTGCGAGTTGAGGCGGGTGAGGTCGTGGTGCATGCGGGACATGCTGCCGTCGATGGTGCGCACCTCCTGCGAAACAAACCAACAGTTCTCAGAAAAAAAATCTATAAAATGATTTGGACAGCAAATAACAATTTTTATATTCCCAGAAAGAGTGCTGGGTGTTGGAAAACAAAGCACGAAAGAACAGACATTCAAATTTTAGGGCCTAACCCTACTCTTAGTACAAAAACGCCAAGCCTTCGTGACAATTGTGGACATGTCGCGCTTAAACTCAATAATTCATAGACTGAAAAACAAGCTAATCGACCTGTTTACAACAATTTATAAAATTTCGGAACAAAACTTTTCTAAGAAAATCAATATTCAAAGAGTAAAACAATCGAGGCGGCCCGGTTGGCGCAATTGTGGTTGTTTGCTGCAAGCAGGCGAGCCCCACCTTCATCTGCTGCTCGTACTGACGGTCCACGCGGAGGCACTTTTGGCTGAGCACGTTGTACTCGCTTTTGAGGCGCGACACGGTGTCCGCCATTTTGTTGTTGTCGTTCAGCAGCTGCACCAGCTCCGTCTGAAAGTTGAGCCAGTGCCGCTGCAGCTCCTTCCCCTCCACCCCCTGCCACAGCAGCGCGCGCAAACAAATCACACAAAATGTTTGAAATATTTCCCGTATTAACATAGGAGGTTACATGGGAAGAGTCTGCATGGGAGAAAACTAAGCTGCCAAAAACGAAAGTCATTGTTGCACAATCATGAATTGCAGACAGAAATGGTGTCATAGGGGAAAAAGGTACACTTAATGCTTTTGCAATGTACTGATGTGGTAACTGACATTCGCTTTCGCTACAAAACAATTCGCGCATTAATTGCTCATTAAATTAATCGCCATTTAATAAAACATCCAATAGAGAAACAAAATGTTGAAGCAACGCCATCATTCAAGACCTTCCCTACTAAATCAGTTCCTAATTCAAAAAAGTTGGCTAAATTTGTATTACCACATTCAACCGTCATTCACACCATTCAATTGAGTGACAAAATGTGCATAATTTCCATGAAATATTCGAGTTGCGCTAAACAGCGGCGAAACCTTTTGCGTGATCTCGCGCTGCAGGTTGTTGATAGTCGCCTCCAGTGGCCCCGTGTTTTCGTCCTCCATGTTGGCCGTCATCTTCTCGTAGCGCCGGTTGAGCAGGTCCACCTCTTTGGTGCGCTTCTCGATCTCATCGTTGCGCCGCCTGATTTCCAGCTCGTACTGCTCGATCGTTCGCAGTTTGTCCTTCACCTCGTCGTCCAACAGCTTCAGCGTCTCGCGCAGCTTCCCGTTGTGGGCGTCCTGCGGAGCAAATCAAGTTACGAATGAGAACAAAAACAAAACATTAGAAAAAATAAGCGCCGTGACTAGAAGAAACTGCCATCATTTAAACTGCTGGGTTGCGCAGACAAACAAGGGCTGCCAATATTTCTAGCATAAGTTAATGAAATTTGTGTGAAAGGTAATCAAATGACATCTCAGAATCTGTTGAAATAAAAACATGAAATGAGCAATCACAAGGAAACACGATTACATTAACAAAAACTTAAAACGATGTATCTGTGTATTTTGCCAATGAATATTCAGACACGCGCTTTTTTGGTAAGTGAATTACGAGTGATTTTTGTTCTTTAAATGGTAAGCAGCGCACACGTCTGACATATCAAGCAAGCGGGAAACGGTGTTGCGAGAATTTCAGTCTTCTGAGTCAGGTGAGCCCGGAATTCATGAAAATTGGTATAAAGAAAAAACGAGTTTAATGTGCAACGAAGGAAAATATTCAAATACATGTATACAATTAGAAAGGCTATTCGCACATTTATATAACAGGTAAGAAAATGTAGTGTTACTTCAGCAAAGTGACTGCGCGGCGCACCGTGTTGAGGCAGTCCACCTCGAGCTTGGCCATCTCGTTCTGCAGCGCCACCAAGTTGACCTCCTCCTCCTTCACCGCCTTGCGCAGCCGCGCCGTGTCCGCCGCCGTCTTCTGCGCCGCCTTCTCCGCCGTCGTCTGTTCGCTCAGCTTCACGAGCATCTGATTCTCGATGTCTTTGGTGTCGTTACCGCACTTCAGGATGGCCTGCTCCAAACTGTTCTTCTCGCCCGCCAAAACCTAAACCATTTGCCAGCAAAAATAAATGCATATTAAAGAGCCAATTCCAAGGCGCGATTTCTCTCCAATTTTTAAAACAATATCAAAAAAGCTGAAGCTTACCGTAAAAACATCACCGCAACAAAACAAATTTCAACATTCATCAGCTTTGGGGAGCTCCATAGAAAGGGATGTTTGCATTGCTATATGACTTGATTTTAGGGTTATAGTCTTAAAACTCGTTGAAAAGCTGAAATTAGTTCAAAGAAAAACAAAACACACATTTTTTCACAACATAATAACTCCACATTTTGTTTCCATCCAAACTATTTGAATTTTCACCCACCCCCACTATCCTAAGGCGTAGTGTATACTGGTGTGTGAGTTAATCGTATGATGTTAGTCATACAATTCGTTGTAAATTTGCATTAAAAACAAATTACGTAGTCCTCAAAGAAAATATCAAATTTCCATTTGCAAGCATTCCCTATTTTCTCAAAAAAATTCCCACCCTCACCCACCTTGAGCTCCATCTCCGTCCGCTTCATCCCCTCCTCCGTCTGCTCCAGCGACTTTTGCAGCTTTGCAAAGTTGTCCTGCAGCCGCTCGTGCTTCTCGCGCAGCGTGGCGATGTTTTTCATCAGAAACTCGCTCTCCCCCTCCACTTTGGCCAGAATGCTCGTCAGCTGCTCGTTCTTCAGCTGCTCCTTCACAATGTCGCGCCGGTACCCCTCCATCTCATTGTCCATCGTCATGTCCTGCTGCTGCTGCTCGTAGATCGCGTCCTGCACCGCCTGTTGTGTGCGCGCGCATGGGAAGTGCCAAATCAGCGAAATCGCCTTCTCTCAACCACGCAAATTTCTCTCAAATTACAATTGCGTTGATAAGGCAAACACTAATAATAGCGAGTTAGAAACTTCGGATGGGCTATGTAAATACATAATCTCGGAGAAAACTGGAACTACCTGAACACATTCATTTTTCAATTGGCAGATCGAATTTTCATACATAATACTGCAATCGATCTGAGCTAAAAAAGTTAAAGAACATAATTGCCTAAAACTCTTCGCGTTAGGGACATGTTGATGTTTCGCTATCCAAATGGAGAATGAATTCGGAAGTTGTAATGCGCAGTCAGTCGTGGAGTGACAGGGTGGCCACACACACACACACACAAATACACAAACGCAAACACGCAAATACAAAAACGTTCACCCACAAAAACACACACGCACACACATACACAAACTTAAAAACACAAATGCTCACACAGCAAACACATACACACACAAATGCACACACACACGCACACACACAAACTCAAAAACACGAACGCTCACACACACAGCCACACACGCATGCATACATACACATACACAAACACAAACACACACACACACAAACGCTCATACACGCAAACACACACACACACACACACACACACACACACACACACATGCACACAGTCAAAAACATAATCGCTCTCACACTCACACACACACACACACACACACACACACACACACACACACACACACACACACACTGAAAACACAAACGCTCACACACGCACACACACGCACAAATATACAAACAAAAAACACAAACGCTCACACACACAAACACACACACATGCACAACACAAATACACACACTCAAAAACACAAACGTTCACACACACGCACACACACACACATGCACAACACAAATACACACACTCAAAAACACAAACGTTCACATACATGAACACACACAAACGCTCACGCACACGCACATTCAAAAACACAGACGCTCACACACAACAACATACACACACACGCACACAAACACACACACACACACACAAACACACACACACACAAATACACAAACTTAAAACACAGACGCTCACACACACATACACACACTCAAAAATACAAATGCTCACACACATAGACACACAAACCCACACACACACTGAAAGCACCAACGTTCACACACACAAACACACACGCACACACTCTCTTAAGAACACAGACGCTCACACACACAAACGCGCAATTCACACAAACACACAGAAACGCACCTGCAGCGCTTCATCCCGGCGCTGCACACTGCTCAGCGTCCCCTGCCACTGCTGCACCAGCTGCTTCTTCTCAAAGTGGATGTTCTCCATCTCCTCCTCTGCTTCCGCGAGCGTCTCTTTGGCGGCCAACGTCTCACGCTTCTGCGCCTCCAGTTGCGCACTGACAAAAACAGGGGTACATAATCACACTGTAATTATAGTACAATTTATAAAATGCACATGTAATTACACACACCGCCCATTGCAAATTATTTTAGCTCGTACGATGTGAAGTGATTAAAGGGGAGAGAAAGAGAGGAGGGGGGTCGCACCTGTAGAGGGAGAGCTCCTGGTGTAGGTTTTTTAGCGTCTCTTGCAGATTATCGATCAGGTAGTCCTGGTCCTTCTTCTCCTTCTCCCGCCGCTGCACGTGCTCCTCCGCCACGTACGTCTGCCGCCGCGTCACCGCAATCTCGTCCTTCATCTCCTGATTGTACGACTCGATCTGCTTCAGCGTCGCCGCCAGCTTATCCAGCTCGTCCTGAAACTTCTGTGCGCGAAACTGTTCGTCCTGCGTCTCCGCCTCCACATCCCCGTGCACTTGCTGCAGCCGTCCACGCAGGCAACAATGAAGGGGGTAAAGGTCAGAGCACATCCGAAAGAGGAAAGAAATGTCAGTAACTTGACGCATTCCACTTCATAATCGGGCCATGTAAGCTTTTGTAATGTTGAACTATTGACATATTTACACGCACACACAGACACACACACATGAAACAAACACACTCCCACGCACATTGTAAATATTAAGCGTCAGATACACGCACTCCCCAACGTACTTTCTGAACCCCTCACTGTGCCATTCAAAACTTGTTTCGTGTAGTCTATGGTACAGTCAATGCACCGCTTTTCATATCTGCCTGGAGAACAACGGAGAAGACAAGCAACTTTTTTTTCATTTCTTCGTGGTCCGGGTGTGTTCGTGATCGTGTTATGCCGGAGGGGGGGGGGGGGGGGGGGGGGGGGGTTGAATTAAAACGTTTTTCAAACCCTCTACACACATGAAAGGCGAATCTATGCTCCCCTCCCCCACGGTGAGCGGATTTCAGGAAATCGAATTCTCTTTACCACTCATTCTTCCACTCCCAAAAACACATGTAGACATGTTTTCGTTTCTCTGGTGTGTGTGTGTGTGTGTGTGTGTGTGTGTGTGTGTGTGCTCGTGTTCTTGATACGCAGGCTTTCATAATGTCCCACATTTTTTCATCCCTCTACACACTCACAAATTTCGAGACTACGCCCCACCCCCTCATCCGTATTCCTAATAACCCCCCCCCCCCTCGAAGCTTCCCGCACTCAATGTCTTACTTCCCCACGTTAACAAAGGATACGCACTCTATTCCCGAATGCACCACCGTATATTATCTTTCTCCGAATCATGCAGAGGAGTGAAACATATGTGCGTTATCAAATGGGGTGAGACATCGAATTGATGAGTCAATGCGTGCATCTTTGGTGGTGTAGTATTACTCGTTTTGTGAAGGAAGGAGGGGTTAAGGTAGTGTCTCACCCGGATCATGTCCAGCTCCTCCTCAACCTGCTGCCGGATACGGTTCACCATGTTGTAGCTCTCGTGCGTGCGCTCCAGCCCCAGCTGCAGCTTGGCCAGCTGCTGCTGCACCCCATATAGCTCCACGCCGATCGCCTCCCGCTGCCCCTTCGCGTCCCGCAGCCCCTTCTTCTTCTCCCGCAGCTCCTCATCCAACCGACTCTGCGCCTCCATCAACTGCTCCCGCAGCGCAGCCTGTGCTCGCGCCAGCAGCGGGTGATTCGGGTCCATCGCACCGTCCGACCCAAATATCCCATCCTCTTCATCATCATCGTCTTCTTCATCCTCATCATCATCGTCGTAATCCTCCTCACCCTCCTCCTCCTCCTGCCCACCATACTCACGCTCTTCCCCTCCATACCCCCAAACCCCCGCCCTCTCCCTCTCGCCATCACCCTCACCCTCTTCCTCTTCCTCCGCTGCAGCCGCTGCTGCTTCCCTGTCATACCGCTCCGCCACTTCCGCAGCCCCTTCAGGCTCATACTCCAGCGCCAGCCTCTCCTCCCCTCCTCCACTACCACCCCTCTCTTCCTCTCCACCACCACCATCATCACCCTCCTGTTCCTCCTCCTCTTCACCACCACCACCCACCCCCTCCTCTTCTTCCTCTACTCCCCCCCTTTCCTCTCCTCTCTCCACCTCTTCTACACCACCACCCTCATCGTCTCCCCCTTCCTCCCCTTCCTCCTCTCCTTGCTCGACGCCCTCCCTCCCCTGGTCGACCTCGGACGTCGCCTCGACGCCATCTCCCGCTTCCTCCTCCTCGGCCATATTTTCAGCGCCGCTTTCCTCCGCTCCGTCATGGCCCTGATCTTCTTCTTGTTCGGCGGAACCCACGGGAGGCTCGGCCTCCTGGGCGTCGTTAGCCTCCTCGGCCGCCGCTACTGAAGGTTCGTCGACAGCTGCTGCACCGTTGTCGCCTTCTTCCGGCTCATCGGCAGCCTCTCCGCCTCCCTCAGCACCGTCATCGTGGGCTTCTACTTGTGCGTCCACGGCGTCGCCCTCGTGAATGGGTTCGGGTGGCGGGGGGCCTCCGCTCCCTCCGTCATTGTCAGACATTTCACGTTTCCGGTGCTGCTTTCCGCGGGACGGCCCTTCCGTCGTACCCAGGTACTGATTTAGTGTTCAGCACTCGCCGCGGCTCGAGTGTTTACGCCTGAGTTCACGTCGGCGACTGCAGAGAGAGATGTGGGGTAGAATAAAGAGTTTGCTCGCGGTCTTGAGGATCCGCTGGTACGGCCTTGCGAGCGGGTTGAGTTGTGCGACGTCTGCGACTGACGCCGTTATTGCTGCGCACATGTGGAGAAGGCAACCACTGAGGCTACCGCATGCGGCACGCGCGTCCCGCGGTGCTGCAGTAAATAACTGTACTCAAACGACAAAGTCTGCAGTGATAGTACCCGTCTTCGGTACGTTGGAAAAACTAACGGAGGTTTTATTACAACTTTGTAAACAACGCCGCACTATATTCCAAAAACGGCATCAGCAGTGCTTGCGTTGTGATTTCGAAAAATAAAAAAGTGAAAACAACTTTTTGATTGAGTTTAATAAGGTAATGACTTTTGGTATTATTCTTGAGTCTGAAAGCCATTGCCAGGTAAAAAGGCTTCCCCGCACGGCGGCAAAATCTTGGCGGCTGGAGCGTAAGGGGCTTTGCCTCGCCCGGGCCCGCATGAAGGGCGACCATCGCATAATGTATTCCCGTGTGGTCGTTTGTTTTCCGTGTGGTCCTCGAAGTTCGTGGTCACTCTCGAGAATCTATATAATGGCAAAGGCCCGTCGTCGCAGGAAGGGTTTTGACTCATGCCATACATTTTAGTACTAATCGGTCGTTTTGGCGCCGTAACATGTGACATTTTAACTTGCTAATGAATAAAGTTTCGGACAACCATCGATTTAAGCTCCGAAATAGCTCGACCACCAATATGAGCAGAACCTATTTTTCTCCGGTGACAGACAAGCGTGTGAGGGGCACTTCGGAAGGATACCATCATACTGACCAATACCTTCCAACACGACAATCGTCTGCGTAATCCGACATCAACGAAGACGCATGAAGAATACATGAGGCGTCGCTTTATCCAAGGATTTCTATGTGTACCTCTGGCGAGTACCCGTACAGACCATCAGCTGCAACAGGAAACTCGGATCACAGGACGAAACGTGCAGAGGAAGAATACCACAAATAATAATGTTGTAACCGTACGTAGCGCTAAATCAAAAAAGGCTTGGCGGCTGAGGACCTACTTACGCGTCACTTTCTTCTCAATGATGGATCTGTCGTGTGACGTATGTCAAAATCCTTCAATGAGAAGCCAAAACGCCTGCGCAAAAGAGATCGTTCGGGAAGAATACCCACTTCGTACTATTGGCAGTTCTGCTCAACAAATACTGTCTCATCAAGCAAAACAAAAAACTTGTGTTGCAGCAAAACCAATTGACAGCTGGTCGAGACTGCCCAAATACGCCTAAGACCAGGTCTCGACATTGTAGCGCTTTGATAGTTCCAGCTGGCGTAGCCAGGCAGCCGCCTGCTCGACTGACTTTCCGCCCGCCGTCTGTGCGACGTCGCGAAAGGCCTCCGCTACGTCCTCGGGCATCTTTTGCGCCGAACCAGCAACGTACACCGCCGCACCGGGCGACTGTAGTAGGGCCCACACCTCTGCGGCGCGTTCCCGGATGCAGTGCTGCACGTAGCGCTTGCTGGGCTGGTCCCTGCACAGGGGAAAAAATAAAATGGGAAGACAGTACGCATCAATGGGAATTAGGATATTACAAATTACAAATTACAAAGGCTAAGGTTTTTTCCTCTTTTCTTCTGTTTGCCTCCACTGCTTTTTCTTGTAAGAAATTGATAATATAGATATTACAAATAAATAAATTCCGAAAGCTCGTCTACAAGTACAGTCATCACAAAGGGTGCAGGTTAAGCCAGCAGTACCTGTACATTCTTTTTAAAAATGAAACAAGCTGGATGATGAAACAGTGTCAGCCATGTAATCAATTGCTGCAACGGAACGCTGATGGCACCCATGTCATCCGAGATATATATGTTCTTGCTTACAGAAAGAATGAATTGACAAATGTGGGAAATAGGGATCTATCGCTGCCAATGTGGGAAGTTACCTTGAAAAGGCCGTCTGAAGGCCGATGCCGCCGCCGAGAAGGACGCCGTTCGAGGCAAAGCGCTCGAAGTCGCTCTTGTAAAAATAGTCGGCGCCGCTGCTGCGGCAGCCGAAGAAGAGCATGCAGGGCGCGACCGGCTCCCCCTGTGCCGGAAAAATACAGTGTCAACGCGCCGACCGATTTCGACAAAAAAACGGTGTTTACTTCAAAAGGGAGCGACACTACGACTGCAGTCGCATGAATGGTGGAGCAGGGTAATGCTGTCAAATGTCGATTCCCTATTCGCTGACTCCACAAAAATAAAACACTGTAACTGACAGCAAATTACAGCCAATCGAAATAATAATAGCAATGAAATTACAATAAAACATTAAATTACAATGGATCGCATATACTAAGCATACTTTAAGACGCTAATCAGACAGGATTCCTATGAATGGTGTAGTATGATTTTGTAATCATTTCTCAATTCCAATTCGCTGACTTCGCATCAGAAATTAAACGCAAACTTGGAGCAATTTATAATCAATCGATAAATTTGCAATGAAATTACAATCAAACACTTATCTGCAACTAATCGAACATTGGAAGACACGGACAGCTGAATTGGATGATAGGTGACCCAACTGATGGCACCTCAGACATCGGCCGAGTCAGACTACTGAGAGCGAGCTATGAACTATAGTCGTTATTTGGTGTGTGCAACTATTAACAAACCGCGCTCTCGCTTTCCGGGGTGCAGCCAGTTGTGAGCCACAATAAGCAATTCTTTTCAATCAATGCGTTTTTGTCTCCCACAAACCGAAACCGAATACAGACAAAAAGCACTGCAGCCGCTTCTTATAAATGAAGCATGCCGCCACAGGTTACTGTTTTTCTCCATTTTCCAATTTAACGAGTAATAAATTGTGGTGACATCCAATGCAGGAAAGCGAATGAGATGGACAATGTTTTGCAAGTGCGTCCCACTGAAAGCGGGCGTCATTGTATGGCATGCCAACATCACGCGTATTCAGTTGCATTTGATTATACATCGTCGGGTGTGCGGGTGTGGACGGGAGTGCACCGACTGCAGACGCGCTTCCCTCTCCTGAAGGAAAGAGCGGAAGGGCGCGACGCCGGTGCCGGGGCCGACCAGAATGAGCGGGACAGCGAACGAGGAGGGCATGCGGAGGGAGCCCGGCTCCAGCCAGACGGGCAGCCGCACATCGCCCTGCACATTTCGGGCATTAACAAATCCCACGGTGATTAGAAGCAATTAGAGGTAATGTATAAAATAACATAGAAAAAACTCAGCGACACTGAGTGCACGAGCGAAGTGGAGACGCGCACGTCTGCGGCTAGTAGCAACAGAGAACGCATATTGCACACTTGACTGTCATTAACATATTAGAAATGAAAGAAGGAAAATGCTCCCTGACCATGTGTCCCCATTAAAAAAGGGGGGGAAAGACTGCTCGACGCATGGGAACGACAGGCGATGCTCATAAGTGACAGAAAATTAAGAAACTGGCCATTCTATATCACAAACTGCGCACGGATCGGGAATAGTTTGGATCAACTTTGGAAAGGCTCTGAGAAAGGGCGCCTCGACAGAAACTGATGGCAGTATTCAACGCGTGTTGTCTTTGATGCGGGGTCCAACATCATCCACGCGGCACTCAATTAATACGAAAAGCAGAGAAGAATGAAATGTCGGCCGTCGTGACGGTGCCGGGCGCTGCTTACCTTGGACGGGTAGAGGGTGGCGAGGTGAGAGGAGCACAGCCCTCGTTTGTGCCTCTTGAAGGGGGTCTGAACATAGGGGCAGCGACAAGGCGCAGGGTGCGGTGCAAACAGATCGAGGGTCAACAAGGGACCAAATCTTCCCATTTTTCATTGATGAAACTAAACGCCCATTCCACTCGAATCAATTCTAAGCATTTGAGGGGGAAATCACAAACAAGTCCACACATCTCAGACACGTGCAGCCAATCAAGTGGGGCGAACTGGCATGTCTTTATGTAACGTTATTGATCTTTTCATATCCTTGAAACATACAAAGGTGTCAGAGCTTTGACGTTGCGGACTACTAGAGCATCCGACACTGCTATGCCATGCGTCAATTTCAGACCCGTCCGAATCAGCCAGCTAGACTGCAAATTGTGCAGGCAGTCCACCGAATACCAAGCCTATTCCATCCACTGATTGTAGCGTCGGCCATTGATCGGTTTTATGTTGCTCGCGCGCTTTACACGTCGCGAAAGTAAAGCACCATCAATTCCACCGCACACCGTTTCACAACTTCGCTCAAATATTTGCAACACACAGATCAATGCGCAATGGAACAGTTGAGTGCGACACAACAGGCCAACGGAGCGTGTGCGACACGACGAGTCAGGCATACCGTGACAGATCAGACAAATGGACATGCGATATGCTGTGGGATGTTGTTGAGAAGGTTAGGCATGTTCCCACTGCGAGCAACAATCACATCCACCCTGCCTCCCGCCGTGTGCCAGTTTTGATAGAAAGGGATGGGCTGGCGCACCTTGTAGTCCACCACCGCCACGGTGAGGTGGGCCTTCCGCGGGTGAGCAGTTTCCGAGGAGGCGATGGAGAAGCGGCGCGGCTGAAGGGTGGGCACCAGCTGCAGCAGCCACGGCAGCGGGAGGTGGAGCGAAGGGAAGTCTTCCAGAATCTGCAGCGGCACGCGGGGAGCCATGCACCGTCAATGTAAGAGACAATGGTGCACGAGAAATGAGCAATTTAAGCTTTTGATTGGATGCCCAATCACATTGTCTCACCAACCAGTTTCTTGACGAGATAGATAATCAATACAACGAAAATTTTCCGATGTAACACAGGGCATACCATAAAGCGGCAAAGACGCGTCTAGGTCTGTGTGGATAGGGATCACAAAATGAAAGAGCATTTCATGTTCGTATTCCATCAATGCTAACCATTTCAGGTTGTCAAATATCATCATCATTGAATCGTCAACCATACGCAATCATCTGGGAGAGGAATTGAACTTCCTGTCTATAAATCAAGGGCGAGCGCACATGGGGGCCTGGCAGAAAATATGGAACGCGCAACCAATGAATGACAGTATGGCGTGCAAGGCAGCATTTCACTTTTTGGGGGGTTGAGTATTGTTTCATTCATTTTCTCGTAATATGTGCCAAATATGAACATCGCGCAGTTCACGTTCTCAACAACATGACTGACCAGGCAATCATTATGAAATGGGACTGATCTTTAAATGAATATGTTAAACACACTTAATCCTTAGAAACTAAAAAGGTCAGGGTAGACGGGGTGCTGACCTCCAGAACGCTGCGGTGCTCTTTCTGGTTGTAGATGTACAAGTCCTCCGCGCCCTCCTGCATAAGTCGGACAAGTTAGAGCCCTTCGTCAGCGTGAAGGCCATGGCTGCATAATCGAGGGTTACAAGCCCAGGCAATGAATGCCTCAGGACGGAACCAGTGCGCACCGGCGACGCAAAGTACTCCAGCCGCTCCGCCTCGTGCTCGGCGGAGGCGAAAAACTGCGCGACCTCGAAAAAATAACGGCGAGGGGAGGCGCCGCTGACGTCCAATGCTCCCGCCACCAGGTCCTCCAGCCGACACTGCGGGTGGACACGACGGAGAAGCTAGCTTAAGAAAGATTGTGGTGCTACTAAGAGCACGGCCATAGCATGATTAAGGTGTCGACCAAAGCCAGGGAGCTCCACTACTACATACTACGTATCAATACACATAGCTGATTAATTTGCCGTTCGTGATATTCGGAACCATTATCTTGCAGCAGACTCCAGAGTAACCCCGGCGATCCTAGGACGTGGACCATCAATAGCAACCATAGCTGCTTGGGAGATGAATCGAAACGCCAGACATACGACCAGCATGTCGCTTGGCCCGTCCCGGAAGGAACTTCACGAATGGGCTGACTGCATTCCCGATACTCTAAAGCAGCTACGTGCCGCGAAGCGCAGAAGTCGAAAACGTTCACAGTGTTCGTCCCCGATAACAGACGTCACTGGCTCTAGTCAAAGCTGTGTTTCCAAAAGCTGGCTCTGCTACAAACATTTACTCTTTTGTAGATAGAAACATATGGACACTGTCGCTGCCTCGAATCAGAGAGCCAAGCAAGCAGTAGTTCCAGTATATCGCCAGCGGAATTCATTTTATTAGCCAGTGTAAGGTACTCTGGCTAAATCAAGAGACAAACTGACTGCCAAATAACGGTTCATCCTGATTCCTGCACAATTGGCAGCTTGAAAACTATTACTATCCGGCAAATAAGTAGCCGCATCCAAGAAACCACAGTGGCTAAATTCAAAGACACCAAAACCAAAAAGACAAGGGAAATCGCAGATGCATCTTGTATCATCGCTCTTTGTGCTGGGCCAATTAGAAACTAATGGCGGGAGACGAGCAGCACCGATTTCCGCCACAGTATTCATGTGAAAACAATTATCGACTGGACTGAAAAAGCGCCCGAACAAAAGTGAGCGCAGAGCTCGAGAAAATGCTGAGCGCTCTTTCCAGGGAAATAAAAAGGCAAACACATTACGAGCACCGTGTCAACGACTCTCTAGTGCTTGACGAGATGTGTGTTACCTCGGCACATGGGGACGCCCCTCCCGCTGGAACCGACGAGGCCTCCACTCGGATGAGGGAGTTACCGTCCAGACCGCAGCGACGCAGAAAGGTTGTCACGTCTTCTTCAGGCACCACTGGCGCAATAGCGAGTACGTCGCCTGGAGCATAACCCTTTCCGATTACTGACGTGTCGAGCTCCAGGTGCCTTACGTCCTGCAATAGATGACGACGCAGCGCAAGAGCAAACAAAAAAGGACTTAAGCACCGACAATGATAAGTACGGCACCATACATTTATGTATGGGGTTGGCGAGCTGGTAGAGGATACACATGAATCATAATTGATAAAATACGAAGGCTAGTGATTTCTTAGAAAAAGAATCCAGGAAAAGCTGAGATGTGGGTTAGTGTAGAGACTGTAGTCGACAGCCACGTTATCAGTGGGTGATAAGCTTCAGCTCTGTCGAAAGACTATCACCCAAATATGAATCGATTCATCAGCGACGAGAAGCGAAATCACTTCATTGCATTACATTGGTCGAACGAAAAACATCGAGCACTCTTCCCGCTTCCATAATGCATTGACAACAACTCCAAGGCAAATAGCCAGAGACGACTATTTTCATCGATAGATTTTTCGCTTCCGTGCGTATCCTCGCGAACCGCCAAAGCTCAAATTCCTTCGATCCTCTATTAACATCAAAAAATGGCGATTCTTGTACCAAAATGAAGACTTGCAAAATAATATTCGCCACAAAATGTTACAAAAAGACGCCGACTCGGACTCTGACAATAAATCGCACCACGCAGTCAGTCAACCCATCCACAGGACATGCGTGTGCACATACACAGCACGACAGCTTTTAATGTGACTACGCTGATATATCAGTGCTTCAAATTACAGCCAACCACGTCCCCATTGGAACCAAAACAATGACTAACCCCAAAAACTATAGTTACATTATTGATTCTCGTTCACACCTGAAAGTGGTCGAGGGTCGTCAGACGGTCGTTCGCCTCGAGCCGGGCGAAAGCCGGTCGGTCCTGACACGCACCCGCCGATGCAGGTTGTGGTGGGATGCCGCTCGCCGCGTCTCGGACGGCTCTCAGCGCCGACGCCGCCGCTACCGCCCGGCGAGCGCGCTCCTCCTCACCATCCGCGCCACTCGTCGCATTTTTGCGGCTCTCCTGCAACGTCGGTTTTCCAAAACATAAACATACCAAACATCATGTCAAATATTATGATGTTTAATATGAGCAGCGAGAAAAGGGCTGCAGTCGTAGGGAAAAGGCGCAAAGCGCATTCAACATAAATTGCATGCTATCGGATTTCCTTTGTTTACAATATTTGAAGATAGTCTATGAAATTTCGCTACACAAAATGATTGCTAAGAAAGATGGCAGACGTTGTATTATCAATTGCTTGCAAAATTTATAAAAAATCTGCAAATGTTGGGTATCGCATGTACAGACAAGAAATCGAAGTGCGACGAGGCTTATGGGGAGGAACCTGCTGACCCTCAATCGTGGTGACCCTAAATCGAGGAGGGTCGAGTTTTGTCGCGCCCGGCGTCAACTGAACGATCACAGGAAACACATCAGTGGCACCACATGCAAACAGGCTATACAGAAACAAATATGGGAGCAGGGGAGAAAGGAGGTGAGGAGTAAGAGACTGAAAGGATTACATGTAAGGGCAAAGACTGGTGACTGAGGAGAAAATGGTTATATTGCTGAAAAACAATTTAGAGAAATTAGAGATACAATCCACAGTCGAGAGAATCCAGAACATACGCAACTCGTAGCTCATAAGTGCATGACAATCCAGTCAAACCGATCATCCCGTACATACCCACACGCACACACATACATTCTAAGACAAATACAAACGCACACACGCGCACAGGCACAAATAAATACACAGGCGCAAGCGTAGACACGCACAGAAATACACGCACACATACATTCTTAAACACGCAAATACACAAACGCGCACGGAAGCACAGAGACACCACACGCACACACACATATACACAAACACATATACACACACGCACACACATACATTCTATAACAAATACAAACGCACACACACGCACACACACATATAAATACACAGGCGCGCACATGCAAACGCACAGACACACATACAAACACATGCACACATACAATCTTAAACACGCAAATACACATACGCGCGCGAAAGCACAGAGATACCACACTCACACGCAGACCCAGAAACACACACACACACACACACACACACACACACACACACACACACACACACACACACACACACACACACACAAACACACACACACATACACACACACGCGCGTGCACACACACACGCACACGCACACGCACACACAAGCCTTTACGATATATTTGCAGCTAATCGCGATCAGATTTTCACGACGCACCTCGGGGGCACCCGGTGGGGGCGGAAAACGGAGCGCCAACGCTGCCCAGAGGCGCTGCAGCCACGGCTCCAGTGCAGAGTAGTATCCGCACGTGGCCTGATCGTCGCCCAGCCCCTTCTCCAACACCTCCTGCGCGCCAAGCTGTACCAGTCGGGCCGCCAGCTTCTTCGCCGTTGTCTACCAGCATAGCCAGGCGAAGTTAAGTCACGTCACTAAAGACACAAATGCCGCACATATAACAAATACAGAGCGAAAGCTGTCACTTAATCTTACAAATTTAAATTCCTCGAGACAAATTATTAATCGTCTGTAATTTGTTGTCTCAATCACTCGTTCAATCCTCAATTCACGCATCTATAGAATTCGTTTTACTTCATTTCAGCATTCTCTGTTGTTTCAATATTCGTCTGAGTGAGTCCCTATCTTAGTTTCTATATAATTTAGAGGGACCACTTGGTAATAACGCAACGATGAGAAGTGTTGCTCGACAGGCAGTAAATAAAACAGACGTAAATCTATGGCAATATTTCAGAAGCGCTGATGGTCACTAGTTCGAAATAGAACAATCAATAGGGTTGTGCAGGTGTAGACGCACACCCACACACACACAAATACACACACACGCACAAGAAACACACACACACACACACACACACACACACACACACACACACACACACACACACACACACACACACGCGCGCGCGCGCAGAAAACACCACCACCCGAAAATGCACACCAGCAAAAGCACATTTATTTCAACACACGCACCACCACCGCGCGCGCTCTCACTCCCACGCAAGTCGAACTCGCGCGTCCATGCAAGCCCCTTTCCCCCACAGACATACCGGAATAATACCCCGTCCATCACACACACACACACACACACACACACACACACACACACACACACACACACACACACACACACACACACACACACACACACACGCAGAAAACACCACCACCCGAAAATGCACACCAGCAAAAGCACATTTATTTCAACACACGCACCACCACCGCGCGCGCTCTCACTCCCACGCAAGTCGAACTCGCGCGTCCATGCAAGCCCCTTTCCCCCACAGACATACCGGTATAGAACCCCGTCCATCACACACACACACACACACACACACACACACACACACACACACACACACACACACACACACACACACACACACACACACACACACACATACACACACACACACACACACATACACACACACACACACACACACACACACACACACACACACAAACACACACACACACCACAAACCCAAGCGCACACGCAAGATTCATGGAAGCGGGGGGGGGGGGGGGGGGGGGGGGGGGGGCGCACGTTGTACTTCTGATATCCTGAGTCGCCCAGCCCAAACACAGCCACTTCCATCCCCGCCAGCGAATCAGGAGGGAGGCTCTTGCGTAGTAAGAACCTCCAGAACTTGCGCATGTTCGCAGGCGGGTCACCCTACAGTGCGACCCAAGCATGTCTACAACTCAGAGCAAATTATACTCAAACTGAAGAAAAAGAGCAAACTCATACGACTCCATATCACAATTTTACCCAAATGAAAATAATTGAATATATATATATATAAATAATTGCATTAAAAACAATGGAAATGTCTCATCAACAGGTACGTATGGGGCGTCGTCAAGTAATTTGTGCAGATAGGCAGGTAGGAAAACAATAAGTTGAAACGGTTGGCTGATGGTGTATGCACGTGCGGTGCAGATCAGTTTATGCTGTTGACTATCGAGAGGCGAGTGGGTCCCTTTGACTCTTGAATCGGGCCGTTACAGGGCCGTTAATACCTGTCCCGTTGTGGCCGTGACGAACATGACCAGCTTCTCTCCAGGGAACTGCGCTATATCGTACGCGTCCATGGGCATTGCTCGCGCCACGAGTTGCCGCCGCCCTGCTTCGCGGCCAATACGCTCCGCGACATCCTAAATTTAACAAAACAAGTCGGCGGCGGAGACCAGGTACAAGTAGATTCAGTCGAGAGAGCGTGGTGGCCGGCGATCTAAAAGCATCTCAAACTGGTTGACCTTATCATTTCCCGCCTATGCAACGGCAGGCGTGCTCTTTTCCCTGTTTCAGTTGTTTTCCTGTGTGCCGTTTAGACTATCTTTCCCGCGCATTGGAGAATCGAGATAGAGTGGGTTAGGCTGTGCTCGGTACAGGTACTGGTACCTGAGCGTTCCCGGTTTCGGAGCCATACAGCACGAGTAACGGCGGCGCCGTTTCCGTCATGTTGAGCACACTTCCCCAGACGAAGCCTTCAGCGTATACACCGGACCCTGACTTTCAATATGCAAGCTGATGTGGCACCCCGCGTTGTGGTCCACTTGTGCAAGCCAACACATGAAACTATACGCTGGTGCTGTGGACCCAATCTGCTGGATGGCGCAGGTACAGGTATGGCTACCGTACAAGCTTCGAGTATCGTTCGAAGAAGGTGACGCCACGTCTCACTCGACTACACTCCTCTACAAGAGTCAGGTTCATATGTCGTACCCTCTTGTAACTCTTGCCTTCATCTAGCTAGCTTCCCCCCCCCCCTGTCCACGTTCCTATAGTGTTCTTGTAATTAAGCGACAAGATTTCGTAACTTCGCAAGTAAAATTCGCAGTACCGTATACGTATCGACTAATATTAATAATTGCCAAATTTCAAGGCGCCGCCAAGCGCACTATTTGGAAGGGTTGCGTGTGGGGGGGGGGGGGGGGGGGGGGGGGGGGGGGGGGGGGGGGGCGCGGAGGCCGGGGGGAGATGTTAAGAGCATCACGACCGGGCTTGTGTCCGTAGGGCTTTCGCGAGCGTTGATCATAGGCCCTTGTTGTTATGATTGACACTAAAGCCTCGAATTATGATTCAAACTCGTTCGACTTTGGAAGAGAGGGTAGAAAAGTACGCTCTCAATGGAATTATTGTGG
This sequence comes from Tetraselmis chui, assembly GCA_026401115.1. Taxonomy (NCBI): domain Eukaryota; kingdom Viridiplantae; phylum Chlorophyta; class Chlorodendrophyceae; order Chlorodendrales; family Chlorodendraceae; genus Tetraselmis; species Tetraselmis chui. The sequence continues at coordinate 201,127 of JAPMLY010000104.1, forward strand.
AAGCCTTTGTTTCAATACAATTGCACGCGTGTGTGTGTGTGTGTGGGGGGGGGGGGGGGGGGGGGGGGGGGGGGGGGGGGGGTGTGTGTGTGTGCGTGTGCGTGTGTGTGTGCGTGCCTGTGTGTGTGCGTGTGTGCGTGTGTGTGTGTGTGTGTGTATGTATGTGTGCGTGTGTGCGTGTGTGTGTGTGTGTGTGTGTGTGTGTGTGTGTGTGTGTGTGTGTGTGTGTGTCGAGTGTGCCGAGTGTGCCGAGTACGGGTCACTGGGCGGGGCGGCATGGTAGGGCACGCCAGCCCTATGTGGGGGGGGCTATTCAAGGACGGGAGCTCTATTCCGGGGACAAAATCTTGCGCGGAACGCACGGATTTAGACTTTGGGGGCATGGGGTGGCGCGCACCGCGCAGTCAATGAGTTGTAATATATCAATAATAATTGGATTTGGGCGCCCGCCGGCGGCACAGCGGCGGCGGCACCGGAGAGGGGTGCGCTCGAAGGCCCGTCGGCACCTACCTCCACCTCCACGCGGTGGGCGATGGTAACCATGTAGCCATGAAAGGCCTGGCACGGTAGGGGGCTAAACGAGGTCCCGACAGGTGCAATCCGCGGGATCAGCAGTTGTCGGGAAGCCCGGTACGAAGGGTTTTGTAAAAACATAATATCCGTACACCGGCACATGGATCTCCCGCTCGGCCAGTCCGATATGTCTTTTCCGCGACTAAATACTCGCAGATTACTCTCCCGATGATGGGGCGGGAGCGGCGTTTGCGAAATATTTTTTGGCGAAGAAGGGTACGGACGGATCAGCGGAGGGACGAGGGTGTTGGAGCTGGCGGCGGACAGCTGGGAAACAGCGCTAGGACACGGCGTTCGCTAACAGTCGCCAGCCTTTCGAGAGCCTTAGGTCTCCCCTGGGGGCGAGGCGTGATGCTACGCAGGACGGACGTGGGTCGCAGCCGGAGGAGCGGCACGGTCTGGCGGCGGCGGTCCTTAGGATCACCCACCGCCGGAAAAGCCCGGTACGGGGGGGTTTTTTGGAAAAATTCCCGTACCTACCATCTTTAGAGGACCGGCGACTCGATCCATGTGCTCTACCAACTCCTTCCCTAGTCGGTACCCGGTTATCGATAGGCTGCCTCAGGCAGTGTGCCTAGGGTTATAGTAACGGCACATTGCTCATAAAGGCGGTCCCCTAACAACGTAAACCACAGGGGGAGGGTAAGGACGGCCACAGCGGGATCTGATAGGTGTTGGAAACATACGGACAGGGGACAAGAGAAAATCTGGCTCGGAGGCAGGAGAGCCAGCCGGACACCGATTGCAGCCTAGTTATTTTCCCTTCTCAGCCCCCGAAGGAGGAGAGAAGACTCGGCTAGGTGGCGCGCTGCGTCGGGAGGAGCACCTAATACCTCGGGCGGGTTTGAGCACGGATCAAGACGGGACCGACGACGACCTTAGCGAGGGGGGGGGGTTTCACATGCCTTTCCCCCTAGCTCCGGCACGACCGGAGTCGCACATGAGCCGAGGTCAGGCAGGTTCGACTCGACCAGCTCAAGCGGAAAAGCCTTGCTCATCAGCGACCCCGCAGCGGCTGGAGCACGCCGCGTATCGTGGAGACTAGCGACATCTTATAGTTCATACAGTATCCAAAAAACAATACGTATAGATCAAAAAATAATAAATACCAGGATACGGGTATGTTTTAGACGGTATTGTCACTGCCATTGGAGAGGTTGGGATTAGTTGTTCACGGTCTATCTTTTGCTTATGAGTCCTACAGATTGGCGTAGCACAGGGGGGGCACAAACAGCAGCCGGTTTTTACTAGTATTGTTGTAAAAAAAATCAATTTCAATTGGACTTGTATGCGCCCGCCGGCGGCGCAGCGGCGGCGGCCCTTTAGGGGGGTGCGCTCGCAAGCCCGTCCGCACCTACCTCTACCTCCACGCGGTGGGCGCTCGTAATCATGTAGCCGTGCAAGGCATGGCACGGTAAGGGGTTGAACAAGGTACCGGCATATGCGATCCGCGCGATCAGCAGTTGTCGGGAAGCCATGTACGGAGGGTTTTGCGATAATGCCCGTTCCCCCGCGGCTATTTTGGATCCGGCAATGGTGACCATGCCCCACCCCACCGCTACCCACTATCGGCATGCACACCAAATATTAGAGAGTACGAGCCGGGGTCAGCCCGGATGCTCGCTCTCGAAACAAGGCTGCTGGCCGGACGCGCGATCGGTTAGCGGAGAGTACGGCCGCTGGTTGGTTTTCCACACATGTACCCGGGTAGCAGACAAGAAAAATCCGGGGATATGGCCGGGGAAACTTTCTAGCTCGGCGGCAGAAGCGTTAGGTTTCTTTTGTGTGGTAGTCTTGGTCCCCCCCATCTGTCCTCGAGGTGGAGGGGGACCTCGACTAGGAGGAAAGTCGCGACGGGAGGAGCGGCTGTGACACAAGGGCGGGGCTTGTTACGGGATATGACGGCGGAATCGACGAGCAACAACGTGAGGACGGTTTTTTCGCTAGCCTTTCCCATGCTTTCTCCGGCAAGACAGTAGTCACGCGGGAGCAAGACTAGGCTAGCCCGTCGCCCCTCTCTAACACCGATAGCCCGATCGGCCTAGCTAGCCGGTCGGCACCCGGGTACGGTGGGAGCAGGCCGTGCATCGTGAAGGTCGAGCAGCAGTTTCATTTTGCATTTCTTGATAAGTGGCTCTGGTTTTCTTATAGATCTTCTTTTCTTGATTACAAAATAATTTATGTTGTTATTGCTTAAGCGGGGGACTGTGGCAACTACTGCGGTTACTTACAGGTTTGAACCTCCGAGGAACGCCGGCACATATTGCTGATAAGTGTGTCAGTAGGTGTACCTAGTCGAAGAGTATCCGGCAAAATCTTTGCTCTTAAGTGTCCTAAATGTCTGAGCAACTGATAGCCGTTAGCCAAAAGCCGGTCCATTTTGTCGATAGTGTTGTAAATCATTTTAATTTTCATTTTCAATTGGGGTTTGTTTAATATCACACATATATTAATTACAATAGTACATGGGGGAGGTCTCATCCTTGCGTGCGACATGCGGTTTCAATTACAGATGATTGTGGCGGATTCAAATATTGAAGTAGGCGGAATGGCCCCGTGGACCTCGCCCGTCGTCCATGCCAACCAACTTCACTTATTTCCACATTTTTCGCAATTAGGCAGATCTTTACTCGCTAATTTTTCCACTACATGGACCGCGCATGTGGTTGGTTTAAATTTCAAGGATGTACCATATCCATACCAACAAATTAAACCGGGTCTTTTACTACTCTAAATAAGTCGCAACGGTGCCCGCCGGCGGCGGACCGGCGGCGGCCACGGAGAGGGGTACGCGCGCATGCCTGTCGGCATTTATTTCCACCTCCTTCTAGTTAGTGTTGGTAACCCTATCGCCGTGCCATGCCTAGCTCGGTAAGGGGCTAGGCGGGGTGAGCCAACATCTGCGATCCGCGCGATTAGCACCTATCGAGGAAGCCAAATACAATATGGTAAGGCTTTTGAAAATGATTTACGTAGAACTCCGGCGCCTAGATCACCCGCTCGGCTGCTAGTCCGATATCTATTGTCAAGACCATATAGTTCTCATGTACGAGCCCATTACGGGGGATGGATGGGGCCACTGTCATCGCAAGAGCGTGTGCCGGCGATGATGGTACGGCCGGATCAGCGGGGGGTGGGGGTTGCCGGAGCTTGCGGGGGGCATTCGGGAAGCAACGCTAGGGAAGGGAGCTCGCCGCCGGTCGACAAGCCCTACAGATATCATGCCTCCTTAAGGACGGCGCGAATCAGGCATGCGGTCGGTCGCAACCGAAGAAGCGACCCGGACTTGTGGTGCCGATCCTCGGGATCGCCCGCCGCCGGCAAAGCCGGGTACGGAGGATTTTGGATATAAATGATATCGTCCGTACCCGGCGTCCTTCATGTCATCGGGTGTGATGTAGGTTATTATCATGCACGTTAGCCCATAACCTTTATTTTCTTTTATTTTTTTTTTATTTTTTTTTTATTTTTTTTTTTTGGGGGGGGGGGGGGGGTAAGGAGGGTACGGGAGTAGCTAAGTCGCCGGATTTAGGCCGTAGCCAACCCTCAAGGCGAATAAGGAGGGGGGGGGGGGGGGGGGGGCATCAAGTTGAACCCTTGACGGGAGGAGCGACGGTGACCATGGGCCAAGCTGCGATACAACGGCGGCATAGACGAAGACTAGTCGAACATAGGTTTCAGCTAGTCTTTCTCCTCAAATTATCAGGCGAGACCGGAATCGCGAAGGACAAAGCAAGTTCATGCTGACCCGTCACCCCTCTCGAACGCTGACCGGCTTATTAGGCTGGTTATCACCCCGGTTCATTGGGAGCAACATGCCGTGGATCGTGAAGGTCTATCAGAAATTTTTATTTTCCATTATTGACAAGCAGGGGATTTAGATCGGCATTTTTTTGAATTCAAAGATTATTTCAATTCTTATTATTTGTTAGGCGGTGGAATATAGCGTTGACGGTAATTGTTCGAAATATTTAACCCCCGAGGCACCTTAGCACACACTAAGATTACAAGTGTGTCAATACGTATACATGGCCGCATAAGTGCCCGTGCCGATCGCTATTCATAGGCGCCCTACTACACGTTAGACTCTTGATGGTTATTAAACAACAGCCAATCCGATTTACTAGCATAAACCAATTTCAAATTAAAATATTTATGGCTCGTCAGCGGCTCCAAACCTATCCGACAAGTGAAAGTTGAAATTGAAACTGTTTACAACATGTACCGGGTGAAACCGGTTGCTGTTTTCTGCCTTTCCCAACTATGCCATACACGAAACTTATAAGTCAAGACTAGTTTTTGACCCGCCTAAGTCCAACCTCTCAAAGGGGTGTTGGGGGTCTTTCCTCCCTCCCCGGGAGGGGGTCTTGGGTGAGGGTGGTAGCTCTCAATCACGGAATTGTGTGGGTGCGGTAAGTGGAGTTGCGGCGTGTGGTCGTGCGGGATTTGATGCGGTAAATGAGAAGGAGATGTTGCAGCCATTGGACAATGTGCAAGTGGAGTTGAGTAAGGATGTGTGCGGTGTCGAGTCGTGCTTTCGATGTATGTGGGGTCGGTGCGGAAGGTGAGGAGGGAGGTTAAGATGGCAACGGTGGAGGTGTGGGTGGTACATGTGCGGCTCATGATGATGGGGAGAATGTCGACGGTGGTGCTCGGCCAATGTTGTCGAATAGCATTAGCTAGGGGGTCTATTAGTCTCAAATCATTTTACCGGTGAGTGATAAGTTGTGGTATGTGAAATACATCCATTCCCCTATTTGAATCGTTTTAGTCGAAGAATATTGTCTTCGACCGTTCGAGTGTCTAAAGAATCTAGCTTCGAGGAGGCGGATGAAGTCGGGTTTGTGGGCGGGGGGACGTGGCTCGGAGGCGAGTCCCCGGATGTCTTCAGGCAAGATGGCATGGCAAACGGTGAGAGGCCTTCATCTGCATCTACTAGGCGAGTGGGCATGTGGGGGGGGGGGGGGGGGGGGGGGGGTGAGCGGGAGGGGTGATAATAATATGATGGGCTTGTTACCAAAATCTGCTATGATGGTCTCGCATCTTCCTCCGTTATGGCGTTCCACGAGGGAGGGGAAGAATTGCAGCGCGCTTTTGTGGCGGTCATGTCTAAGGCCGGACATAAAGGGGCAGTTACCGGCCATGTGTCCGTCGTTGGTGAATTAACCGCACACATGGCAACGCAAGGTAAGATTGTGTGAGAGGAGGCGGGTGTTACGTACTCCCCATATGAACTCTTGTTCGTGTGTGAAATGAACATGATTGGTCCAAAAAGATTGAAAAATGTTTGCTGCAATCACCGAGATGACCGTTGTTGTCTTCGGGCGCTTATGTGATCAGGCCTTCTAGAGTACCGATTTGATCAAAGGATATACGCCATGAATCCACTTATCCGAGTCTCTCCAACGGCAATAACAATACCGTCAACAGTAAATGTACACTAGTTATCATAAATGATTTATCGCTAGTCTCCACGATGCGCAGCCTACTCTAGCTGCTGCGAGGGCGATGAACATCGTAGCTTATCAGATGGCGCTCGTCGCGACGGACCTATTTGACCTTTGTTCCTTTGCGACTCCGGTCGTCCCGGAGCTAGTGGGGAAAGGCATACGAAAAAAACCCTCGCACATGCAATCGACGGTCCCGTCCCAATCCACGCACACCCCTTGTCCGACATATCGCTGCTCCTCCCGTCGCAGCTCGCCTCCTAGCCTAGACTTCCCTACCCCTCCGGTGGCTGGGGAAAGAGGAAGTCCAAAGTTGCAAACGGTGTCTAGTTGAAGCTCCTCCCTCCGCGCCAGCTTTTCTCTTGTCCCATGTCCGTCTCCGTTTGTTCCCAACACCTATTTGATCGTGCGAAATCCGCCCGTACCCTCTCCCAATGGTTTACGCTATCAAGGGGCTGCCTTTATCAACACAATTCCGTTGCGATAACCCTAGATAACGTGCCTCATGCATTCTGTCGATAACAGGGTACCGACCGGGGGAGAGGATGATCGAACTCGTTGATCGAGTCACCACTCCTCAAAAAATATATTGGGCACGGGAATTATGTATCCGAAAACCCTCCGTACCGGGTTTTTCCTGCGGCGGTCGATCCAATTGACCTCCGCCGCCAAACCGTGTCGCTCCTCCTGCTACGACCCTTCTCCGTCTTGCGTAGCTCCTAGCCTCGCTCCGAGGGAGACTCGAATCTCACATGGCTGGTCGACTGCTAGCAGCGCGAGCCCCTCGCACTGCTTCCCGGTTGCCCGCCGCCAGCTTCAACACCCGCGTCCCACCGTTGATCCGTCCGTACCCCCTTTCGCCAAAAAATATTTTGCATACACCGAACCCGCACCCTTGTCGGGAGAGTATGTTTGAGTATTCACTCGCTGAAAAACGTATCGGACGGCCCGAGCGGGAGATCTTAGTGTTGATGTACGGATATTATGTTTTCCAAAATCTTCCGTACAAGGCTTACCGACAAGTGTTTATTTTGCTAGCGGGTGGAACGACTAGTATCCACCTAAGGAGCTGGGAGCAATGGGATATCCATACTACTGCTGGATGGATGGAATGAAAAGCGCATAAGAGGGTCTGCGTGTTTCTTTGCAACCCAGCCCAGAACCCGGATTGCTTTGCCCGCCATCTGAACGATTTGCAGCCAAGGAACCGACTTTATGAGGCGATGATGCAAGCATGGGTAGAACGGAAGGCACGAATGGCAACATCGGGTGCAAGAGGGCAAGCGGAATCTGAGAAGGTGAAGGTTCAAGCGTTGATAGCGGGTGAAGTTGGTCATTTGAGGTGCTAGACGTGGTTGGCGCTGCGTGATTTTTGTTTTCTCACTTGGTAAGATTTCAATAATTCTATATGACTCAATAACGATCGAAACTCGTTTAAATATGCACAAGGAAGGTGGTTGACTATCTTGTTGTGGTTCAGCCTGTCCTGCTATACTTTTAGAGCACTGAAATATGTGCTAAGTATAACATTATAGCTTGGACCCTAGCGACCTTTTACTTTAAACCATCATCTGGCCATCGACGTGAATTTTTTTCTTTTTAACTGTTAGTGTCGGAGTATACATTGCATTAGCTTTTCAATGAACTTTTAATTTGTAAAATTGAGTCATTGGCCACGCAATTGTGAATGGAAACGTCAATTAAGGTTTGGAGGGCAAAAAAGTGTCTGAAATTTCGTTTAACACCTTCGTATTGAACACTACGGAAAACCGTGTGTACGAGCGCTTTGCATTCCAAACCTGTCCTTTAAGCAAGTTTCAGCCATGAGCAACATGTCATGATAAGTTTTTAATGAAGGTGCTGATTTGATGAAGTTGTCACATGTGCTACAAGTTGTATAGGTTCGGTGACTGGTGACCATGCCTATGACAAATAGACAGTACGGCTCCCATTCACTGCCATATGGCACATACATACATGGCGGCCATGTGGAGCCCATCTTCGACGGCGAGGGCGGATAAGGAGGTAGCCGACGCTGCTGGCTTGATGGTGTTGGATAAGTTGGTGTACGGGCTGCATTAATCCAGTTGTTGCTGAAAACACTAGCATCGCGTTGCCTAGTGTTTATGTACAAGCATGCAGTTATTTGTCATTCTAGTACTTAGTGTTATGCTATTAACGGTACTCTATTTCCTACTAGTGGCGGTCGGCCGGCCCTGCCGGTGCCTTCGCCGGCCGCCATCTCTCTCTTCCCACTTCTCTAGTCGCCACACCCGGCCCCCTTGTGGGGCCGGTGCGACCCACGTGTAACTATCCGTTCCCGAGTCCGATAGGTTATGGGCCCTCCAGCAAGTTACACTACAGAAGAGCGTGTGTAAAGCGCCCGGCGCCACGCTAGCCCTACCTACTCCCACAAAAAGAATAGTAGAGCATGTGTAAAGCGCTCAACACCACGCTAGTAATTCACCGTCCATCCGACACAACGCTTTGAGCTGGTTGTCCGCGACTGTCCTACCATCTCCCACGTAAAAAGGAGAAGAGCGTGTGTAAAGCGCCCGGCGCCACGCTCGCCCCACCAAGCTTTCTATCTCACCTAGGCTTCAGCCTACCGATGCTCTCGACCGATACTAGTCGTTTAAAACCGACCCGCGAAAATTCGGCCCGTGCGTACTTTAATTAGCACTGCTATCGTTTTTTCCCGAGGCAACGCCGCATTAACGCTCACCTAACTTGGCGAGGAGTCAACCTTTCCCACGGCGAAAGGAGGGAGTCGACTGTCGAGAAGCGTCCGTCTATGTTTTTGAGTGTCTACACGCTCCTAACAACCATGTTGGCTTTGAAATTGAAATTGAAATTGTTTACAACATGTACCGTATGCGCCGGTTTTTCACCAAAAAGCCGGATGCGTCGGCTGCTGTCTCTGGGCCCTCCCAACTACGTCAAACAGGGAACTTACAAGTCAGGGCTAGACCGTGAACCTCCTGTGTCCAACCTCTCCAAATGTGGTCGGGGGTTTTACTCCCCCCCGGGGAGGGTCTGGAGCGGTTTAAAGGTGGTGTGCAAGAAGGGGCATGAGGTAGGTCTTTATGCGGATGCTTGGCGAGTGGTCTTGCGTGATTTGGTGCGGTAGACGAGGAGGAGATAGTGCAGCCATTGGACGGTGTGTGTGTGGAGGGTGGAAAGGATGCGAGACGTGTCTAGGCGAGTTTTGGTGATGAGTTTGTCCGGAGGGTCGGTGCGGAGGGTGAGTAGGGAGGTGAGACTTTCGATGGTGGATGAGTGCGGTGTGCCCGTGCGGCTCATGACTATGGGTAGGATGTCGACTTCGGTACCCGGCCAATGGTTGCGGATGGCGTTTGCGAGGGGTGTGTATTTGGTCCTAATCAGGCGGGTTGTGTGTGAGAGGTTGTGGTCGGTGCAGTATTTCCATTCCCCTATCTGAATTTTTTTGATAGACGAGTATCTACGGCGGCCGTTGTTGTGGCCAACGAAGCGAGGTTCGAGGAGGCGTATGAAATCGGGTTTATGTGCCGGGGGACGCAGCTCAGACGGGAGGATGTCGGAGGGGAGTATAGCGGGACAGGAGGTTAGGGAGTCGGTCGAGAGACCTTCGTCAGCATCAACAAGGCGGGTAGGCATGTGGGAGGGGTGTGGGGGATGGCAGTCAAGAGGGGTGTAGGAGGTGGTGGGGTGGGGGAAAGACTTGATGGGTTTGTTACCGAAGTCTGCAGTGATAGTTTCCCATCGACCTCCATTGTGGCGTTCGAGGAGAGACATGAGGAGTTGTAGCGCGCTGTTGTGTCGGTCCTGTCTCAGGCCAGACATGGATGGGCAGTTACCGGCCATGTGGCCGTTGCTGGTGAATTGGCCACACATGGGACATCGCAGGGTGGGATTGTGTGGGAGGAGGCGGGTGTTGTGGACGCCCCAAATGAATTCTTGTTTGTGGGTGAATTGTGTGTTGGTGAGTGTTGAGTGTTTTTTGTGGAAGGTGAAGTCGGCACCGTCCGCCGCGGCGCGGGCGAGTAGGGCGCCGTGTTTGGATGATTGCGAGAGGGGTGTAAGTGTGTGTTTGCAGCTGTGTGTGTGTGCGTCGGCTTTTAGGTTTGTGTAAATGTGGGGTAAGGGTTCGCCTTGGGTTTGTGGTATGAGGGTGTAAGGCCAGGTCCAATGTCCAATGGACACCTCCGAGCCTGTGGTGTATGTTGTATCTGGCGGGTGACCATCAGCGACCTGGTTAGCGAGTGTGTCTGCTAGTTCGTTGCCGGGTGAGTGGTTGTGTGCTTTAATTTTACCTAGATGTGTGCGGATGCCTGCGTCGCATCGGGTTTTGAGGGTGTGTGTGATGGAGAGGAGTGTGTCTCGGTGGATGTTGTGCCTATAAGCGGAGGGGCAGTTAAGGTAACCTTGTATGAGGCTGAGGGAGCACGCACTGTCAGTAAGGAGGTGGGTATGTCCTAGTTGGAGGCCTATGGCGATACCAGCTAGTTCGGCTCGATTAATGGTATGGGAGGGGGGGGTAGAGGTCACCAGGATTCTGATGTTGGTGTTCGAGGCGGGGTGGGTAGCTGCTGCTCCAAGAGGGGAGTTGCCTCCTTTCTTCGAGCCGTCTGTGTATACGAAGTCCTGCGAGTTCCAAGCAAGGATTCCTCTGGTCGGGAAGTATGTTAGTCTTGTTCGTTCTTGTAGGGGGTGGGTAAGGGGGTGGGTGGGGTTTGGGGGGAGATGGTAGATGCCTGCGGAGTGAGGGGAGTAGGGGGTGTTGTGGTGTGGCGGTGGGATGTTGAGGATGGGGTTTGGGAGGTGTGTGCCGTAGATAGATTCTAGGGTGTTGTGGAGTGCGGTCATGGCTGTGCGTGAGGGAAGGTTGTGGAGTGCGAGTGAGTTAGCGACGAGGTAGATGTCTACCATCCAGCGTGTGCCGAAAGGGGTGGGGGTGGGATGGCCGGTGTGTTGGTCGGGGGGTAGGAAGGTGTTCGCGTCGTTGGGGAGGGTGTATAGGTGATGTGTGTAGGGGGAGTTGATGTATTTAGAGTGGCGGTAAGGTGTGTGTTCCCATCGGGGGAGAATGAGGATGGTAGCGCTGGGGGTGTGTGTGTTTGTGAGATGTGCGCTGGTGATTGCATGTTCCATGGCACGGCGCATGCATTCGTGGTCGTATTCGGGATTTGCGATATTGGTACCCTGCCATGTGTGTGGAGCGTTACTGCCGCTGGACGAGAAGACTATGTCTTCTGGGTAGAGCGAGTGGTAGGTGTGTGAGTGGAGTGATTTGTTAAGGGGGTCGGAGTAGAGTTCTGTCTGGATGTGGAATGTGTGCCGTAGAGCGGAGAGGAGGTCCTCTCGAGTGGCCCATCTGTTGCGTGTGGTGGTGGTGGGTGTGGGGGATTGGATTTCCGACCGAGAGCCTAGGCGAGTAAGGAGGCGATAGACCTCCTCCTCGAACGTATGCTGCGAGAGGTCGGGGCGAAAGAGTTGGTAGAGATGACGGACGCGGGGGCCGTTAAGGGTGGTGATTGCGCGGCCGTCAGGAGTGCAGAGTATGGTGGTGTCGTGGAGGGATGGGTGTGCGTGGATGGCGAATTTACCGGTAGGGAGCATGTCAAGGTCGGGGTTAATGGGGGCGTGGTTGAATGTGATTAGGGGGTGTGACCACGGAGGAGGTCCGGGGTCTGGCAGGATGGGTGTGGTGGATGGGACAAAGCCAGAGTTAAATGCTGTGAGGGCGGTGGGGCCGGAGGGGGTCTCACTAATGGTGTCGTGAAGTTGAAGGCATGGGGCCCATTGGACCTCGTGGAGACGGGTGAGGTCGTGCTGTTGGCCACCAGTACACCAGTCGCACTGCCACGTGGCAGGACCCTGAGCTGGGCGGCATTGTGAGTGGATTGCAAAGTGCGGGCATGTGGAGCAGGTGGAAGTGGGTTCCAAGTGAAGAGGGTTATGGCATATGGAGCAGTCAGTGGGGGAGGGGGGGGGTAGGGTTACCGATGTGGGGGTGGAAGAGATGAGTTGGAAGCCTTCGTCGAGTTGGAGGTGGATGTCCCATTCCGTGAGGTGTTCCGGGGCCCATTCGACCATGTATTGTGTTTGTCCGTATTCTGTGTCTTTGTGTTTGGATATGATGCGTGTCACGTCGCAAGGGGGGTAGTGGTGGTCTGTGGGGGTGAGGTATTCCGTGTCTATGTGTGTGATGCGGGCTGTGGGGTTGGTAGTGGTGGTGCGGGAGGAGTGGATGTCTGGGGAGAGGGTAGAAGGGTGTCTGGGGAGGTGTGGGTTGAGGAGGGGAATCCAGGAGGGATGTAGGGTGGTGGGGAGGGAGGCTTGTTTGATGTTGAGGTTCGTGACGGGAAGGCGGTTGTGGATAGTGTCAGTGGGTTCGGTGAGAATTGCGGCGAGTAGGCGAACTGGGATAGTGAGAGAAGTGTCGGACCCTGTGAGTTTGGAGATGGACTGACTGGATTTGAGGATGAAGGAGGAAGGTGTGGCGCGGAGGAGGACTTGCGGCCATGTGGTTATGTGATTTTGCCATAGTGGGTTAAGGCGGGGAAGGAGGGAGGTATGTGTCTTGCGGGGTGAGAATTCGCGGTAGGCTTGTTTGTAATGGAGTGGGTCGGTAATGTGCGTGGCTCTGTCTCTGAGTGATGTACGGAGGTTTGCGTCTTGTCTGGTGAAGTGGGTGCGGATAGTGGTGGCAATGGGGTTGGTGAGGGAAAGGGGAGGGATGTTGTGAAATAAGGTGCCGGCATCACGTTGGGCACGTACAAGGCATCTGAGCGTGGGGAAGGATAGGTTGCCTGACATTATGGATTCAATGGGCCAGTGGGAGTATGTGGTGGAGATTTTGTGTATGTGGGCTCTGGCCATTTGGCCTCTGTATCCGGGGGAGTTCAGGGTTTTGTGGAGGTGGCAGACTGTGAGTTGTGCGGCATGGGCTTTGAGGGAGGGGAGACCGTAGCCGAGGTCGGAGGTGGGTCGGTGAAGGGCGGTGCGGGGGAGGCTGCGTACCGAGGAGACGGCTGAGCGGAGGGCGCGGCAGATTTGACCTTCAAGGGTGTCCAGTTGGGAGTCGCTGAAGAGACCAAGTTGAAGGGTAAAATGTTTGCCGAGTAGGAGGCCACGGATGACGCGTATCCTGCGAGATTGGGTTAGTAGGGAGGTGGAAAGGGCGTCGATGAGGGAGGTGGTGGTGCGTTTGAGTTCATGCCAGTGTTTGGTGAAGGTGAGGGAGGTGTTAAGTTCGACCCCGAGGACGCGGTATGTGTCCGAGGGGCCAATGGAGGGAATGGGCGAGGGAGTGGAGTTGATGGTTAGGAACTGCGATTGGAGGTGGGATGTGAGTAGGGTGGAGTTGGCAAGGGAGAGGGCGTTACCCAAACGCCAAAGGGCTCCGGTGATACAACATTTTTGGATGTTGACGGTCATACCTGTGTAGGCGCTGAAGAGGGAGAGTTTCTTTAGTTGGATGGCCATGTTGGGGGTCGAGCCCGTGGCTATGCTGAGGTCGTCGGCGAATCCGTGTCCGGGGTAAGTGGCTGTGGGTTCTGTAGGGTCAACGTTAGTGGCGGGGGGCCCGGGCCGGTAGCCCCGGCTGCCGACCGTGAGCCAGCGGAGAAAGGGTTCAAGGAAGAGGGTGAAAAGGAAGGGGGAGAGGGTATCGCCCTGCAGGGTACCTCTATTAATGTCGATGGAGGGGGTGGGACCATAAGGGGTAATGTAGTCCGTGGAGGAGACCCCGTAGAGGTGTTCGCATGTATCTACAAAAGTGGAGGGCATACCGAGTTGTCTCATGTGTTTGAACATGATGCGGTGGTCTGCTGCGTTGAAGGCGCCTTTGAAGTCCGCGTACATAACATAGATGTCTTTCTTGTGGAGTTTGGCGTCCTCCATGGCCATGATTATGGAGGAGAGGGCGTCGTGGATGCTGCGGTGTTGTCGAAAGCCGTCTTGTTGGTCGCTGAGGATGCCGTGGGTTTCGGCGTATTTCGAGCCTGCGTCTTTTATTAGTGCTGTCCAGAGCTTAAGGAGGTTATTCATGAGGGCGATGGGGCGATAGTTGTCGAGGAGGGTGGGGTCTCCTTTTTTATGTAGGAGGCATGTTGTGCTATGGCACCATTCGGGGGGTGTGTAGGAGGTATGGGCGAAGAGGGATAGGAGAGAGTAGAGGGCAGAGCGGGTCTCGGGGGGTAGGAACTTGAGAATTTCGTTGGGGATACCGTCGGGGCCGGGGGCCTTGCCTGTGCCTAGCGAGTTGAGGGTTTTATCAAATGTAGCACGGGTAATCATATCGGCTAGAGTGAGTGTAGGGTCCCCGCGAGGTTCGATGGTGTAGTTGTCGGGGTTGTCAGGGTGTTCCCAGGGGGGTATGGGTAGGTCGGGCGGGGTGGCTCGCATGAGTTCAGTGGTGAAATGGGAGTGGATTGCGTCAATGACGGTCGAGGGGGAGGACGCCACGGTCGCATCGGGCTTGGTAATGCGGTGTAGTGTAGTGGTTGCGGTGGTCGCCGGGAGGAGGCCACTTTTAATTTTCAATCCGCGGTGGGAGGATTTCGGGGAGGCGTCATAGGCAGTATTGGTGCGGTTTTTAATTTTTTGTAGTATATCCGTGGTGGTGGTTCTGAGGAGAAGGCGGATGCGTGCCTGGCATCTTTGACTGATTTCGGTAGGGGAAAGGTAGTCGGAGGTTTGCAGGAGGGTTTGGGCGAGGGGAAGGGGGCCTTTGTTGGTACTACAGCGACGGAGTGTGCGTATGAGTTTACGCGTCTTTTTAGATAGCCAGGTAGGGTTAACGGATGCAGTAGTGGGGCGGGGTTTTTTCGGGGGAAGGAGGGGCCAGATAGTGGCTGCGTGGTCCATGTGTTGGGAGAGTAGTGTGGTGAATTTGGATGCTAGGGTGTCGAGGGTGTCTGGAGTGGCCTGGTAAGGGGAGGTATTTATGATTTCCGCGTGGAGGGAGGCTGTGCTGTTGAGAAGATGGGGTGTGCTACGTTGGTAGGATGTAATGTGATGTGGCTGGAGGGGGAGTTTAAAGGAGAATTTGCGGGTGGTGTGGTGAGGGCGTGGTGTGTCGTGGGCCGCGGGTGGTCGAGCGATTAGGGAGGAGGGGGCGGGAATGACGAGGTGAATCGCCGAGTGGTCGGAGAAGTGTGATGGAGAGGTAAATGTTGAGCATGCCGGAGGGTTGAGGCTTAAGGGGGAGGGGGGTGGAGTGAGCCAGTGGTCGAGGCATCCGTCGCTGCGGGGGAAGGTGGGGAGGGGGGGGTGGAGCGGTCGAAGGTGGTGTTTGAGGAGGGTGGTGAGGGCGGGGTTGCCCTGACCTGGTGTGGTGGTCGTTTGGAAGTCGCCTCCCCAGAGGACACGGTGTGTTGGGTAGTCGTCCGTGAGTCTGAGGCCCCATGCCGCGACCTCCGCGTATAGGCGGGTGAGCTGAGTGCTGTGGAGTTGCGGCATGTAGACCCCGAGAAGGAGGTAAGGGTCACCTGAGTGGGGCACGAGTTTAAGTCCTGCGATGTGTGGGATTAGGTGGGGAGGAGGGGTGAGGACGGTTGCGGTGCTGAATGATTCTCTGCGGACCGCAAAAAGAACACCTGCGGAGGGTAGTGGCACAGCTGAGTAGCGAGGACGTGAGCTCTTGAGGAGGTATTGGGGAAGGGCGACTCGCCAGCGTGATTTGTGAGTGGTGTGGGTGGTTTCGGTGAGGATGAGGATATCTGGGCTGTGAGTGGCGGCTAGGTGCTCCACATCCAGGATAGATGTGTGGAGTCCCCTGGTATTAAGGTTGATGAGGTGTAGAGGTTGTGGAAGGTGATGGGGGAGGATTGGTGTGGGGTGCGGGCATGGCTTGAGGGGGGGTTGGGTTTGGAGGGGAGTGTTGTTGTCGGGTGTGTGAGTGTTAGAGGTGGAAGGGTGTGTCAGGTGAGGGGGTGTGGTGTGGTGGTGGGTGGGGGGTAGGGCAGGTAGAATGGGGGGGGGGGGGTGGGGGGAGGGGTGGAGTGGGGGTGGGTACGGGTAAGGGGGTTGGAGAGGGGTGTGTTTGTGTGGGTGAGGGGGAGGTTTGATGAGGGTGAAGGGCTGCCAAAAGGTGTGCGCGTCCGATAGGAAGGGGGGTGGAGCGAAAGACGTGGTGCCACAATAAAGAGTGGAGGGAGTAGACAGAGGTCCTGGGGTCGAATTGCGGGGGGTTGTAGGCTTGGTCTGCAGGGGCCGTGAGAACAAAGTATGTGTGAAGGAGGACGTGGGTGCCGCAGGACCACGCGCGAGATATGTCGTTCTGTCGAGGGGGGTTGAGGAGGCGAGGAGAGGGGAGGATGGGGGGGGGGGACGAGTTCCAAGAGGCGAGGAGGGAGAGAGTGCGGGTGAGGAGGAACGGTGGAGGGTTGTGGTGGAGTGAGTCGACCCAGGTGGCGGAGTCGTGCGTCACGTGGAGGAGGCCAAAGTGGGAGTGTTGCCATGTGAGGACAAGGAGGGAGTTGTTGGGTGTGCCCGGTCGGGGAGGTGCCCCCCTGTTGGCGAGGTTAGTCCATTGGCTGGGGTAAACGCGATGGTTATGAAATGTGTCCACTTCAATGTTTGTGATGATAGAGTAAGTGTTGCGGGAGTTAGAGTGAAGTTTAGCAAGGGAGGTGGCAATGCAGGAGAGGTTTGAGAGGTCCTGGTAGTGGCCCCATTGGAAAGAGAGAATGGCCGAGGGGTCGAGGGGCCCGATAGGGGTGGGAAGGCCGCGTTCAAGGTTCAAATCGTACAGGTAGTTGTGAAGTTGAATGGCGCAGGTTGTGGGTGAGAAGTGCGGCGGTAGAGTGTCCCTGTGTGGGTTGGTTACACTATGGTTACGGATGTCATTGGGAGGGTGGGGGAGAAGGGGTTGGGGTCGGACCTCCGGGCCTGTTGGCCCGTCTGTGGTGGAGTTAGGGACGGCGGGTGGCCCTATTGGCCGAAGAGAAGTCAGAAGGAGTGACGAGAGGTCCAGTGGATGGGGATGGCTCCGCAGCGGCTTCGTCGTAGGACAGGTCTTCGTCTGGGAGGTCGTCGAGGTCGAGGGCCGAGTTTGCAGGGGAGGAGTCTGGAAGGGGGAGGCTGGAAGGGTGTGTTGTGGGTGTGCGGGTTGGGGACTGGTAATCGGGTTGGGTGTTATGCTGGGTAGGGGGGGGGGTGTGGCTCTGGACTGTCGGGGGTGTGCGTGTTGTGTGGCGGTGTGGGGGTGAGGCCTGGGTCTTTTTGGGCGTGGGTCGGGAGTGTTTTAATACTCTTGATGGGGGGGCGGGTTTAAGTGCGGGGTCTGTGGGGGTACGCTTTGATGGGGAGGAGTCCATGGGGTCGTGGCGGGGAGGGGAGGGGGCCAGGGGGTGGTGGGGGGTTGGTGTTGTGTTGCGGTCAGAATCTGGGTGTGGGGGGGAGGGGGGGGGAGGGGGTTGGTGTCCCTGGGATGGGTGAGAGGAGGCAGGGGCGGGTTGTGTGAGAGGGGTGGATGAGGAGTCCATGTGGTCCGCTGAGGATTCGAAGATGGTGGGGGGGAGGGTTGTGTAGAGGGGGCGGGGGAGGGGGAGCGACGTTTTTTGGAAGGGCGTGGGGTGTGAGAGTGAGGGGGCGTGGGTGAGTGGGAGGTGGCCAGTAGGATGTCAGGGAGGGAGTCAAAGTCGAGGGGGGCATCATCGGGGGTGTCGAGCATTGAGCCATCTGCAGGTTCCTGTTGCCAGGCCTCGTAGGTGTTGGTGGCCTGGAGGTGACCTGTCCATTCAAGGAGGAGGGAGGGGGGGTTGCGGAGGAGGGTTTTGTTTTTTGTGATGGTGAGTGGGGGGGGGGAGGGGGTGGTGTGGAAAATGGGGTCCGAGATGCGGGACCTGCCGAAGATGGAGTAGTGGTGTGGTGTGATGTAGAGTGAGCATGTGGTGTGGGTGGGGGTGCCGCGGTGGATGTAGGTGTGGGGTAGGGGAATGGTGGCGGTGCCGTTGGTGGAGACGAGGATGCAGTACATGGTGGTGGTGAGGGAAATTTGGATGCTGGTGGCGATGTGAGGGGAAGGGGAAGGGTGGGAGCGGAAGTATGAGCCATCAGGAAATTTTTGGAGGGAGGCATGAAGGGATAGGTTGAAGGGCGGGGGGGAGGGACGGTGTGAGTGGGTGTGGGAGTGTGCGTATTCAGAAGCTGTTTGGTGGAGGAGGGTGGAGAGCCAGTGTGAAGGAGGAATGGAGCCATTGGGCGTGGGGCAAGGCAGTGGGAGGGGGTGGGGTGATTGGATGAGGACTGTGGTGAGGCAGGTGTCAGCCCAGGAAGTGCCTGGGACATGGCCTGTGAGTGGGGGGGGTGTGATGATGATTGTGTAGTTTTGGGGGGTAGGGGGTACTGAATAAATGGCATTTTGAAGTGTTGCGTGAAAATGTACAGGGCCTGATTGTGAAAGGAGTGGGTTATGGGACGGGTGGAGGATATTCATCCAGAAGGAGGTGGGATCGTTCTCAACCTGTATGGGGTCGCGTGTCGGTTGAAGGGCGTCCGCGATCTGAAGGAGGAGTTGGACGGGTTCAGGGAGGTCTTCCATACAGGGGGTAGGGTCGGAGGCGCTGGTATTCCAGGTGTCGACGAGTTCCGTGGTGAGTCGATCGAGGAGGAGGGCCTGTAACAAAGGAACGACGTCTGGGCCGGAGAGATGAGTGAACAGGGGGGAGCTAATTTTCACTCGTCGGCCTGAAACTGCGGGAACGACTTGGGTAGTACCTAGGTTTCGCGACTGTTGTGGCGAGAAATGTCATGTGACAGTACGTTACACGACTAGTACAAGTACTCGCTGCGATATTTATACTGTACTTTCTACGAGTTTAGTGTACTAGCACTTACACTTGCCATTGTGAAGCTTGAGGGCACGGTTCGCAGTACTGTACGAATATGTACCTCCCGGTGCGTACAGTGCGCACAATGAGTTCTCCCTGGCGTCAAGACGCTAGGCACGAGGCCAATTGGTTACGCAACCTGCCTACGAAAGACTACGGACGTCGACACGTCGACACCTGCCTGGGGAAGCGTGATGCGTGACGAGACCGAAGGCGAGCTTCGCTAGACTATAACTAGTCTAGCACAATGGAGGGCGGTGACAAGATAGTTCACATTTTGACTTCTTTCCCTCAATCCCCGCATAGCGACTGCTCCCTTGTAGTTTTCTTATATAACTAAATGCACTTTTCACTCATTGAACGCTTCCCATGAGAAATTTTCCCCTAACAACCAGCCATTGAGAGGCTGGTTGCGACATTGGTTTAAGACCCCGGGCTGCGGTCCGGGGAGGGTCCAGTGGGGGGCCGTGGTAGTGTCGTAGTTTGGTACATATGTGGTATGTGGCCACATATCTCAGCTATGCTTTTTCCTTGAGCCGGTAAAGCGCACGCCTAATACGCGGAAGGTCGCGGGTTCGTTAACCGGTGAGTCCGATCACCGTATGTAGGCGTGTCACGGCCCGAGACAAACCCCACCTTCCACATTGCCGTCGTGCTTGACGTGGTGGGAGGGGCACGCGTGTTCAACATATTGCATGTCCGGACTTTTGTGGGGGGGTGTATATGGCGTTATATTCTAAACGACTGAAAATCTATGAGCGTCGCCTACCCGGGAGCATGATCGATGATGAGTTTGAGGTTTGTTTTGAACTTCTTCGCCTCTCATCAGTCGTGCTTGCAAAACGCCGCATGCAGGGAGTGCGAGTGCGGGGTTACCTACCAGTCCCGTATCCCGGAGGCGAAGAAAAGAAGAAGCTGATGTACGTGTACCAGGTAATAAGCTTTTAAAAAGTGCAAGTCTGCTGTGCAAATGAAAGACCAGAAGCAAGACTAATTTGGCCTCGATGAGTTATTGGGGTCAACCCTAAACCTCGATGAGTCATTGGGCAAATATCGTCTCTTTTTCCATGTCCGTGCTAACTTTGTTATTATTATAATAAAAGTATATGAGTTCGGCAAATTGAAGCCAAGCATGATATGCCGGCGGCGAAAATAATTAGCACACAACATATAGCGATAATTTGCAGCAGCCGTCGACCGCCTCGCCAAGTTCCTTCGGGACGCTTTGGACCACACTCGATAGCATTGCTCCTACCCGGAACAGTGTCCAGGCCGCAGTCTCCGAGCACCAAACTCCCTGCCGCCCCTGCTGGATAATGCTACTGAACACCGCTGCATTTGCCCGAGCACTGCACTACAGGCAGTAAACGAAGGAATGTCGTTCCGGAAGTATCATGAGAGCGAAGGGCTGGCGGCCATCAGCCGCGCGATAAGAGAAAAGAAGACTCTGGGAGAGGCCGGCGTAGGGGCTAAGGTGCTGGTATGTCTTTTCGTATCAATGGGGCTGCAAGTAGGGCTATATTGGGTAGGATGTTGCGCGTCGCGTCTCGGCTGTTGTTGACAAGATTGTCGTTAAACCATCAGGAGAGCCGCGCCGACGAGGCTTCGACGGCTGAGCTCGAAGCAGGTGAGGCAAAGAAACGCAGAAAGGAAACCGCGGCGTCGGAGCGTGACTCGGAATTCGAGACTTCAGAAAAGAAAAAGAAGAAAATGAAGAAGGCGAGAGCGGATATTGAGGTGGTGGAAGATGTCAGCGATGTCGTCTCCAAAAAAAAGAAGAAGAAGAAGAAAAAGGGCGCCGAGTTGTTGGTCGACGGAGAGGATGTGGACGGTGCGGAGGACGGCGTCCGCTCTCAGGCACACAGGGAGTCGGGGGTCGAAGAGGAGCCGGACGAAGTGGACGACAATGGAGGAACGAAGACGATAAACGCGGACGAGAGCGAGACGTCGGTCTTAAAGTGTGCTTCGTACTCGTTTGTTCCCTGCGCCGCTTTGACTGCCTTTGTGTGAGAGAGCACGCTACTGGTGCTCTACTGACTTAGTGCGCTGTCTCTCAGGCTTTTCGAGCTGCTGCACAAGCATTCATCAAAACAGGAGGTGCGGTGCTGTGCTCCTGATGCTGCTTATTTAGGGTGGCGTGTATGCTTCAACGCAACTGAGCATGGATGCAACCACCGCCGCAGAAATCTACAAAGAAGTTTCTGAAAGCCTTCAGTGCAGAGGCTCCCGATGCAGTGCGTGATGCGATGCTGAACAGGACTAGCAGTGTCGGGGCACGGGCGGTTTCTCTGCTGATGCAGGTTCTGCAATGTGAAGCAGGTTTGCACCTATGCGCATTCGTTGGAGCGCTGTCAATGCAGGGCGCATGAGGTCGCAGCGCCTTTTCACATCTCACTATCATTGCATTATGTGGACCTTCAACAGGGGCTACCTCCGCATCACAGCACGCACGGTCAGAGGGTCAAAGAGGGGGAAGTGTGAGCATGATGACTGTGGAAGAGGCATTACATACTGAAAGGTAAAATAGGCTATTGTTCAAGCCTTACTTGAGCTGCAGTTACGAGACTCTTTGTGGTTGGCTGGTAAAGGGTTCCCTAACAGAGAGATGCCCTCTTGTGCAGCGATGTCCCAGCGCCGGCTGCCCACGGGCAAGTTCTGTGGCATGCGCTGCAGCACCATCAGGCTGAGGTATCCCTCAACGCGCGCAACGCCCTCAAACAGGCTGAGAAAGCCAGCCTCGAGGCGGCGAGGACGCCTTCGGACCACGTTGACCAGCAAGATGAGCTGCAGGGGGCACAGAAACACCAAATGTTCAGGTGTGTAGTGCAGACGCAGTGCCGTGAAAAGGGGGGGGGGCTGGTTGTCGCTGTGCCCGCGTTAGACTCTCTCTCACTGTGCGCTGCCCCGTTCAGTGATTTCTACCGCTCAACGTTTGTGGATGAGTTCGCTGAAGATTTGGAGCACATCAGAAGTACATCCGTTGGGAAGCCGCCCAGCATAGGGCTTCTGGTCCAGTTCATGGAGGTATGTGCGATCACTACGCACTTCTCCAGCATCGAATTGAATGAGTATAATATTTAAGATTTCAGACATTCTTCAGTGGCTTTGTGTTGAAGCGGGTGTATTGGCGCTAGCCATGGGAATGCTGTGTCTGGCTCTAAGTGGGGACGGGCTTATGATTGGCGCCTTGTCGATGTGCAGGCGGGGATGAACATATTTTCAGATGCAGAGAAGCAGGTGTCTGTATTCCCAGAGACGAGAAAATCAGGGCGACGGCATGGCGACGCGCAAGTTAGGCATGGCTTGTATGGCAATATAATTTAAACGCCCCCTCTTCTAAAATGCGCGCTCAGGGTTGCTATGTAGCCGCGTGTATGTTTGGCATGCACGCCGCGCTGTGCAAGAATAGACGCCCAGCACATCCATAGGAATGACCCCCTCCGGATTGTAACTTGATTGACCCCCTCCCTTGCGCATTGCAACTTGATTGCGGCTTTGCACACTCTTGTCCATTAGCATAACTACACACATACGCCCCTCCCCCATGATTTTGTATTGGCATGTTGCCTCTCAGCTTATCGTGGATCACCACTTTGGAATTGCAATCAGGGTTGCTAAGCCGTGGCATCACTGTCGAGGTTCCCTTCTTGTAAGGACCACCCCGACGCTACTACGGGCCGTCCGTTCTCCGGACTTGAAATTCTAGGTCAACCATGTTGATGACGTCTTTGTAATCCCCAACAACTTGCGCACACAACCAGGGCACCCGCCAACGGCGCAATGGTAGCGGGTACGATATGGGTTCGCTTTCCTGCGCGCCGGCTCCACCCCCATCTCTATCTTGCGGGCGCTTTTGAAAATTAATTGAAAATAAGTTACAACATGATTATACTAGCTGCCCGGCGGGTGTTGTGCTTGAGCCCTCCCATCTATGCCATGTAAGTCTATACTATTGGGCCCTTTTTACCATGTGGCACTGCCTTACGTGGCACGTTAGGGGGACTACTATGCGATGTGGACCCACACCTGCGATCCGATGGATGTGCGTCCGTCGAAAAGATAACTGCAAGGGGTTTTCAGTGTTCTTTTATATACACCGACGAGCGCCATCATGATTTCTCGCTCGAGCCGGCCGAAACGCTACATTTTGAACCGACTTTTAAGATCTACAATACTCCTTTGGAGTGAGCGGGTACCGGGTTCCGGGAGTGTGTGATGTATGCTGCGACAGAAACCTCTTGGCAATACGCAGTGAGATTCCAAAGGGTGGATGCGGACGCGGGGTCTGGGGCCGTGGACACACGCATGGAATATTTGGGAAGCAACGCAAGGGCAATGCTGTCGCACCAAACTGCATAATATCCACACAAGCCCTGGGAATGCACCGTGGAGCGCATCATACCTCTTGCGAGAATACGAGCAACTGTAACTTTATGCTTTAGATCCCATAGATCGACAGTCGGTGAGAAAGTTATGTTTAGGTATTCATCTAGCTTTGAAAAATATGTGTTTGTACCCAAACCTCATGGAGAATCGCGGCGCGATCCCGGTCCTCCCTTTATTTGGACCTAGCTTTCTTCCCGGTCCCCAAATCATAAGTCTCCCATTAGTAGTGATAAGTCCCCCATTGATAAGAGTAGTATCCGACCCGACGTGCCAAGGGAAAGCTCCACGGCAAACCGACCGGAAGGGTGGCCCCATGGAAGAGCAAAATGACATGAAGTGCGTGCGGGGGGGGGGGGGGGGGGGGGTTGGGGGACCCGAGGGTGTTGGAGAAATTGTAATAAAAATAGGGCTTTTTTACAACAAGTACGATAAATGCAAGGCGTTGATAATCCTAGCTGGTCGGCCGGTGTTGGTCGAGTCGGGCCTACTTGATATGGGCTCTTGTGTGACTCCGGTCGTGCCGGAGCTTGGGGGAAAAGGCACGCCAAAATATCGCCGCAAACATGCTGCAGTTCACGCCGCCGTGAAAATGCTTTGCTTGGCATGGTCGGGAACAATATGCAATACCAACATAGAAGACATAGTCGTGACCTGGTAGCCCTCCGGGAGATAATCGTCGGTGATGTCGGGCATGTAAGCCCATACGACGGCCCAGTGGGGGGATTATTCACAGCCAACACTAAGACGCACCCGTCCACAATCGCCAATTCATGTAAAAATGTTGATATGTCACACTAACGACACAAATGCAAGGCGTTCGGTTGGTTGGCGGCGGTACCTGAAATGCATTTATTGACAAGCCAAGCCATAGCGTCCGCAGCACCAAGCAGCCGCCTCAACGTATTTCTCGAGCTTCAATTGAGGTTCCCCCCTCCCTCGCCGACACTCCGTATTATGCGTTGCCTCTGTGTCCGATTGGCTTACAAGTCCCGAATCCAAGCGAAGGCCCCGTCTCGATTCACGCATCCCTTCGTCCGAAAAAATAGCCGATGTTCCCGTCGCAATTGTCCTCCTAGCCAAGGCTCCTCCCTCGCTTCGGGACAGAGGGCGGTGAGAGGAGAGAAAATCATAGCCATAAACAATTGCTGTCTGTCTCTCCTCCTGTCGCGCTTACCTTGTCCCCGTGAGGTGCAAGTTGTTTCCAACACCGCTTTATCCGTGTAGTACCGCCCGTACCCCCCCTGTGGTTTACGCTGCAATGGGGGCGATGTGCTATACATACGGGCGATGTGCTTTCACGATAACCCTAGCATACCTCTAGAGGCACTCATGTCGAGGGTGGGTACCGACGAGGGGAGAGTTTCGGTAGAAAATATCATATGTGGGCTCCGACCTCAAAGGTGTTGTGTACGGACGTTTTAACCAAAACCCTCCGCACGGGGTTTTTCCGGCGGTGGCCGATAGAAAATCATAGCCGCCTGACCGTGCCGCTCCTCTCGCCGCGGATGTCCTTCTCGCTACTTGTGTCGAGCACCATCCCCTTGGATGGGGTTGCACGGCCCCACGAGCGCTTATCGACGTCGAGCGAAGCTTCCCGGTTGCCCGCCGCTAGCTCCATCTCCCGCGTCCCACCGCCGACCCGCCCGTGCCCCTAGATCGCCTCCACACGCCTTCCGAGATACCCACCCCTACTGTGGCTCACCTGAATAAAGTAGGTGCCTAGGGATAAGGGACAGTGCCAAAGACGTCTATGGTCCCGAAGTGAAATGTCGGACGGCCCGAGCCGGAGATCTTGGCGCTTGTGTACGGATATCATGTTTTAAAAACCCTCCGTACATGGCCTCCCGACAACTGTTGTGATGTTTTTTGGCGGCGAGGAGGGTACGGGAAAATCCGCGGCGGAATGCGGGCGTTGGATCTTGGGGTGGACAGACGGGAAGCACCGGCATGGAAGGCTTAATAGACCTTGACAAGCTCAATGGATATCGAGCCTCCCATGTGGTCGATGCACGATGTGAAACAAGCCGGAGGAGGGCCGCAGGCGAGGGATGGAGCGGCACGGTCTAGCGGGAGCGGTCCTCAGGATCGCCCGCCGCCGGAAAAAACCGGTACGGAGGGTTGTCGAGCAAATATTTCCGCACCCGACATCCTTTGAAAAATGGCGACTCGATACATGTGTTCGATCACCCCCTCCCCTACTCGGTACCATGTTATCGACAAGCTGCCTCATGCAGTGTGCTAAGGGTTATCGTGACGGCACACTCCTCATACAAGCGCCCCGTAGCAGCGTAATCCATAGGAGGGGTTAGAGCGGACTCAGCGCGATCAAACAAGTGTTGGAACACATACGGAGACGGGGCATGGATATAAAAACATCTGGCGCGGCGGCATGAGCACCAGCCGAACACCGTATGAAGCAATGGAGTTCTTTTCCTTCCAAGCCTCCGGAGGGGAAGGGAAGCCTACGCTAGGAGGCGAGCTGCGACGGGAGGAGCAACGGTTATTTCGGACGAGGGTGTGCGCGGATTGAGACGGAACTGTCGATGACCCGAACGAGGGGGTTTTTTGCTCCCCCCCCCCCCCCCCCCCCCAACTCCGGCAAGGCCGGAGTCACACATACATGAGAAGAGATCATATAGGCGTGACTCGACGAGAGAAGAATGACCGGGCTCGCTGATCAACGCCTTCGCAACGGCTAGAGGAGGCCGCGCACTGTGGAGGATAGTGACATAATATTTTCATACTTTTTTGCATAGAAAAATAGAAATAATCTAAATTGATTACGGACTTGATTTATAATGTGTTGTTATTGCTTAGGTGGGGGGCTTTAAACAATTACTGCGGATTGACTACAGCCATATAACTCCCGAGGAACTGCGGCCCGTAATAGCAGTACTGCGTGTCTCCATTTGAAATTGGTCAAAGAGTGCCCGGTCTTACCACTAGTTCAAAATTGAAACTGAAAATGTTTACAATATGTACCGGGTAAAACCGGATGCTGTTTCTCGGCCCTCCCAACTCCGCCAACAAGGGAACTTGCAAGCCGGGGCTGGACCGTGAACCTCCTAGTTTTACCTCTCAAAGAATTAGTTGGGGGAGTTTTAGATCTGCGATGCGTGGCGATTATGGTATCATGGTAGTGCAGCGGGACTAGGTGCGGTTGTGGTGAGGTGAGGAGCGGGGTGTAGTTGTGCGGGATTTAAAGGCGGTAGATGAGTAGGTGGGAGTTTAGCCATTGACCAGTATGAAGGTGGAGTTGTGACAGGATGCGGGTGGTGTCAAGGCGTGTTTTAGAGATGAGTTTATAGGGGGGGTCGGTGCTGAGTGTGAGGAGGGAGGTGAGGCTAGTGATGGTGGATGTGTGGGGCTTGCCGGTGCGGCTCATGACGATGGGGAGGATGCCTATGTCAGTACCTAGCCAGTGACTGCAAAGGCAGTTGGCTAGCGGGATGCACTTGTCTCGGATGAGCTGTGCTGTGTGTGAGAGGTTCGTAGCGGTGCATTATTTCCATTCCCCAATTTGAATATTTCTGATTCAGGAGTAACGGCGCTTGTTGTTCGAGTGTCCGATGAACTTGGGTTCGAGGAGGCGGATGAAGTCGGATTTGTGGACGGGGGGGTCTGAGCGAGGGAGGAAGAAGTTCGTCGGGGAGGACACCGGGGCAAGATGTGAGGGAGTCGGGGGATATGCCTTCGTGAGCTGCAACAACGCGGGAAGGCATGTCAGTACATGGCGGTGGGTGGCTGTCAAGGGGGTTTTGATGATAGTGGGGGAGGCTTCGGATTTGATGCTTAATTACCAAAGTGCACGATGATTGTGTCCCATCGACCGCCGTTGTGTCGTTTTAGTAGGGAGAGGAGCAGTTGTAGGGCGTTGTTGTGTTTGTCTTATTAAAGGCATGCCATCAAGGGGCAGTTACCTGCTATGTGGCCGTTGCTGATGAACCGTCCACACATGGGGCAGCGGATGGTGGGGTTGTATGCGAGGAGGCGGATGTTATGGACTCCCCACATTGTTTCTTGTATGTGTGTGAACTGAATGTGGTTGAGGATGGTGTGTATGGGGTGGATTGAGAAATCTGCCCCGTCGGAGGCGGCTTTGGCAAGTAGGGCGCCGTGGTTGGTGGTGTTTGAAAGGGGGGCATGGATGTGTTTGATCCTTTGTTTGCGTGCGTCTGATTTGAGGTTGGTGTACCTGCAGGGTGTGGATTATCCTTGTGGTTGAGGGATGAGTTTGTAGGGCCAAGTCCATGTACCAATAGATACGTCTCAACCGATGTCGTACGTTGTGTCGAAAGGGTGTCCGTCTGCGACTTGGTTGGCTAGCGCGTCGACGTGGTCGATTCCGAGGGAGTGGTTGTGGGCTTCATATTTGCCTAGGTGTGTGCGGATGCCTAAAGTGCATCGGGTGTGGAGGGTGTGGGTGATGGATTTCAGAGTTTTGCGGTCAATGTGGTGTCGGTAGGTGCAACTTCCTTCCGTACTGTTAAAGTTGAGGAGGCGATAAGGATTACTTACACCCACTGAGTGACACTGCATGTCATCTCATCCTCAGCAAGTTCCTAGCACTTGCCTATCACGTGACACGCACTCACCTTGTGGTGAGCACACGCCAACGTATATTCTGAGCCTTTAGATGACATCCAACGCTCAGCAACTTGCCACAATCAGCAGCATAATCCACTCTATTTCTGACTGGCGTGTCATCTTATAGTACGGAGTCACAGCCGTACTATCACGATGCTACTCGACCAATACTGCTGTGTAGCAACTTGATTACCATACAACACTGTGTCTCTCAACACTTCCCCTTGCCACGCAAGCAAACCCATTATGGCATTGCACAACTTGCTGTGCCTTGCACTCACTAATGGCTTGTGTAGCACATCAGCAAGCATGTTCTCCGTCGCACAGTGTTGCACTTCGATGTCTCCGTTCTCCACCTTCTCCCGACAGAAGTGGTAACTCACGCCCATGGGCTTGTTGCGTCCGGTCGTCATTTCGTTTTTGCTGAGTGCGATACAACTCTGATTGTCCTCGTGAATAGTGATGGCAGACCGGGAGTTTTGGTGAAACTCATGGAGCAGTTGCCTAAAAAACATCGCCTCCAAAATGGCCGTATTCAGCGCCATGTACTCTGCCTCCACTGTTGACAGCGCCACAGCTTGCTGCCATTGACTTTTCCAACTCACCGCTGCACCGTCGAGCATGAACATATACCCCTTGCGAGAGCGCCGCTCGCCAGTATCACTCGCGTAGTCAGAATCTGACCATCCTAGCAGCTTTGATGAGGGTGCGCCTCCGTACATCAATACCCTCTTGGCTTGCTCCCAATGTGGCTGAGAGGGGATCGGACATGTACTTACTAAGGTGGCTAACAGCCATGGCGATGTCGGGCCGTGTGCTTACGAAAGTGTATAACACGCTACCGATCAAGCTTTGGTACGGCACTGAACCGTTAGGAAGCTTTGATGTCGACGTCTCCACACAATTGCTCAAAGTGTCAACCAAAATAGGTGAGCCCACTGGCTTGCAGTCCACCATGTTGCAGCGCTCAAGCATATCTAAGACGTATAGCTGCCGTCTAATCCTTAGGATGCCGTTGCCACGATCACGCTCCAATGTGATGCCAAGCAACCAAGACACTAGACCGAGGTCTTGCACGTTGAACCTCATGCCTACTGTTGCGAGACATGGTTTTGTGTGATAATCAAGTTGCTACACATCAATGTTGGTCAAGTAGCATCGTGATAGTACGGCTGTGACTCAGCACTATAAGATGATAAGCCAATCAACAATAGAGAGGATTAGGTTGCTGATGGTGGCAAGTTGCTGAGCGTTAGATATCATCTAAAGGCTCAGAATATATGTTGGCGTGTGCTCACCACAAGGTGAGTGCGTGTCCTGTGATAGGCAAGTGCTAGGCACTTGCTGAGGGTGAGATGACATGCAGTGTCACTCACCGAGTGTAAGCATTCCTTATTGCCCCCTCAACTTTGACAGGTTATGGGCCCTCTAGCTGCTAGTGTTGGAGTCATTTGTCTTGACTGGAACCTAGAGCTTGCTTCTCGAAGAGTGGTAGACCTTTGTGGTGTCGCACGATACGTGATGTGCGGCTGGCTCACAAAGTGGTCGGCTCTTGCTTGTGTTTGTAACTTTACTTCGATACCCGGCTGGTAGCGACTTGTTTGTGTCGCTTGGAGCCGGCTTGAACCCCCGAACGCCGACTCGTGTGACGTGAAGATCGGCTTGCTTTTCTTTGTTATAGCTTGGCGCTTTCTGGAATTTTATTCGCTTCCGGAGCTTGTCACCCGCCAGTTTCTTTTCTCGTGAAAGCCGATAGTGGTCCGGCTGAATTTTTGGAAAGGCATCTTACCACAAGTGTACTAGCACTCCTGTACGACGTCACTTGACCGACCTTCTGAGACTCGTTTCTGATTGCCTTGGCTGTATAGACTCCGGGAGTACAATTGCGTCTTCGGTCAGCCCTTTGTCGTCTCCTTTTCTGAGCCGTGTTGCCCGCCTCTTCACCGGTACTTGGTGCTTTTCTTGTTGGCATTATTCCTGATTTTCTGGTTCTCTTGCGAGCGCATCCGACGTACCTGATATGGACTCCGTGAAACTACCCAAGTTCAGTGGGGAGAGACGAGATTTTGACGTGTGGAAGAAACGTTTTCGTGCATTTGGCTTGATGCAAAAGTGGGCTCCGGCTTTGTCGTCGGATGGTGCCGCTTCCTCTCAACAACAAGTCGACATGTACTCCACATTGATTCTTGCGCTGCCGGAGGACGACCTTTCCATTATCGAGAATGTTAGCGAGGATGACAAGACCTGCGGCCACACTGCGTGGACTGCGTTAGTCAATCATTATGAGGACGATGGTATTTACCGGTGTACGGAACTATTGCAGGACTTGGAGACGCCGCAAGCGGACGGCGAGAGCGGCATTCAATATCTGAACCGGTTAGTTCGACTGCAACGACAGCTTGCCCGAGTTGGGGACGTCGTCCACGACCGGCGTATCATCATGTACTTGGTGAAGGGTTTGCGCAGCGAATACCACTCCATCACCGACACGTGGGACGTACACGACCTCAGCATGGATGCCGTCAAGCGTGATCTTCGTCACAAGGGCATGCGCATCGAGAGTCGTGCGCAATCACATTCAACGGAGCCCCCAACGCCTACGGCTTTTGCAGCGTCTCATGATGACTCAACGACTGAACTTTTGAAGCGGCAAGTCTCCGAGCTCCAAGACCAACTGAAATCTCTTCAAGGAGCTGCGACTACTCGTCGTACCTCATATGGCAGAGGCGGAGCGAGAATTTTTCGTGGTGTTTGCTATGGCTGTGGTAAGAAGGGCCATCGCAGGTCCGAGTGCCCCGTCAACAACACCGGAGGTAACTCTGCGCAAATGGACTCCCCGGTTGCTTTTCCGGCGGTCATGGACGTGACAGCCACCCCTGCGAGGCCATTCTCCGAGGCTCGACACATGTTCGAGCGCGATGGGGAAACGTGGATGTGGTTGGCCGACAGCGGCGCCAGCCATCACATGACTAGTGTGCGCCGTGACTTCTGTGAGTATCGAGCGCTCACCGACCGGCTTTGGGTGAAGGGTATCAGCGCCCGCGCTGTTGGAGTGGGCTCGGTCCGAATCATTGTGAAGGCTGAAGATGGAGAGGAGATTCCTGCCACGCTAAAGAATGTGCTCCACGTTCCTGAGCTATCCCGTCGTGCGTCGTGGTCTTACCATCGACTTTTCAGCCTCACCCAAGCTCGGAGACAAGGTCATTCTGTGGTGTTAGCTGATCCCGTGGACCACCTTCGTCTTCATGCCGGTCATGGTGGTGGCGTGGTGGTTCCGTTGGAGCGCGCGCATTTATTGGTGTGGTTGCCGGCGCGGGTTGCTTCGTCGAATCCTACCGCTTCGGTCGCCACTGCGCCATCGGAAAAACGGTTGTGGCATTCCCGACTCGGTCACCTTGGCGAGTCGCAATTGGACGGGCTCTTGGCCACTCAGGTGGAGGGTGTGGCGTTTTCTGCGTCGGAGAAGTTGGGCTTCTGTGAGAC
Organism: Tetraselmis chui; assembly: GCA_026401115.1. Taxonomy (NCBI): domain Eukaryota; kingdom Viridiplantae; phylum Chlorophyta; class Chlorodendrophyceae; order Chlorodendrales; family Chlorodendraceae; genus Tetraselmis; species Tetraselmis chui. The sequence continues at coordinate 232,424 of JAPMLY010000104.1, forward strand.
GTGTGCTGTGTGTAAGTCGCACGTCCGCCGTATCTCTCGTGAGCCGGCTGACCGGAACGTTGGTGTCTTTGAGGTCCTCGGCTTAGACTTCTGCGGTCCTATGAGTGTTCCATCCTTGGGAGGACGGCGGTACAGCTTGTGTGCGGTTGATTTCCGGAGCCGTTTCATGCTGCATGATGCGGTCCGCTCCAAGGATGAGGCTCCCGCCTCGTTCCGTCGCATGTTGACTACCATCCGTTCTCTGGGGCACACGGTTCGTCGTCTTCGGGTGGACAATGACACGGTGTTCTTAGGTGCTGCCTTCCGAAACCTCTTGGATGAGTTCAACATCGCTGTGGAGATCACTGCCCCTTACGCGCATTGGCAACATGGCCGTATTGAGCGGCAGTGGGGGACGGTGGTCCCGATGGCGCAGTCAATGATCCGGCAAGCCGCGCTGCCTAAATCGTATTGGGCTTTAGCGATGGCCGCTGCGGTGCATGTCCGCAATCGTGTGCATAGTAGCGGAGCCGGCGGTGTACCTTTCACCTTGGCGACCGGTAGACGAGCTGACTTGAGCTCCATGCGGGTCTTCGGCTGTCCGGCCTATGTCCACGTTGACAAGTCTCAACGCCGCAAACTTGACGATCGCGCGTGGAAGGGTGTCTTTGTGGGCTATGCTTCCGAATCACCTGCGTGGTTGGTGTACAATCCTGCTACTCGTCGGGTGGTGAGCAGCCGCAACGTGGTGTTCGATGAGGCTGCAGTCCTCTCCATGGGGGAGAGCAATGCGGAGCAACGCAATGATGATGAAGAGGACAGCATCCCGCGCACCATGTGTAGCGAAGAACCGGATACACCTTCGGGGGAGTCGCCGCTACGGGAGTCGCGGCAGCATTCCGGGTCGACGGAAGAGGAACGGGACATGCATTCGGGGGAGACTCCACGTGCAAGGTATAATCTTCGATCCACTGCTGCACCACAGCAATGCGTACCCAGTCCAAGGTATAATCTCCGTTCAGCGGGCGCTTCGGGAGATGGATGGACTGCGGGAAGTGCCGCAGCTATTAAGTCAGCCAGCAGCCCGACCGTTCAAGAGCCGGTGTCATACAAGCAAGCGCTGAGGAGTCCCCAATCGGGGGAGTGGGAGGCAGCTATCAAGAGCGAGTACGACTCACTTGTATCTCGGAAAACCTGGACATTGGTCCCTTGTCCTGCCGGTCGCAAACTCGTAGATTCCAAGTGGGTGTTCAAGCTGAAGCGCGATGCCAATGGACAGATTGCAAGGTACAAAGCAAGACTTGTGGCTCGCGGGTTTACTCAGGAGAAGGGTGTGGACTACCACGAGACCTTCGCTCCCACAGTGAGGGTGATTTCTATTCGAACGTTGCTCGCGCTTGCTGCTTATAATGATTGGGAGGTGGAGCAGCTTGATGTGGTGACGGCATTTTTGGAGGCCGATATCGAGGAGGAAATCTACATGAGGCAGCCGGAAGGATTCCGTCACTTCGACATCAATGGAGAGGAGCGAGTGTGCTTGTTGAAGAAATCATTGTATGGCCTCAAGCAAGCTCCAAGGAACTGGAATAAGACCATCACAGCATGGCTAGAGGAGTATGGCTTTACCCAATCCAAGGTGGATCCCGGCATTTACGTCTTCATCAAGGAGGGTGAGCTTTATGTCTTGGCGTTGTACGTGGACGACAGCATCATCGTCGGACCAGCGGGTAGCTTCATCGTTGGGTTCAAGTCGGCTTTCGGCGAAAGGTTCAACGTGCAAGACCTCGGTCCAGTGTCTTGGTTGCTTGGCATGACTGTCGAGCGTGATCGTGGCAGCCGCACCATCAGGATTGGACAACAGCAATACGTCTTAGATATGTTGGAGCGCTTCAACATGATGGGCTGCAAGCCAGTGGGCTCACCTATGGCAGTCGATGCTTTGAGCAATTGTGTGGAGACGTCGACATCAAGGTTGCCTCCCGGTCTAGTGCCGTACCAAAGCTTGATCGGCAGCTTGTTGTACGCTTCCGTAAGCACACGGCCCGACATCACCATGGCTGTTAGCCACCTTAGTAGGTACATGTCCGACCCCTCTCAGTCACATTGGGAGCAAGCCAAGAGGGTGCTTCGCTACCTCAAGGGGACCGCAGAGTCGGTGTTGATGTACGGTGGCGCACCCTCATCAAAGCTGGTAGGATGGTCAGATTCTGACTACGCTAGTGATATTGGCGAGCGGCGCTCTCGCACGGGGTATGTGTTCATGCTCAACGGTGCAGCGGTGAGTTGGAAAAGCCAGCGGCAACAAACTGTGGCGTTGTCGACAGCGGAGGCAGAGTATATGGCGCTGACTGCGGCCACTCAGGAGGCGATGTTTTTGAAGCAACTACTCCACGAGTTTCACCAAGACTCCGGGTCTCCCATCACAATTCACGAGGACAATCAGAGTTGTATTGCACTCAGCAAGAATAGCATGACGACCGGACGCAGCAAGCACATGGACGTGAGGTACCACTTCTGTCGGGAGAAGGTGGAGAGCGGAGACATCGAGGTGCAATATTGTGCGACGGAGAACATGCTTGCTGATGTGCTTACCAAGCCATTAGTGAGTGCAAGGCATAGCAAGTTGTGCAATGCCATCATGGGATTGCCTGCGTAGCAAGGGGGAGTGTTGCGAGACATGGTTTTGTGTGATAATCAAGTTGCTACACAGCAATGTTGGTCAAGTAGCATCGTGATAGTACGGCTGTGACTCAGCACTATAAGATGATAAGCCAATCAACAATAGAGAGGATTAGGTTGCTGATGGTGGCAAGTTGCTGAGCGTTAGATATCATCTAAAGGCTCAGAATATATGTTGGCGTGTGCTCACCACAATGTGAGTGCATGTCCTATGATAGGCAAGTGCTAGGCACTTGCTGAGGGTGAGATGACATGCAGTGTCACTCACCGAGTGTAAGCATTCCTTATTGCCCCCTCAACTTTGACACTCACCCTCCTTGATTAAGACGTAAATGCTGGGATCCACCTTGGATTGCCTTAGACCATACTCCTCTAGCCCTGCTGTGATTGTCTTATTCCAGTTCCTAGGAGCGTGCTTGAGGCCATACAATGACTTCCTCAACAAGCACATTCGCTCCTCTCCATTGATGTCGGTGTGACGGAATCCTTTCGGCTGCCTCATGTAGATTCCCTCCTCGATATCGACGTCCAAGAATGATGTCACCACAGCAAGCCGCTCCACCTCCCAATCATTATAAGCAGCAAGCGCGAGCAACGTCCGAATATGAATCACCCTCAATGTGGGAGCGAAGATCTCGTGGTAGCCCACACCATGCTCCTGAGTAAACCCGCGAGCCACAATTCTTGCTTTGTACCTTGCACTCTGCCAATTGGTATCGCGATTCAGCTTGAACACACTCTTAGAATCCACCAACTTGTGGCCGGCAAGACAAGGGACCAATGTCCAGGTTTTCCAAGACACAAGTAAGTCGTACTTGCTCTTGATAGCTGCCTCCCACTCCCCCGATTGGGGACACCTCAGCGCTTGCTTGTATGGCATAGACTCTTGAACAATAGGGCTGTTGGTTGGCTTAAAAGCTGCGGTACTTCCCGCAGCCCATCCATCTCACGGAGATTTCGTTGAACCGAGAGTATACCTTGGACTGGGTACGCATTGCTGTGGTGATGCAGTAGATCGAAGGTTACACCGTGGACGTGGAGTCTTCCCCGAATACATGTCCCGTTCATTTTCCATCGACCCGGAATGTTGCAGCGACTCCCGTAGCGGCGACTCCCCCAAAGTGTATCCGGTTCTTCGCTATACATGGTGCGCGGGATGTTGTCCTCTTCATCATCATTGCGTTGCTATGCACTGCTCTCCCCCATGGAGAGGACAACAACCTCGTCGAACACCACGTTACGGCTGCTCAACACCCGACGAATAGCAGGATTGTACACCACAACGTGAGTGACTCCTTCTCTTATTTTTGGAAGCGTAACCCAAAAAAACACCCTTCCGCGCGCGATCGTCAAGTCTGCGGCGTTGAGACTTGTCAACGTGGACATAGGCCGGGCAGCCGAAGACCTGCATGGAGCTCAAACCAGCTCGTCTACCGGTCGCCAAGGTGAAAGGTACACCGCCGGCTCCATCACTATGCACACGATTGCGGACATGCACCACAACGGCCATCGCTAGAGCCCAGTACGATTTATGCACCGTGGGTTGCCGAATCTGTGACTAAGCCATCGGGACCAATGTCCCTCACTGCCACTCAATCCGGCCATGTTGCCCATGCGCGTAAGGCGCAGTGATCTCCACGGCGATATTCAACTCATCCAAGAGGTTTCGGAAGGCATTACTTGAGAACACCGTGTCATTGTCCACCCGAAGACGACGAAATAGAAATTGGAATAATTTTACAACATGTGCCGGCAAACTTGACCGACTGCTGTCTTTCGGGCCTCTCTACCAAGCCATTCATGACTTAAAAGCGAGTTTAGCCCGGGTCTCTTCGACCATGTACACCTATCGACACACCTAGCATCACTGTGTGTCGACGTTCCTCGGGGGGTAAAAAGCTGTAAGCAATCGCAGCAATTGCCACAGCCCCCCGCCTAAGCAGTAACAACGTAATGATTTTGTAATCAATAATAACAGATATTGAAATAAATCCACTTGTCGAGAAATGCAAAACTAAAATGCTGCTCGACCTTCACGATGCACGGCCCGCTCCCACCGAACCGGGGTGCCGACCGGCCTAGGCCGGTCGGCGGTCGGGAGGGACAACGGGCCAACCTAATCTAGCTCCCGCGTGACTTCGGTCTTGCCGAAGATAGGAGGGGAAAGGCTGGCAAAAAAACCCTCCTCGCGTGGTCGCTCGTCGATCCCGCCGCCGCATTCCGTAAACCCCGCCCCAAGGTCGTAGCCGCGTCCACCGACGCGACGGTCCTCCTTGTCGAGGTCCCCCGTCACCTCGAGGGCAGGTGGGGGTGACCGAGACACACAGACACAGAAAAATGGGCGCTCCTGCCTCCGCACCTGGATTTTCCCCGCTCATTTCCTCGGTTTTTCTCTGTCTGGTACCCGGGTACCTGTCGGATAGCCCGACTTGTGTCCGTACCCTCCCCCCTCTGATCGTGCGTCCGTCGAGCAGCCTTTGTTGAGCGGGGGCCTCCGCGCTCACCCGGGCCCACGCTCCAGAAATCTGTAGGTCTGTCGGGGCAGTGGGTGTCGAAGAGGGGGAGGGGACAGGTCACCGTAGTCGGATCCGGCGGGCCGCGGGCGCACGGACATTATTCAAAACCCTCCGTACGGGGTTTTTCGGCGGCGCCGACCCGGAGGATCGTGTCGCCAGATCGTGTTGCTCCTTCCGTCGCGATCGTCCTCCTTGCCGCCCAAGCTTACTCCTCCCCCCGGGAGATGTAGCTTGTCGACGGGGCGGCTCGCTAGTGAGCTCCCTGCCCTAGTGCTGCTTCCCGACTAGCTCGACGCCGGGTACGGACATTAGTTTAGTTTTCCGAAAAAGCCCTCCGTACATGGCTCTCCGGCGGCGGCTGATCCCGAGGGTCGCCGCCGCCTCATATGGCCGCTCCTCCGCCTGCGACCGGCCACCGGCATGTGCCATGTCCTGCCTCACCCCCCGGGGAAGGTTCGACTGGCACGGGGCTGGTTGTCGGCTAGCGAGCGCCCTTCCTTGGCGCTGCTTCCCGGCTGGCCACCACCAGCTCCAACGCCGGCCTCCCACCTCTGATCCGGCCGTACCCTCCTCGCCATCAAACGCTTCCGTAGTACAGGCCCCACCCCCTCGAAGTAGGACTGTATTTAGGAGTGTCTAACCGCGAAAAAACATATCGGACGGGCTGAGCGGGAGATCTTGGTGCCGGTATTGCACAGAAATTATTTTTTCAAAAGCCCTATAACTATGTACATGGCTTTCCCGACAGCTCATGATCCCGCGGATCGAGCTGTCGGCCCTCTTAGCCCCCTAACGTGCCAGGCCTGGCACGGCTACGGGGTTTCCAGCGCCCACCACGAAGAGGTGAGGGGATGACGACGGGCCTGCGAGCGCACCCCCTCCGGGGCCGCCGCCGCTGCGCCGCCGGCGGGCGCCCGATGACGATGAACCGTGTGCCCCAGAGAACGGATGGTAGTCAACATGCGACGGAACGAGGCGGGAGCGTCATCCTTGGAGCGGCCCGCATCATGCAACATGAAGCGGCTATAAAACTCAACCGCACGCAAGCCGTACCGCCGTCCTCCCAAGGATGGAACACTCATAGGACCGCAGAAGTCCAAACCTAGGACCTCAAAGACACCAACGTATCAGTCAGCCGACTCACGCGAGATACGGCGGACGTGCGACTTACACACAACACATGTCTCACAGAAGCCACACTTCTCCGACACAAAACACGCCACACCCTCCACCGGAGTGGCCAAGAGCCCGTCCAATTGCGACACGCCAAGGTGACCGAGTCGGGAATGCCACACCCGTTTCTCCAATGACGCAGTGGCGACCGAAGCGGTAGGACTCGACGAAGCAACCCACGCCGGCAGCCACACCAAAAAATGTGCACGCCTCCAACGGAACCACCACGCCACCACCATGACCGGCATGAAGACGAAGGTGGCCCACGAGATCAGCTAACACCACGCAATGACCTTGTCGCCGAGCTTGGGTGAGGCTGAAACGCCTATGGTAAGACCACGACGCACGACGGGATATCTCAGGAACGTGGGGTAAATGCTTCAACATGGCTTCAACAAGACGCAGTTATACTCCCTAAGTCTATACAGCTAAGGCAATCAGAAACGAGTCTCAGAAGGTCGGTCACGTGACGTCGTACATGAGTGCTAGTACACTTGTAGTAAGATGCCTTTCCAAAAAATCAGCTTGACCACTATAGAAAAAATGAAATTAAACACTCCAATACCAGTAAACCGGCTGGAGTCTCTGGGCCCCCCCTTATGCTATGCCTAGCTGGACTTAGAAGCGTGAGGTAGACCGTTGAACCACTAATCCTAACCTCTCCAATGGCAGTAATGATACCGTCTAAAACATACCCTAATCCAGGTATTTATTATTTTCTTATCTTTACGTATTTTTTTGGATACAATATGAAATAGAAAATGTCGCTAGTCTCCACGATACGCGGCATGCTCCAGCCGCTGCGGGGTCGCTGATCAGCAAGGCTGGTCAGCGTGAGCTGGTCGAGTCGAACCTGCCTGACCTCGGCTCCTATGCGACTCCGGTCGTGCCGGAGGTAGGGGGAAAGGCAAGTGAAAAACCCCCCTCGGTCTTGTCGTCGTCGGACTTGTCTCGATCCGTGCTCGTCCCCGTCCGAGATGTTGGAGATAGTAGTCGCTCTTCTCGGCGCGACTCTCCACCTAGTGTAGCCTTATCCCCTCCTGCGGGGGCTGGGAGGAAAAAATCGCTAGGCTGCAGACGGTGTCCGGCTGGCTCTCCTGCCTCCGAGCCAGATGTCTCCTGTCCCATGTCCGTTTGCCGTCTGTTTCCACCACCCATCTGATCGCGCTGTGTTGGCCGCACTTTCCTCCCCCTGTGATCTACGTTGTTAGGGGGCCGACTATACGAGCAGTGTGCCGTTGCGATAACCCGGGGCACACTGCCTGAGGCAGCCTGTCAATAACCGGGTACCGACTAGGGGAGGGGAACGGATAGTGCCCAAGGATCGGCTATCCTCAAAAGATGGTGGGTACGGGAGTATTTAACCGAAAACCCCCCGTACCGGGTTTTTCCGGCGGCGGATGATCCTCCCGACTTCCGCCGCTTGACCGTGCCGCTCCTCCGGCTGCGACCCGCCACCGTCCTGCGTATCTTCGGGCCTCTCCCCCAGGGGAGACCAAAAGGTGTCGCAGGGCTGGCGGCTGCTAGCGAGCGCCGTGCCCTAGCGCTGCTTCCCAGCTGTCCGCCGCCAGCTCCGACACCCTCGTCCCACCGCTGATCCGTCCGTACCCTTCCTTGCCAAAAAACATTCCTCAGTCCTCGTACCCGACATGGCGGGAGAGTATCTGTGAGTATTTAGTCGCTGAAAGAACATATCGGACAGGCCGAGCTGGAGATCCTTGTGTTGGTGTACGGATATTATGTTTTTCCAAAACCCTCCGTACATGGTTTCCCGACAGGTGCTGATCCCGCGGATCGCAGCTGTCGGTACCTCGTTCAGCCCCCTACCGTGCCAAGCCTGGCACGGCTACAGGGTTACCAGCGCCCGCCGTTGACCACTATAGCTTTTCAAAAGAGAAGCAAAGTGGCAGGTGACAAGCCCCGGAAGCGAATAAAATAAAGCAAGCCGATATTCACGTCATACGAGTCGGTGTTCAAGAGTTCAAGGCTCCAAGCGCCACAAACAAGTCGCTACCAACCGGGTATCGAAATAACACTACAATCACAAGCAAGAGCCAACCACTTTGTGAGCCAGCCGAACCTCACATATCGAGCGACACCTCAAAGGTCTACCATTCTTTGAGAAGCAAGTTGTAGGTTCCATTCAAGACAAATGACTTCAACAACTAGCAGCTTGAGGGCCCATGACTTGATAAAGTTGAGGGGGCGATATGGAATGCTTACACCCACTGAGTGACACTGCGTGTCATCTCACCCTCAGCAAGTGCCTCGCACTTGTCTATCACGTGACACGCACGTACCTTGTGGTGAGCACACGCCAACGTATATTCTGAGCCTTTAGATGACATCTAACGCTCAGCAACTTGCCACCAGCATCAACATAATCCACTCCATTGCTGATTGGCTTGTCATCTTATAGTACGGATTCACAGCCGTACTACCACGATGCTATGCGACCAACATTGATGTGTAGCAACTTGATTATTGTACAACACTATGTCTCTTAACATACCGCCTGTGTCGCTAACATTGTCTCACGTCGACGTAAAGATGTAGCCAGCTGCTCATGTTCGTCCAGTGAGTAGCCATGCCACTATCATTCGTGCTTGGTTGGGGCGTTGACCGCCTCCTTTCCCTTTAGCTCCGGCATTGGAAGACACGGTGTCCCTTCTTATGGCATTTTGAAGCAAATGTGACGAGTATAGTCCTGCAACAGTACATTGCATGACATTGTACAGGTACTCGTTACTAACTCCAATTCGCGCTTTTCCATCGGACGGACGTACAAACGTGGGTATGTCGCTACTGCAATATTCATAAGGGTACTGATGCTACTGTACGACCAATACCTCCCGATACGTACAGATACGCACAGTTAATCTAACTAGCTAGAAAACGCGCCTAAGCGAGTTCTTTGCCAGCAGAACAGGCCCCGTCGTGATTCTCAATGCTAGACGACCCGCGTCTCTGGACAAATGACGACGGTTAGACAGCCCTAACGCCTGACACGTAAGCGAAGCAAGCAGGCGTAAGCTAGCTGGGCAGAAACCTATTTAAGCCCAGTGCAGTAGAGGGAGGTGACAGAACCATTTAACAATTCCTTTGTTCACTTGCAACATATATTGCTTAAGTACAGCAGTGAGACATCTTCTCAACATCTTTCACCAACAACATCTTTTGCCATTTTGCAACGTCAGAACTAGACATATTAGAACTCATTTGTGCTAGCGTTTAGCTTGAGGGGGCTAACCGCCACACTGGTTTCGGAGCTTTGGTCGACGCACGTTTTCGCTACCTATTGACTCGCTCGACGTTGCTTGATTGACTCGAAATAGTCTTACATCTGTTGGACCCGGACGTAACGTGTTAGTCGTACTTCATGTTGGAGGGACTAAACTGTCGTTAAGCTAACGTTAAGCTTGCGCCCGCCGGCGGCGCAGCGGCGGCGGCCCCGGAGGGGGGTGCGCCCGCAGGCCCGTCGGCACCTACCTCTACCTCCACGCGGTGGGCGCTGGTAACCCCATAGCCGTGCCAGGCCTGGCACGGTAGGGGGCTGAACGAGGTACCGGCAGCTGCGATCCGCGAGATCAGCAGCTGTCGGGAAGCCCTGTACGGAGGGTTTTGGAAAAACATAATATCCGTACACCGGCACAGGGATCTCCCGCTCGGCCAGTCCGATATGTCTTTTTCGCGACTAAATACTCGCAGATACTCTCCCGACGATGGGGCGGGGGCGGCGTTTGCGAAATATTTTTTGGCGAGAAGGGGTACGGACGGATCAGCGGAGGGACGAGGGTGTTGGAGCTGGCGGCAGACAGAGGAAGCAGCGCTAGGGACAGCGCTCGCTAGCAGTCGCCAGCCCTGCGAGAGCCTTAGGTCTCCCCTGGGGGCGAGGCCTGATGCTACGTAGGACGGAGGCTGGTCGCAGCCGGAGGAGCGGCACGGTCTGGCGGCGGCGGTCCTTAGGATCGCCCGCCGCCGGAAAAGCCCGGTACGGGGGGTTTTTGGAAAAATTCCCGTACCCACCATCTTTTGAGGACCGGCGACTCGATCCATGTGTTCTTCCAACCCCTTCCCTAGTCGGTACCCGGTTATCGATAGGCTGCCTCAGGCAATGTGCCTAGGGTTATCGTAACGGCACACTGCTCGTAAAGGCGGCCCCCTAACAACGTAAACCACCGGGGGAGGGTACGGACGGCCACAACGCGATCAGATAGGTGTTGGAAACAGACGGGAAAAGGACAGGGGACATGAGAAAATCTGGCTCGGGGGCAGGAGAGCCAGCCGGACACCGTCTGCAGCCTAGTTATTTTCTCTTCTCAGCCCCCGAAGGAGGAGAGAAGACTCAGCTAGGTGGCGAGCTGCGTCGGGAGGAGCGGCTAATACCTCGGGCGGGGTTGAGCACGGATCGAGGCGGGACCGACGACGACCTATGCGAGGGGGTTTTTCACATGCCTTTCCCCCCAAGCTCCGGCACGACCGGAGTCGCACGGGAGCCGAGGTCAGGCAGGTTCGCCTCGACCAGCTCAAGCTGGTCAGCCTTGCTGATCAGCGACCCCGCAGCGGCTGGAGCAGGCCGCGTAACGTGGAGATTAGCGACATCTTTTATTTCATATTGTATCCAAAAAAAAAAAGTATAGATCAGAAAATGATAAATACCTGGATACGGGTATGTTTTAGACGGTATCGTTACTGCCATTGGAGAGTTTGGGATTATTTAGTGGTTCACGGTCTACCTCACGCTTAGAAGTCCAACAACAAGTTGAGCATAGCAAAAGGGGGGGCCCAGAGACAGCAGCCGGTTCTTACTGGTATTGTTGTAAACAATTTCAAATTTCAAATAACGTTAAGCTAGTGTTACAACGTGAGCCTCGTACCGGAAAAACTTGGTTCCCGGCTGGCTCTCTTGTTGCTAACGAAGAGCATGTTGATGCTGCCGTTCGTGAGTTACACGAGGAAACCGGCCTTGCTTTGACTCCGGACGATTTGACGCTGTTGAGTGACGCCCCTCTTCGTGTTGCGTTACCAGATGGACAACATTTGGTTTATACTTACTCGGCTTCTATTCCTGTTCCGTTTGTTACAAGCCACCTCCGTACTGCTGCTCAGCTTGAGCAGGCTGTTACAGCCTAGTCAACGATTAATCCGGATGGTTCTTACGTCGTCATGGAAACACTCGATATTGGTGGTCTAAATCTTACGCCCGCCAAGACGGGGTTACTTCCCGCTGTGAAACACAAGAGCGAGTTACTTCACTTCGGTTACGTGACTCAATGGGAGACTTTTCGTCGCGCTGTCTATACGTCTCAAGCACTCTTTCACGATGATACGACTATCCCGAGGTAGTTCTTCACGTACTCCCGGTTTTCATCAGTGGATTCCGGTCATGTCTGGCTACTGATTCGTGGTTACATAAATCAGTTGTGTGGTGAGACACCGACTGATTTACGTGTGGGTACACCATTGCCGACTCGGAACTTGGCTGGCCTACCTGTGACACTTACAGAGACACAACGCAAAGCTGCGATTAATTCCCCGTTTCAGTCTGGTAGCAATGCCCGTGATTTGGAGGATTGGCTCGAGGCGCAACCTCAGCGTTTTCTCTTACTTGGCATTACGGCTGACTCGTACGACTCAGTTATTTGGGTTACGTCACAGTTCTCGGGACACCTGAATGGTTGGTGGCTGAATCGGAAAGTTCAAGCTGCTATTCCTTCTACGTATGACCAACTTGTCGCGGAGTTACGCAAGACTACATTTCTCCCTAACATCCAAGATGACGCGATTAATGCTCTGCTTAACCTTACGCAAAGCAATACGATGAGTTACGCTGTCTTCGTCAAGCAGTTCAATGACTTCTTACGTCGGTCACGTCAAAACCTTACAGCCGTTGTACATTGCGTACGCTTCATCAACGGCCAGGCTAACTTGTCCCTAAAGACCCAAGATAAGTCACACCGGTCGCAAAAGGGTTATACTATCACTCTGGTGGAGTTACAGAATTTTTTGAATGACGTCGTAACGGATTCGCCGGAACTCGGTAGCATGCGGTCTTCAGCTAGCCCGTTTGCTCAACCAACACGCAAGCGCAACTTTGACGATCCGCTCGTCGGAGCTTCTAAGATCTGGAAGCGCAATGGTGGTGGACGTGGTCGAGGCCGTGGACGTGGAGGCAACGGTGGTGGCCGTGGTCAAACATCTTCAAACACTAGCCGTGTTGACTTCAACACACTCGCTAATGCACCTGGCCCGATGAGACGTCAACGGCTGAACGGATTGTCACCTGCAGAGCGCGTTGAGCTCAATCGACAGCTCAAAGACGCAGTGGAGGCAGGTGTGATCCGTCCCAGCTACAGTGAGTTCGGCTCGCCAATTCTTTTTGTGCGTAAGGCTGATGGCTCGCTACGTCTGTGCATTGACTACCGTGGCCTTAATGAAGTTACGCGTAAAGATGCTTACCCACTTCCGCGTGTGGACGACACACTCGACGAGCTAAAGGACGCGAATTTTTACACCCACCTCGACCTCGCCTCTGGCTTCTGGCAAGTTCGAGTGCGTGACAAGGACATCCACAAGACGGCGTTTCAGACCCATGAGGGCTTAATGGAATGGGTCGCCATGCCGTTTGGACTGTGCAATAATGCACCAGCTACATTTCAGCGGATGATGAATGACATACTACGAAACTTTTTACATAAGTTCGTTACTGTCTACCTCGATGACGTATGTATTTACAGTCAAATTGTAGAGGATCACCTGGAGCACCTGCGTCTCGTTTTGCAACGCTTCAAGGAGGAGGGCTTGAAATTAAGCCTTAAGAAGTGCTTCTTCGGTCTGCAAGAGATGGAGTATCTGGGCTATACTGTTTCAGTTGGTAAAATTTCGGTTTCCACAAAGAAAGTCGAGGCCGTTACAGACTGGCCATTGCCCAAGACGCAAAAGGAGGTTCGCAGTTTCGTACAGTTTTGCAACTTCTATGCTAGATTTATACATCATTTTAGCGACCTTACGGCTCCATTGACGGACTTACTGCGGAAGTCCAAGCCACAGAAGGTTACGCTGACGCCTGCCTGTTTGGAAGCCTTAGAGACTCTCAAGTTACGGCTCATTTCCGCGCCATGCATGATCCTTCCGGAGGTCGGCTCCTTTTTCTACGTGGACAACCGAACCGGAAACTCAGAGACAGACAGCTTGGACCTTTTACATTGGAGGAGCAAATTGGGATGCACAGTTACAGATTGAAACTTCCAGCGACAGTACGCTTACATCATGTGTTCCATGTGAACAATTTACGACCCTGCTCTACCGCTTCACTACGACCAGCTGTCCCGGTAACTGGTCCTGAAGGAGACGACGAGGAGTTTGATGTCTCGCACATCTCTGATGTGTGCATCAAGTCGCTACCTGGACGACGAGGCAAATATCTGCTCTTCATGACGCACTTCAGTGATGACGACATTCCACATGTCTGGCACCGGTTGAACGAGGTACATCGGACAACAACGTTACAAGATTTCTTGAAGACGCCCCAATGGCACAAGTTTGCCAAGACTCAGGCGTACATTGACTTCATGCACTCTCATCCATCGCGCATTCCTGAGTCTCAGTAACTGCTTCAGTAAAGGAGCTTTGACCACGGAGGTCTGCCTCGCGGCGGCCTCACAGATCTGTCAAGAGGGGGAGGGTACGAGTGTGACGCGTACAGTCCTGCAACAATACATTGCAGGACATTGTACATGTACTCGTTACGGATTCCAATTCGTGCTTTTCCACAGGACGGACGTATACTCGTGGGTACGTCGCTACTTCAATATTGTAAAGGTGCTGATGCTACTGTACGACCAATACCTCCCGATACGTACAGATACGCACAGTTAATCTAACTAGCCAGAAGACGCGCCTAAGCGAGTTCTTTGCCAGCAGAACATGCCGCGTCGTGATTCTCAATGCTAGACGACCCGCGTCTCTGGACAGATGACGACGGTTAGACAGCCCTAAAGCCTGACACGTAAGCGAAGCAAGCAGGCGTAAGCTAGCTGGGCAGAAACCTATTTAAGCCCAGTGCAGTAGAGGGAGGTGACAGAACCATTTAACATTTCCTTTGTTCACTTGCAACATATATTGCTTAAGTACAGCAGTGAGACATCTTCTCAACATCTTTCACCAACAACATCTTTTGCCATTTTGCAACGTCAGAACTAGACAGATTAGAACTCATTTGTGCTAGCGTTTAGCTTGAGGGGGCTGACCGCCACACAAAGTCCCTCCACTTGGTGTCGCTTGCGCTCATGTGGAGTTAAAGTTCCATCACTTGCGTTGAAGTCAATGCGGCTTGTGTTTGGAGAAGATCACCCAAGGCCTCCACCTCCGCGACCACGACCTCGACCAAACACCGATCTTTCCCCTCGCTGCCAACGTTTAGATGCCTCGACCATTGGATCGTTGTTAAGTCGCTTTCATGGTAGGTTGTCCTCCTCCACGGTTGTGAGACGGGGTTGGTGCGGGCCTAGCACGACCCAAATGTGGCGAATTAGTCACGAGGTCATTTCGAACTTTTGTAACTACACCAAGGGCATGCTGCGAACGATTGGATTTGGCCTGAGTCTTGAGTAAAAAATAGCCGGTCCATTGATGAACCGAACGCACCAAACCGTAAGAGGTTCTCGGGACCTTCGTAAAAAGTATTCGAACAGCTAGGAGTAGTTGGCGTGGCTCAGGGATCCTTGCGTCAGTCCAAGCATGGCGTTAATTGCCACATCCTTGATTTTAGGCAGCGGGGATGTCTTACGAATCTCAGCCACCACAAGAGTCGAAAGAATATAGAATGGAAGCATAATGCTTACGGTTAAGCCACCAACTATTCATGGGTCCACACAGTTGAGACGTAACCCACACAACAATGTTGTACGAGTTGGCGCTAATCCCTAGCATGACGAAGCGTTGAGGTTACTTCTCTAGCCAGTCCTCAAGCGTGCGTGCGTCTTGGCCTTTTTGATAGAGGTCGTTTATTGCCGCTTTCCGCTGCGTCTCAGTAAAAGTTACGCTTAAACCAAAAAAGCTGATTGTAGGGGCCGGAATTCCCATGCGTAATTCAGTCGGCATCTCTTTACACAGCTGATTAATGTAACCTTTGATTGACATCCACACATTGCCAAAATTGAAAGTTGTAAAACGGGGGAAGAAAAAGAGTCGCCTCGGTAAGGACGTCTCATCGTGAGAGAACTGCCGCTTAGAAAGTACAGCGCGTCGAAAGCCTCCCATTGAGCCACGAAGCCAAAGTCAAGTAACTCGAACTTACGTTAAGTAACAAGAAGTAAGACATTCTTAGACGGCGTAAGCGAAAGACCCTCCATGTCCATCGATTCTAGAACGACGTAAGTACCATCAATGTTAATGGTCTACATGGCTCGAACAGTTTGCTCGACCTTAGTTAGGGTTCGTAACTTAGCTGTCACGTAAGGTACCGGAACATGTGCCGTGAAGACGCAAACGAGCTTACGCTTCCCTTTAGGTAGCGGCACTCGAACATGATTGTAACTCAACAATGCAAGATCGTCGACGGTCAAAGTAAGGCCAGTTTTCTCGAACAATTCGCGAACGGCAGCGTCGACATGCTTTTCGTTACGTAAAATCGAACCGGCATGTAACTAAATTTTACCGGTACAAGGTTCACGTTGTAAAACGAGCTTAATGGCAATAGAGGCTTTGGAACCTCCGACAAACAATACTACAACCATAACGTAGTTACTAGGTCCAACATAAGCCATCTCGAATCATTCAATTAGCCTCGAACGGATCAGCGGTGGGACGAGGGTGTTGGAGCTGGCGGCAGACAGCTGGGAAGCAGCGCTAGGGCACGGCGCTCGCTAGCAGTCGACAACCATGTGAGTTTTATGTCTCCCCTGGGGGCGAGACTTGAAGCTACGCATGACGGAGGGGGGTCGCAGCCGGAGGAGCGACACGGTCTGGCGGCGGAGGTCCCGAGGATCATCCGCCGCCGGAAAAACCCGGTACGGGGGGTTTTTGGAAAATATTCCCGTACCCAACATCTTTTGTGGCGCGGCGACTCGATCCTTGTGTCCGACCTACCCCTTCCCTAGTCGGTACCCGGTTATCGACATTCTGCCTCATGCAGTGTGCCTAGGGTTATCGTAACGGCACATTGCTCGTATAGGCGGCCCCCTAACAACGTAAACCACCGGAGGAGGGTCCGGCCGGCCACAACGCGATCATATAGGTGTTGGAAACATACGGATCAAGGACATGGGACATGAGAACATCTAGCACGGGGACATGAGAGCCTGCCGGACACCGTCTGCAACTTAGTTATTTTCTCTTCCTAGCCCCCCGAAGGAGGAGGGAAGACTCGGCTAGGTGGCGAGCTGCGTCGGGAGGAGCAACTACTATCTCGGGCGGGGATGAGCACGGATCGAAACGGGACCGACGAAGATCTGAGCGAGGGGGTTTTTCACATGCCTTTCCCCCTAGCTCCGGCACGACCGGAGTCGCACGGTACCCGAGGTCAGGCAAGTTCGCCTCGACTAGCTCAAGCTAACCAGCCTTGCTGATCAACATCCCCGCAGCGGCTGGAGCAGGCCGCGTATCGTGGAGACTAGCGACACATTTTGTTTCATATTGTATCTGAAAAAATACGTATAGATCAAAAAAAGAAAACATGGTTACGTTCATGTTTTAAACGGTATCGTCACTGCCAATGGAGAGGTTGGGATTAGTGGTTCACGATCTAGCCCCTAGCTAAATAAGTCCAATAGGCACAAGTAGGGGGGCCCAGAGACAACAACCGGTTAATTCTGGTATTGTTGTAAATAATTTCAATTTCATTTCATTTCATGTTGGCCATCTTAGACCCCTACCGTGCCAAGCTTGACACGGCTACGTGGTTTCTAGCGCCCACCCCGGAGAGGTGAGGGGATGCCGACGGGCTTGCGAGCGCACCCGCCTCCGGGGCCGCCGCCGTTGCGCCGCCGGCGGGCGCTGTTCCCACCTACCACATGCACGCACCCCACCCCCATCCATGAGTACAACCTCCACAAAGCCGGCATCTACCACTCCCCACCACCCAACGTACACCTACTCGCTTACGCAACCCCTTACCGCACGCACTATCACCTCCTCCCACTTTCATGCGACCTTGCCCACGATCAAACAACCTCTGCTTAAACAGACGGCTCTAAGAAAGGGGGCTCCGCCCCCCTAGAGGCTACTTTCCCTTCCACACACACCTCTCAAAATCGAAATCATCTTTGCACCACCAACCCATACCATAAACAAGGCCGAATTTGCAGCCATAGCTTCGAACTCAAATTAGGCCATCATGCCCTCCCATCAGATAGCGCATGCTCCCTCTGCCTCATGATTAAATAAATCCGTTGTCCCCACACCATGCAGCATCACCCCACGGAGAAATACTCTCATCTATCCTATCTTCACTCCAAACCCGCACCGCGCGGCCGGTTTGGCGACACATCTCTGTAAAGTAAAGGCACACAACAATTCTAAAGGAAATGACATTCCTAATTACTTAGCAAACACAGTCGCAGACGGCCAACCTAATGATGAAGTATACTTCCTACACACAACCAGGACAATGGACTTGGCCGTACACCACCCAGCATGACGAGCCTAACCCTCCTAAGACCCTAATATACACCAACCTCAAAACATATGCACGAAAATACAGTCTCGCCTCCGCCAGAACTCCCTTTCACCACCCCAAAAAGCATGGCGAACTCCTCGCCGTAGCCAAAAGAAATGGAGAAGATTTTATCTACCACGGTCGACACCAATTTCTGTTGGTGTCGACCGTGGTAAATAAAATCACATCTACTCAATTCACACACATAATGGAATTTGTGTGGGGCGTCCACAACACCCGCCTCCTCTCTTGGAACAAAACTCTCAAATGCCCAATGTGCGGCCAATTCATTAGCAACGGCCACATGGTGGGCAACTGCCTCTCAATGTAAACCCTCTGGCATGACCGCCACAATAGTGCACTCGAACTCCAACTCACACTACAAAACAATGAAATGGGGGAGATGGGAAACCATCACCGCCGACTTCGGTAATAAACCTAAAAAACATTCACATCCGACATACTCAGCGAATCACTTCCTCAACTTGACACTCCCTCTTTACATCACAGTCAAATGACCACTCGTAGAGTGATAACATACGAAGGCCACGACCACCCCTCCCCAGCCAGCTGCCCCGCAGTCTTGCCATAGGATATCATGCCCACCCATCTCATACCCCCAACACATAAACCTGATTTTATCAGACTCGCTCCTAGAACGCCTCGTCGGCCATAACTCCTCTCGACACAGATACTCCTCTATTTGTAAAATACATATAGGAGAATGGAAACACTGTACAATATTAACGTTATGGACACCCACCACATCGTCATAGAAAAATACACCCCCCCTTGCAAACGCACTCCGCTCACACTGGCCGGGTACACACGTTGACATTGTACCCATAGTTATGAGCCGAACCGGCACACCCCACTCCCTCACACACACCAACATGACTACCCTAATCAACCCTAGAAATGACCCACCAGTCAAACCTTCCAATACCCCAACCCGAGACACTACCCGCATAACCTCCCGTCTACACACACAATATCTATAATGGCTCCACCATCTACTCCGCACCTACCGTATAAAATCCTTTACCACTTACAAACAACTTCTTCACCAACATTTCTAACCCTACCCACCCATCTAATAACCCACGTAACCCTACCATAGCAGAACCTCCTATTGGGGAGTTAAGCCCCACAACACCTTCGGAGAGGATGGGCAAGGAGACCTCCGGCCTAAATTTTATATTCTAAGCCCTAGATGGCGGCGCCCGCCGGTGGCACAGCGGCGGCGGCCCGGAGGGGGGTGCACTCGCATGCCCGTCGGCACTTGCTTCTACCTCCACGCGGTGGGCGTTGGTAAACCTCATGCCGTGCCAAGCTCGGCATGGTAGGGGGCTAAACGAGGTACCGGCAGTTCCAATCAGCATGACTAGCGGCTGCCGGGAAGCCATGTACGGAGGGCTTTGGAAAATCACAACATCCGTACACCAGCACTAAGATCTCCCGCTCGGCCTGTCCGATATTTCTTTCGCGACTGAATACTCCTCACATACCGTCCCATTTAGGGGACGGGTCCGTATCTAAGAAATGTTTGTTGGCGAGGAGGGTACGGAAGGATCAGCGGCGGGTTGAGGGTGTTGAAGATGGCGGCGGACAACCGGGAAGCAACGCTAGAGAAGGGCGCTCGCTATACGTCGACCGGCAGGTTGACGTCTAGCTAGCCCAAGGTGGGGCGCAGCACGACACCAGCAGCTAAGAGGACTGTCGCGACGGGAGGAGCGGCAAGGTCTAGCGGCGGGGTTATCCTCCTGATAAACCGCCGCCGGAAAATTCTGTGCGGAGGGTTTGACTAATTTCCGCACCCCCACGGCCTCTTTTGATCCGGCAATGGTGACCATGCCCTACCCTACTGTTAACCACTCTCGACATGCACACCTACACTCCTCCACAAAAGTCCGGACATGCATTATGTTAAGCATAAGCTAGTCAAGAACACGCTCCCCTCTCACCACGTCAAGCACGACGATACCCGAGTACCACCCAATTGTAGGAGAGCCGAGAAGCAAGCAGTAAGCCGCCATCCGGGGTGGTTAGACCTCAGCTAAAAGCGGGTGTTGTCGGTGGAGTTTGTCGAATTAAGCCCATAAACTCCCGAGAAATTGTCTGAACTGCACACGTCATTCTGAGCGCCACGCTTGGGCATTGCTCAAGCGCTCATACCAAGCTGCATACTTCTCTGTGTTCCACATAACCGTATTTTTGGGGGGGTTTTGGAGGGGGTTTGGAGGCGTGGGTGCCGTGTTCAATGCGCGAGGTTTGGTTTGCGGGTGTGTGAATAGAGCACGGAAGTTCACGCCGCTGGCACGGGTGATTTTTTTGGAAAGCAGGCGAGCAAAAACGCACATGACGCAGGTTTGGATAAACACTGCACGCTGTAAACATGCGAGGGCGATTGGCTTAGGGGAGGGGCGAGGTCCAACTTGGCCGTTAGGGACGCATCACGTTGACGGTGGTGTTTGGAATGCTTGGGTATGTGCTTGTGCCAACCACACCCGCCCTACGCGTGGCACGCGTCGGGCATTGGGCTCGGAGGTCAATAGGAATGAAGAATTGGTAAACGTATATCGACAAACCCCGCACAAATCGTCTCAGGAGGTGAGGCGACTTCGATGGGTGTTGCTTGGCACTGCGGCTCAGCGGTGCCGGAATAGTTTGTAAATTAAAATAATTCATAACAAATCGAGCTGTGGGAGTTTGAACTCCGGAGTAGGTGCGTTCGACGCGCATTGAAAAGACGCGTCCAACGGTACATTTTATAAAACGTTTTGACAATATATCAGGAGGTCATGATCGCTTGAACATTGTTGCCGAAAGCGGCTTGCCCTTGGGTTGTGCGCATATCGGTGGTAAGTCTACATACGCGATTTCTTGCGTTTCCCCCACAGCGGCCTGCCCAACACCTCCTCCCTCCGTCGCCTATGCATAATATTTGCGCGACCGTCGCATCAGCGGTCATATTGCGGCGTTGTGCGCCCGTTACTCCTTTCGTCTACCAAGCACGGCGACTGTTTGAAAGAGCGTGCCGCACGGGTGCGGGCGCGATAACCCCAAGTACACATGCCCGGCAGTGTTCGAACTCGCCCCTCGCAGTTGTCGGTGCATTCCATTTCGCGCGCAAAAGCATTGCCTGGGATTTCAGGATATTTGTCAATAAAATCGACGCATGCTTGCATTTTCTACTTGCGCAGGTGCGAAATCTTGTCCGGACTTTTGTGGAGGAGTGTTGGACGTTTTCAAAATTCCCTTACAGCGGCGGGAGACCGCAAAACTTGGCGAAACTTAGCGGGAACTCGTCAAAACTTTGTTCTTCGCAGCCGAGACCGCCAACCGCGCCAGCGCGCTGTCTTTTCCTCTTGTCGACCTTATTGCTCACGTCGGCTGCCGCCGTTTCGTAGTATGCCACCCTCTCCATGTGTACTCGCAAGGCGTTGGCGCCTCGTCCATGAAGCCGAACGACTTGGCAGCGCTCGTAAGGCCGCGCAGGAGTGTAAAGCAACCGTGAGGGTTGTCGAGAAGTGGTGCCGGCGCGCTAAAGCTACCGGGACAGTGGACGACACGCCTAGGGCGGGCAGGCCCCGAGCGCCCTTGGCGTCCCGAGAAGCCACCCTCCTTTTGAAGGTGGGTGTAAAGCGCGGCGATCAGTGCCCACAACTTGCCAAGATGCTGCAGCAGAGGCTAGGAGTGACTGTGAGTGCTGAGACGGTCCGCCGGTACCTAAACAAGTACTTAGCGCGCCAGATGAGGCCGAGGAAGCGTGTTTCACTAACAGTCAAGCACATGCGCGCACGGCTATGCTTTGCCAAACAATGGGTACGGAAGTCATGGCACAATGTGGTTGTGACAGACAGCAAGTACTTTTGGCTGTCCAATAAGGGGCCCGGGAACAAGGAGTGGGTGCTCTTCGAGGATGAACCGCCAACCAAGGTGTCAGAGCAAAATTGTTTCAAAGTGCACGCGTATGGTGGTGTTAGCAAGTATGGCAGGACACCTTTGTTTGTGACAGTGGGGAGCAGCGGCGTTAAGGCAAAGAGCAAGGGCGTAAACGGTGAGGTGTACCTCACCTTGTTGCAGGAGCACCTGATACCCGCGTGTGAGGCTTTGATGGCGAAAAGGCCCTCGGCCGAGGCGCAACATCAGTGGATTTTTCAGCAAGATAACGCGAAAGCTCATGCTTGCAAGAAGGTTAGGAATTGGCTTTCGTCTCAATCCGGCTTTCAAGTGATGCAATGGCCTGCCAAAAGCCCTGACCTTAGTTGGATTGAAAACATGTGGGGTATTGTGTCGAGTAGATTACAAAAAAGATTGGACTTGTCCCCGCGCAATTTTGAGGCGGCCATACAACACGAGTGGGAAACAATTCCTTACTCTGCCCATTGCGCCGTGTTCAACTCCATCCCCAAACGGCTAAGGGAGTGCATAGCAAACGATGGAGGAACAACTCACTATTAGGGTAAATTTAGGGTTTCGGATAGGTTGGCATGCAAATCAGCACAATTTTGATAATTCGAGTTTCATCCAACACTCCTCCACAAAAGTCCGGACATGCATTATGTTAAGCATAAGCTAGTCAAGAACACGCTCCCCTCTCACCACGTCAAGCACGACGATACCCGAGTACCACACAATTGTAGGAGAGCCGAGAAGCAAGCAGTAAGCCGCCATCCGGGGTGGTTAGACCTCAGCTAAAAGCGGGTGTTGTCGGTGGAGTTTGTCGAATTAAGCCCATAAACTCCCGAGAAATTGTCTGAACTGCACACGTCATTCTGAGCGCCACGCTTGGGCATTGCTCAAGCGCTCATACCAAGCTGCATACTTCTCTGTGTTCCACATAACCGTATTTTTGGGGGGGTTTTGGAGGGGGTTTGGAGGCGTGGGTGCCGTGTTCAATGCGCGAGGTTTGGTTTGCGGGTGTGTGAATAGAGCACGGAAGTTCACGCCGCTGGCACGGGTGATTTTTTTGGAAAGCAGGCGAGCAAAAACGCACATGACGCAGGTTTGGATAAACACTGCACGCTGTAAACATGCGAGGGCGATTGGCTTAGGGGAGGGGCGAGGTCCAACTTGGCCGTTAGGGACGCATCACGTTGACGGTGGTGTTTGGAATGCTTGAGTATGTGCTTGTGCCAACCACACCCGCCCCACGCGTGGCACGCGTCGGGCATTGGGCTCGGAGGTCAATAGGAATGAAGAATTGGTAAACGTATATCGACAAACCCCGCACAAATCGTCTCAGGAGGTGAGGCGACTTCGATGGGTGTTGCTTGGCACTGCGGCTCAGCGGTGCCGGAATAGTTTGTAAATTAAAATAATTCATAACAAATCGAGCTGTGGGAGTTTGAACTCCGGAGTAGGTGCGTTCGACGCGCATTGAAAAGACGCGTCCAACGGTACATTTTATAAAACGTTTTGACAATATATCAGGAGGTTATGATCGCTTGAACATTGTTGCCGAAAGCGGCTTGCCCTTGGGTTGTGCGCATATCGGTGGTAAGTCTACATACGCGATTTCTTGCGTTTCCCCCACAGCGGCCTGCCCAACACCTCCTCCCTCCGTCGCCTATGCATAATATTTGCGCGACCGTCGCATCAGCGGTCATATTGCGGCGTTGTGCGCCCGTTACTCTTTTCGTCTACCAAGCACGGCGACTGTTTGAAAGAGCGTGCCGCACGGGTGCGGGCGCGATAACCCCAAGTACACATGCCCGGCAGTGTTCGAACTCGCCCCTCGCAGTTGTCGGTGCATTCCATTTTGCGCGCAAAAGCATTGCCTGGGATTTCAGGATATTTGTCAATAAAATCGACGCATGCTTGCATTTTCTACTTGCGCAGGTGCGAAATCTTGTCCGGACTTTTGTGGAGGAGTGTAGTATTAGAGAGTGCGAGCCCGGGGAAGCGCGGAGGCTCGCACTCGAAACAAGGGTGCTCGATGGACACGCAAAAGGTGGGTGGAGGGTACGGTCGCTCGCTGATTTTCCAGACAAGTACCCGGGTATCAGCACAAAAAAGCCGGGGAAATGGCCCGGACAACTTTTCAGCGCGGCGGCAAGAGAGCTAGCTTTTTTATGGTAGTCTCGTTCACTCCCACCTACCGGCCTACCCTCGAGGTGACGGGGGACCTCAACTTGGAGGAAAGTCGAGACGGGAGTAGCGGCTACGACCTTGGGGCGGTGCTTACGGGATGCGATGGCGGGATCGACAAGCGACCGCGTGAGGAGGTTTTTTCGCTAGCCTTTCCCCTCCTTTCTCCGGTAAGACCGAAGTCACGCGGGAGCTAAATAAACCCTAAAAACCCTCCGGCTGGCTTGTCGCCCCTCTCGAACGCCGATCTGCCGAGGCAAGGTGGCGCCCCGGTTCGGTGGGAGCGGGCCGTGCATCGTGAAGGTCGAGCAACAGTTTCATTTCGCATTTCTTGACAATTGGATTTTTTGAAGATTATTTCTCTTGATTACCAAATTATTGAAATTAAAATTGTTTACAACATGAACCGCATGCGCCGGTTTACAACAAGTACCGTATGCATACGAGGTGGACGGCCGAGTGGTCGGTGAAGTGGGAGGGGGATGAGAAGACTGAGGTGGCGGCAAGGGAGAGACTTAGGAGCGAGGGGGTGTGGAGAGCTAGTGATTCAGGCAGCCGCCGCTTCGGGGAAAGGTGGGGATGAAGGTGGGAGATTAGGAGGGAGGTGAGGGCGGGGTTACCGGTACTATGGGTGGTGGTCGTCTGGAAGTCGCCCCCCCAGAGGATGCGGTGGGACGGGTGGTCGTCGGCGAGGCGGAGACCCCACCCTGCGACTTCTGCGTACAATCGGGTTAGTTGGGGGTCGTGGAGTTGCGGCATGCAGACACCGAGGAGGAGGTAGGGGGTGCGTGAGTGTGGGGTGTGGGATAGTCCATCAATGAAGGGAATGAGGTGTGTTGGCGGTGTTGTGACGGTGGAGGAGTGGAAGGAGGTCTTGCGTACCGCGAAGATAACGCATGCATTGGGTTGGGGCACATGTGAGTAGTCAGTGGTATGGACGAGAACTCTTGAGAAGGTACTGGGGGAGGGCAATACGCCAGCGGGATTTGTGGGTTGTGTGGTTGGTTTCTGTGAAGATGAGGACGTCTTGGTGGTGTGTGGTAGTGAGGTGTTCAACGTCCAAGATGGATGTGTGGAGGCTGCGGGTGTTGAGGTTGATGAGGTGGAGGGGTTAGGCTATATGGTGCGGGAGGATTGGGGAGGGGAGGGGGGTTGGGGGGTGGGGAGAGTCGACGGGGGGCTGGCTTTAGGGGGGGGGGAGGGGGGGGGAGGGAGGGGGAGGGGGGGCGTGGGTGATTGGGAGAGGGAGGGCCGGGGGGAGGGGTGGAGGGGGCGTGGGGGTGGAAGGATGGAGGAGGGATGGGGGGGTGGAGGGCAGTTTGCAAATGGAAGCGCCCGACCGGGAGGGGAGTGGAGCAGAAGGTGTTGTCATATCCTAGCCATTTAGCTAAGTGCTAGTATCTGACATTATTTATTTCCTCTAAATGGTACCTGTATCTTAGCGATATTCAATGACTCTTTTATTGTCATCACGGCAGTACAACTGTATCGCCGTATTTCCCTCGACAGTACATAGTTTCTGGCATTATCTCTTCTAGTTAGTTCGTCTCTAGATAGTTCTAAGAGCTTGTGCGATAAGGTTAGATAGACGGTACAAATAATCTTAGATAATCTGTATCACTAGTAATAGTTTGGTTTAGTTAGCAGACAACACAAGCTACAGGTTCTAAGGCTGTTTCTAGAACACCTGAGGTGTGGATATTTAAGACGGGGACTTACTGGTAGAGAGAGAGAGACCGGTACAGACAAGATTTACGCCACACCTAGATTGTAAGAAACCATGTTCCTAAGACAATCTTATTAATTCTCTCTACGTTGTATAATTAGATCCAGAGATTAGGTTCTACTATTAGTCTAAGGTTGCCAACTCAGCCTAACCAAAGTAGCACCTGACACATGGTTTCGGAGCCTCAAAACACCTAGACGAGACAAAGATGTCTTACCGAGCAGGAGAGAGACTACCAGAGGAAGTTGATGGTCGACCAGAGGGGGCGCCTTATGGGCCGACACAGCCGACGTCGACAGATGGTGGAAGACATGCAGTGCGAGAAGGATCGAGTCCCACGATGGAGCCTATGTCGGTACACGACACCGAGATGCTACAACGACTAAGTAACCGAGTTGACACTTTTTCGATTGAGCTATCTCAACTGCGTGACCACGTCGACAACGGTTTCAGACATTTTGAAGGACGAGTGAACAGAAGCCGAGAGACGGAGAATTTTCTTCGAGGAGAACAATTGAGATCGGAGAGGACGCGAGAGATGCCGAGCATGATGCCGAACGACGTCAAACCAGCCAAGATCAAAAGCATCGCTACGACTAACATCGACGAGCTGAGAAACTAGTTCCGACATGCACGAGGGTATCTACGGCATCACAACGTTAACCCTGAAGAGCAAAGAGGAGTGTAATGGGTATCTGGCTTTTTGGAAGGCCCACTATCCAAGTGGTGGTACTCCCAAGTTGTGCAGACTCGAGATGAAGTCGGTGGAGGAATTTCCGGAGTTTCTGAGATTGGAAAATTCTTTATCTAGGAATTCTGCGGAAGAACACCGGCGGAACAAGCGAGATTGAATTTGGACAAGGCGCGACAAAAAACCACGGTCCTGAAGTATGCAAATTACTTTCGAGAACAATTATTGGAGCTTCCTCACCGTATATGAAGAAGATAACGTACATGACTTCCAGCGCGGTTTGAGACCCTCGATTCATAAGGAGGTTGCCCTGAAAAACCCTAAGACCCTACACGAGGCGATTCAAGCAGCTCTGCGAGCGGAGGCAGCGGAGACCAAGATTGAAACGACCCAACGTTCGACATGCCGACTGAACGCCATCGAAGAAGACAGCGACTTTTCAGAGGCAGCGGAGGAGATCGACAGTGAGTCGGAGGAGATTCGCATGGCGCGACCGAAGAAAAGCCGCGGGAGCTGTACGAGATTAGACGCCTCACTCAAGAAGAAGTCGACAGATTTAAGAAGTAGGGCAAGTGCTTCATTTGCCACAAGAAGGGACACATCGCTATCGACTGCCCAGAGAGAAAGAACAAGAAGAACGACAGAACGAGGAAATCCCGGCCGGGAAAGTAAGACATGAGTCGGCAGCTCGCGGCAAGCTGCAAGATGAGGTTTCGTCTCCTACAACGACTCAGGAAGAGACCAAGACAGAAGAAGTACGAAATCCGTTACCTCAAACGACATTGAGGCCAGTCTTTAGGAGCAAGGACTTTAGCGACTGGATGATGAATAGGGAGTATTTCCTCAAGTACTCTCATACCTACGGACCTTTCGACTTAGATGGAGCTAGCGATAATGACGGCCTTAATTCTCAAGTGGCGGAGGATTTTTGCTGTCCGGCGCGCCCATTTCAGGAGAGAGATTTACAGAAGTACCGGAGAATTTGGCCAAATGCGCCATTTAATGAATTAGAAGATTTCCTGGGCCATTATTTGCGGAGTAAACTGCTTCATCCCCATCTGCGAGCGGTTATAGTGTTTCCAAAATGGAGGGCCAAACAATGGTTCAAGCTGCTGCGAAACTTCCGACTTGTCGACGAGCTGGCGGCGACAGAACATGTGTTTACCTGCCCTACGAATGACGGAATAGAAGGAAGAAGGCAAGATGTTGGACCGACAAGATGGACGACGCAAGTCTACGTCGACGACACCGATCGAAATTGAAATTGAAATTGAAATTGAAGTTGGAATTGTTTACAACAGGTACCGTATGCGCCGGTTTTACACCAAAAGCCGTATGCGCCGGCTGCTGTCTCTGGCAGGGACTGGATCCGCCAATTTTTTGTTGGGTTCGGCTCCATGAGTACTTGATTTTTTAGGATCCGGAACTAGTGAGTACCTCTAAAAAAGAGATCCGGATCCCGCGATTACCTGTGATTCTAGGGTTCGGACCCCGCGATTACCTACTGATTCTAGGGTTCGGACACCGCGATTACATGTGATTCTAGGGTCCGGATCCCGCGATTACCTATGATTCTAGGGTTCGGATCCAGCGATTACCTGTGATTCTAGGGTTCGGATCCAGCGAGTACCTGTGTTTTCGGTTCCGGAACCGAGTACGTGAGTACTTCTAAATTTTTGGTTCCGTTGGATTCGTTGGGTTCGCGATTCCAACAAGTACTCGAAGTACTCATGCAAATTGATACAAATTGCGCATTTTGGGGGAAATTTGTACTGCAAATTCAATTTTTTCATCTCTACTAGTTCTATGCGCATGCTCATGCTTGGATCCCATACAATAGATTTTGACTGCGGTATCTTGAACACCCTATTTGAATTCCCAACAAGCTCCTCTTGTGTACGTTGGATAGCCGTCAATGGCAAGCTCTTCCCTGATCTAGACGGTCTACTACTTCCCGCTTGCCCCGCCATTGTTGCTAACTATGATAGGAGTTGGATGTGGACGGGCAGATTATGGTGGATTCCAAGCGCGTACGCACCGTTTAACTGGCCCTTGGGTGGGCTACAATCGATTCAAGGCTGCGGAATGACAACAATCGGGGCTATTGAACCAATCCTAGACATACACCTCAGCAGATTCGCATTGCCAAATACCTCCCAAACAAACAGCGTGTCACTTCGGGCCACCACAGAATCGTGAGATACTCGGAATCGTGAGTACTGAATGGGTATCGCGATTCCACATCGTTTTGCG
The DNA here is from genome assembly GCA_026401115.1 of Tetraselmis chui. Classification (NCBI taxonomy): domain Eukaryota; kingdom Viridiplantae; phylum Chlorophyta; class Chlorodendrophyceae; order Chlorodendrales; family Chlorodendraceae; genus Tetraselmis; species Tetraselmis chui. The sequence continues at coordinate 261,190 of JAPMLY010000104.1, forward strand.
AGGATGAGGTACTCGCGATTACCGCGGATCCATTAAAGTACGATGAATACCGGATCCAACGATTACTTACAATAACTGGTACCGGATCCTACGATTACTTACAATAACTGGTACCGGATCCAACAATTACTTACAATAACTGGTACCGGATCCATCGATTACCTGTGATTCTAGAGTTCGGATCCCGCGATTACCTACCGAACCTAGGGTTCGGATCCCGCGATTACCTGTGATTCTAGGGTCCGGATCCCGCGATTACCTGTGATTCTAGGGTCCGGACCCACGAGACCGAGTCCGAACCCGAGTAATCTCGGGGATTCGCGAAGCCGTAGGATCCGGATCCAGTCCCTGGTCTCTGGGCCCTCCCAACTATGCTATACAGGGAACTTACAAGTCAGGGCTAGACCGTTAACCACCTAAATCCAACCTCTCTAGTGATGTTCGGGGGTTCTACTCCCCCCCGGGGAGTTGTGCAAGACGAGGCGAGGGCGGCGTGCATTCAAGGGCGTGCGAAGGGGCAATGTGCGGAGGTGCGGCGGGAGGTCGTGCGGGATTTGATGCGGTATATGAGTAGGAGATGATGCAGCCATTGGACAGTATGCGTGTGGAGTTGTGCAAGGATGCGAGACGTGTCGAGGCGTGCTTTGGAGATGAGTTTATCATGAGGGTCGGTGCGGGCGGTGAGTAGGGAGGTGAGACTCGTGATGGTGGAGGAGTCCGGTGTACCTGTGCGGCTCATGACGATGAAAAGGATGTCTACCACTGTGCCTGGCCAGTGGCTGCGGATGGAGTTTGCAAGGGGTGTGTATTTGGGACGTATGAGGTTAGCTGTGTGGGAGAGGTTATTGTCCGTGCAGTCCTTCCATTCCCCTATCTGAATCTTTTTTATGGATGCGTAACGTCGGCGACCGTTTGAGTGACCAACGAATCGAGGTTTGAGGATGCGGATGAAGTCGAGTTTGTGTGCGGGGGGTCGTAGCGCGGGGGGGAGAATCTCAGGTGGGAGGACGGCGGGACACGAGGTTAGGGAGTCGGGCGAGAGACCTTCGTCAGCAGCAACAAGGCGGGTGGGCATGTGGGTGGGGTGAGGTGGGTGGCAGTCAAATGGAGTGTGGGCAAGAGTGGGGGGAGCAAATGATTTTATGGGTTTGTTACCGAAGTCTGCAGTGATGGTTTCCCAACGTCCTCCGTTGTGGCGCTCCAGTAGGGAGAGTAGGAGTTGTAGCGCGCTGTTGTGTCGGTCCTGTCTTAGGCAAGACATGGTGGGGCAGTTACCGGCCATGTGGCCGTTGCTAGTGAATTGGCCACATAGGGGGCAGCGCAGGGTGGGGTTATGAGTAAGAAGGCGGGTGTTGTGGACTCCCCACGTGAATTCTTGCTTGTGTGTGAACTGGATATTTGTGAGGGTAGAGTTTTTTTTGTGGTAAGAGAAATCGGCTCCGTCCTCCGCGGCGCGGGCGAGGAGGGCACCGTGTTTGGTTGTTTGCGAGAGGGGTGTGTGTGTGTGTGTTTGGTGTTGTAGGTGTGTGCGTCGGCTTTGAGGTTGGTGTATCTGTAGGGTAATTGGCCCCCTAGGGTTTGTGGAATGAGGGTATATGGCCATGTCCAGTGGCCTATCGTGACCTCTGAACATGTGGTGTATGTAGTGTCGGGTGGGTGACCATCCGCGACTTGATAGGCGAGGGTGTCTGCGAGGTCGCTACCTACGGAGTGGTTGTGTGCTTTGATTTTGCCGAGGTGTGTACGGATGCCTGCGTCGCAGCGGGTTTTAAGGGTGTGTGTAATGGAGAGGAGGGTGTCGCGGTGGATGTTGTGTCTGTAAGCGGAAGGGCAGTTTAAGTATCCTTGTATGAGGCAGAGGGAGCACGTACTATCTGTGAGGAGGTGGGTGCGGCCAAGTTGGAGGCCTATATCTATGCCAGCTAATTCAGCGCGATTTATTGTGTGCGAGGGAGGGGTAGAGGTCACCAGGATTTTTGATTTTGGTGTCCGAGGCGGGGTGGGTAGCTGCAGCTCCGAGGGGGGACGAGCCTCCCTTTTTCGAGCCGTCTGTGTAGACAAAGTCCTGCCAGTTCCAAGCAAGAGTACCTATGGTGGGGGGGTATGTTAGATGTAGTCGTTCCGAGAGGGGGTATGTGATGGGGTGAGTTGGGTTTGGGGGGAGGTGGTATATGCCTGCTGAGTGGGGTGAGTAGGTGTCGAAGAGGTGGGGAGGAGGGGGGGTGATGGCGGGGTTGGGGAACACCGATCGAGTTCGACTTCTGCCTCAAAACCTACAAAACCCACCGAAGACCTACTTGACTCACTCGACGACTCTTGTTACCGATGGCCGACGAGTGTTACTAGCGAAAGAGGATATTGGCATGGTCTGGTTTCCTAGTGGCAAACAGGAGATTGAAGACGCGACCCCGGAATGCACAGCAGTGCGAGCTCTTACGGAGACAACTGGATTTAAGGTGAGCGAAACAAATTTACGCCTTTTAGGGACGGAGTCTTCCGGACAGAATAAGCGCTACGTGTGTATCGCTCGCGTTCGTTCCGGATCCATACCAAACGCTACGTCAACTTCTCGGGCAGTATAGGCTACCTAGAAGGAATTAATTTCGGCACGGCGTACGGGTTATCTAGTTCGTGGAGATCAGCACTTCCCTCTTCGTTACGAGACTTTTGGGAAACCGATCGACGGGTGGATGAACAAGAACGTCCGACTAGAAGACAGCGTTTCTGCGAAGTTGCATGTATCCAAAACCCAGTCTGGAACAAGTCTGTTTGTGTTGGGAGGCACCTTACGCGGACATCGATGCCGTATTTTGGTTGACTCTGGCGCTTCGGAAAATTTCTGCAAGGCTGAGTGGGTACGGGAGCATCACATTCCGACGGTTTCTGGAGAGAAATACCGGATAAAATTGGCATATGGTAGTACAACTACGACTCGCCAGCGACTACGGAATGAAGTGCTTACAATAGGGACCCTGGATATACGTTTGGACGCAATTATGACAGAACTGGATAAATTCGACATCATCCTCGGTCAACCTTGGTTACAAGCCGTCAACCCGGATATAGATTGGTCTACTAAAACGATTCGCGACCGTAAAACTGGCGAAGCTATGGTGTTTGGCGACGAGTACACCGTACATGTGGCAGTACATCACTTGGAGGCGGACGCGATGACAAAGCTGCTTAGGCAACAACCGGCAGACCTATTTGTGATTGGACTACGAGAAGTACAAGACGCGGTCGACGACATCAATACTGATCAACAACATGAGTGGACGACTTCGTTACGAGATTCCCTGAATGAGTTTACGGACATCATCAAGGAGCCTGACGGTCTACCGCCAACTCGCGAGTGCGACTGTGAAATTAATTTGGAGTGCGATGAACCACCTAAGGAGCGAACGTACCGTATGTCACCAGCAGAACTCCGGGAGGTTCAGGTACAATTACAAGACTTACTCGCAAAACGCTGGATTCGTCCGTCTAAATCTCCGTCCGGTGCCCCGATTTTATTTGTTCGCAAGAAGGATGGTACCATGCGTATGTGCGTAGACTATCGGAAACTCAATGACCTTACGAGGAAAGACCGAACACCGTTACCCCGGATTGATGAATTACTCGACTCGCTATATGGGGCTCATTATTTCAGCACGCTGGACATGTATAAAGGCTATCATCAAGTTCGAGTTAAGGAGCGCGACATACATAAGGCAGCATTCCGACATCATTACGGATTGTTCGAGTACTGCGTTCTACCCTTTGGACTTTGTAACGCCCCAGCTGGATTCCAAGCGATGATGAATCGAGTTTTGGCCCCGTATCTTGGCAAATTCTGCGTGGTATATTTGGACGACGTGCTGATCTACAATAAGACGGCCGACGAACACCTCGAGCATATTCGACTCGTGTTACGAGAGCTGCACCGACACTAGTTGCATATCAAACTCTCTAAGTGTTACTTCGGACGATCGAGCGTCAATTTCCTTGGGCATGTGGTGGAAGCTGGATAGATCCGAATGGACCCCGACAAGGTGGAGGCAGTACAGAATTGGCCCCGGCCAAAATCTGTGACTGAAGTACGTGGATTTCTGGGACTTGCTGGATATTACCGGAGGTTTATCAACCAATTTGCAACCCTAGCAACCCCATTAACGGATCTGACCTAGAAGACACCGGAATTTCGCTGGACCCCTCAAGCCGAGTCAGCATTCGAGCAAATTAAAGGCGCAATGGTACGTGCACCAATCTTGGTAATCCCTGACACTTCTCCTAATGCAAGGTACACACTGTACACAGATGCTTCTGGATTTGCAGTAGGAGTTGTGCTGTTAAAAGACCAAGGTATTGGATTACAACATGTTGCGTACCATACTCGAAAGATGAACAAGCATGAGGTACACTACCTTGTCCACGAACAAGAGCTACTGGCAGTTCGCGACGCTCTACTGAAATTCCGTTGCTACTTAGATGGCCCGGCGGGATTTACGGTAATTACGGACCACGACACGTTGCGACACTTCTTTCGGCAGCGCGATTTGTCTACTCGACAGGTGCGATGGCTTCAAGTTTTAGCACCTTATCAGCGACAGATGGACATCGTATACAAGAAGGGAGCAGTCAACCATGCAGACGCTCTCTCTCGCCGACCTGACATGAAGGACCCATTACAAAAGCTGCAACTGTTACGCGATTGGACCAACGACGAAGCAGAATGCGAGTTACACGCGCAGATTTTTTCCCTGGAATCCCGGTTACATCCTGACTGTGGACTTCATGCGGAAATCAAAAACGCTTATGACTCGGATAAATACATGCTTACCCGGAAATATCTGCCTACCTAGCTGGTACGTCAATCTAATGGACTCTTGTACGCCTACGGGACAAGATTGTACGTGCCGAACGTCTCTACATTGCGATCAAGAGTATTGTACGAACTACACGACGCACCGACCGCGGGACATCCTGGTATTATTCGACTATTGGCAATAGTGACCCGGACGTTTTGGTGGCCTAACATGAAGCGGACAGTACAACACTATGTACGCAGCTATGTTACCTGTCAACGCAACAAGGCAGCGCGACACAAGCCTTATGGACTCCTTCAATCGCACGAGGTACCGACCAGGCCCTTTGAGCACGTATCGCTTGACCTGATTACGGACCTTCTTGAGTGCGATGGGTATGATGCTGAGGTGGTATTCGTCTGTATGCTTACGAAACGGACGATTGTCGAGCCAATTACGAAAACGATTACATCGGAACACTTAGCAAAAGTTATGCACCGCGCTGTTTTTCGGCATTTTGGCTTACCACGGAAATTAATATCCGATCGAGATCCCCGGTTTATGAGCGACTTCTGGCAAACCCTATTTAGGGCTGTTGGCACCAAGCTTAATATTTCTACGAGCTATCATCCCCAGAAAGATGGCCAAACTCAACAAGTAAACCACACATGGGAGCAAGTCATACGATGCTATGTGCACCCCTTGCACGACGACTGGGTTCAACACCTTACCAACGTGGAGTTTGCGATCAACGCAGCGGTTTCTACGTCAACGACTTTGTCTCCATTTAAGGCGACGTTGGGATTCGAGCCGACATCTCCAACGACGGCTACATTTGAAGATAACGAGCCTAGCCGTACTTTACCGCAACAAGTAAAGATTCTGGTCGAGATGCACAGATTTGCCCACGACTGCGTCAAAGCAGCCCAGGCACACATGCAAGATGCTGCAAATCGGCACCGGTTACCATTACCTTTTACAGTTGGTGACAAAGTTAAGCTCAAGGCGACAAATCTACGGTTTGTACAACAGCCATGTTCTAAACTACGCGACCGCTACATTGGACCGTTTCTCATTACGGAGGAAGTTTCCCCGGTTGCATTTCGGCTTAAGCTACCCCCTGGAGTACGGATTCACGATGTTGTACACGCTAGTCTACTGGAGAAATGGAATTCAGAAATAGAATAGGCCAACAGTGCGCAGCCAATTCCGATTGTGCACGATGCGAAGCGATTTGAAGTCGACCAAATACTCGACGTGGCTTTTAACTCCAACGGCACGGGACTTTTGTTTAAGGTCCGCTGGGCAGCACCGTTCAACGTACCTAGCGAGGACACTTGGGAACCCATGCGAGGACTCAACCACTTAAGCATCTTTTCCGAATTTCTTCGAACGGATGTTTATCGAGAATTTTCTGGCACCCCTGACTTTGTCAGATTTCGCAATCGCTGGCCTGCAAGAACCCCCAAGAAGCCAAGACCATGAGTACTGCACAACGAGGACGCTGGCGCTTAAAGAGGGGAGAGTGTCATATCCTAGCCATTTAGCTAAGTGCTAGTATCTGACATTATTTATTTCCTCTAAATGGTACCTGTATCTTAGCGATATTCAATGACTCTTTTATTGTCATCACGGTAGTACAACTGTATCGCCGTATTTCCCTCGACAGTACATAGTTACTAGCATTATCTCTTCTAGATAGTTCGTTTCTAGATAGTTCTAAAAGCTTGTGCGATAAGGTTAGATAGACGGTACAAATAATCTCAGATAATCTGTATCACTAGTAATAGTTTGGTTTAGTTAGCAGACAGCACAAGCTACAGGTTCTAAGGCTGTTTCTAGAACACCTGAGGTGTGGATATTTAAGACGGGGACTCACTGGTAGAGAGAGAGAGACCGGTACAGACAAGATTTACGCCACACCTAGATTGTAAGAAACCATGTTGCTAAGACAATCTTATTAATTCTCTCTACGTTGTATAATTAGATCCAGAGATTAGGTTCTACTATTAGTCTAAGGTTGCCAATTTAGCCTAACCAAAGTAGCACCTCATAGGTGTGGTGCCATAATGGTGAGTGTAGTGAGTAGGTAGTGGTCGGGGGTCGAAATAAGGGGGGTCATATTTTTGGTCGGCGGGTGCTGTGAGGATAAAGTATGTGTGTAGGAGGACGTGGGTTCCGCACGACCATGCGTGAGATGTGTCGTTTTGTGAGAGTGACGTGTCGAGGAGGGCTTAGTAAAAACGAAGGGTACCGACTGTTTGGGGGGGGGGGGGGGGGGGGGGGAGTTCCAGGAGGCGAGGAGTGAGATTGAGCGGGTAAGAAGGGATGATGGGGGAGGGTGGTGAAGGGAGTCAATCCTTGTAGCAGAGGTGTTGGTTAGGTGTAGGAGGCCAAAGTGGGAGTGATGCCATGTGAGTATGAATAAAGAGTGGTGGGGTGTGCCCGGGTGTGGGGGTGAGCCTCTGTGGTTAGTCCATTGGCTAGGGTATAGCTTATGGTTATGGAAGTTATCTACTTCCTTATTTGGTATTATAGTATAAGAGTCACATGTGTTGGAGTGAAGTTTGGCGAGGGAGGTAGCAATGGAGTAGATGTTGGTGAGTTCTTGGTAACGACCCCATTGGAAGGAGAGGACTGCGGAGGAGTCGAGGTGCCCATTGGGGGAGGGGAGGCCGTGTTCAAGGTTAAGGTCAAACATGTAGTTGTGTAGTTTGACGGTGCACGTTCGGGGGCTGAAGTGAGGCGGGAGCGAGGCCTAGTATGAATTGGTTACAATGTGTGAGCGGATATCAGGGTGGGGTGTGTGGGAGTCGTTGTGGGGTCGAACCTCCGGGCATGTTGGCCCATTTGTTGTAGAGTTAGGGATAGGGGTCGGCCTTGTCGGCCGGTGGGGACTCGTAGGGGAGGTTGGGAGGTCCGGAGGGGTGTGGGCGCTCTGCGTCGATGTCATCTTCTTGAAGGGTTTCATCCGGCAGGTCGTCCAGGTCGAGGTCCGAGTATATGGGGGAGGAGGCGGGCAGAGGGAGGAGGGAGGGGTGAGTGGCGAGTGCGGAGTTGGGAGTGGGGGAATGACTTGGGGTAGGGGTGAGATGTAGAGAGGAGGCGGGGGGGGGTGTGAGAGCGAGTGGCGATTGTGTGAGGATTTTCGCCGGGGGGGGGGGGGGGGGGGGAGGGGGAGTTTTTCTCGTGGGGCTGGCGGGTGTGTTTGGTTATGCCTGCTGGTGGGGCGGGTTTGAGGGCGGGGTCGGTTGGGGGTCGGGGGATGGGGGAGGAGTCCATAGGGTCGTTGGGGGGTGGAGGGTGGTGGTGTTGAGGAGGCAGGGTTGTGCAGGTGTGGTGGTGGTGGTGCATGTGGGCTTGGGTAGAGGCGGAGTTTGATGTGGTGTGGGGGCGGGAGCCGATTGGGAGGGGGTGGGGTTGGGTTGTGAGAGGGGGGTGGAGGAGGAGTCCATGGGGTCGTTTGTGTCCTCAGTGATGGTGGGAAGAGGTGAGGGGTGGAGGGGAGTGGCTTGTCGGCTGGCGGAGGGGTCGGTTGGTTGTGAGTGGGAGGGGGCGGTGTATAGTTCAATGGAGGAGGAGCGGCGTTTTCTGGAGGGTTTTGGGCTTTGTGAGTAGGAGGAGGGGGGGCGAGGAGGATGGGGGCTAGTTAGATGTCTGGGAGGGAGTCGAGGTCGAGGGGGGCATCGGCGGATGTGTCCAACAGGGAGCCATCCGCCGGTACAAGCTGCCAAGTCATGTAGGTGTCATATGTATGGAGGTGGCGAGTCCAAGCGAGAATAGAGGGGGAGTTGCGAAGTAGGGCTTTGTTTTTTGTGAGGGGGGGGATGGGGTGGTGGTAAATATGGGGTCCGTGATGTGGGACCTACCAAAGGTGGAGTAGTGGTGGGGTGTGAAGTAAAGTGAGCAGGTTGTGTGGGTAAGAGTTCCGCGGTGCATGTAGGTGTCGTGGAGGGGGATGGTGGCGGTGCCGTTGATGGAGATGAGGATACAAGACATGTCGGTGGTGAGGGAAACTTGGATGTTGGTGGCGATGTGGGGGAGGGGGAGGGGTGGAAGCGGAAGTAGGAGCCATTGGGGAATTGCTTGAGGGAGGTGTGGTGTGTAAGGTCGATGATGGAGGGTGAGGGGTTGTCCGGGTGGTTGTGAAGTTGTGCATATTCGTTTGTTGTTTGGTGAAGGAGTGTGGAGAGCTAGTGTGAGGGGGGAATGATGCCGTTAGGCGTGGGGCATGGGGAGGATAGTGAATGTGGGGATTGAATGGGGACGGTGGTAAGGGAGGTGTTTGTCCAAGAGGTGCTTCGGACATGTCTAGTGAGTGAAGGAGGGGTGATGGTGATGGTGTAAATTTGAGGGGTGGGGGGTATTGTGTAAATGGATGAATGAAGTGTGGTGTGAAATTGTACAGGGCCGGATTATGAAAGGATGGGGTTATTGGAGAGGTGTAGGATATTTACCCAAGGAGGATATTGAAGGAGGGGGGTCGTCCTCGATATGTACTGGCTCCCGAATAGGTTGGAGGGCGTCAGCGAGTGGGAGGAGGAGTTGTGTGGGTTCCAGGAGGTCTTCCACGCGGGGGATTGGGGTCGTGGAGTGGGCGCTCCAATCGTTGGTGAGTTCCGACGCTACTCGATCGAGGAGGAGGGCATGTGTCATGGGAGCGACTTCTGGGCCGGAGAGATGTAAGAACATGGGGGAGCTGATTTTAACGCGGCGACCTGAGATGAAGGGGATGTGAACAACTCGGAGGATCTGGATTTTCTGCTGATTCAGTGTGGCGGTAAGGTGGGGGACTGCGGCGACGCGGCGTGGCGCGGGACCGCCCGAGGGGAGTTCACGCTGGCGTGAAGCTAGCTGTTATAGCATACCTACCGCTGAGTAGGAAGTATGAATGTCCAGTCGTACTTTTTTGTAGCCATTCAAGATGTCGGTAGGCATGGGGGTGTGATCGTGGTTCGGAGGCATGGCATGGTGTTGGGTTCGAGTGGCGGAGGCCGTCCAACGGGTACGATGAGCGAGGTCCCGACCGATTATATTTCGCACGCGGGCCTGTAGGTCGGTTAGAGCGCTGACCTTCTCAAGTAGCCAGCGCCGAGCGATCGAACAGGCGGAAAGGAGCATGTGTGATGAATGCGTGGTGTGTGGAAGGAACACACCGTGGAGCCAAAAGCTGGCAAGGTCAGGGGGGCGGTGGAGTATTGGCATGTGAGGAGGTAGGAGTCGATTGTGCGGGCGTAAAGGTCAACGGCCCTTCCAAGGTTAGGTGAAGGTGGTAGAGCAGTGAGGACCGGGGGCGCTTGGAGACTAACGCCCGGGGCGGGTTCCATCGGCGAGCCATGGCCGTGGTTTGCGGTGGGAAGTTGCGGAGCCGTGAGGAAGGGGCCGAGCGGATGACCCACCAAGCGACTCCGGGGGCTGGGGTGGTCATCGGCAAATTGGGGCGCATGTCGATCTCGGAGGAGGACCTGCCTGTAGGAATCCGGAAGGTTGGAAGGTAGAGACATGGTGGTCGACGGGTAAAAGACAGTGTCTGGTTTGAGAAGGTTGTGTGCGTGAGTAGAGTGTATGGTTGGAGTGGTCGGCTTGCTTTGGCGGCACACGACCATGTCCGATGGGGCCTGGGTTTGTTTCCCGCGGGCGGCGGGTGTGAACGTTCGGACGCTCGGAAGGGCGCGCGGCGGTGTGCCGTAGCCGTGGGGGGTATAGTTTTGTAAGCGATCCGACTCGGAGGGGTACCGTAGTATTGGGTGTAGTACACGATGTGATTGTGAAGCGGGTGGCGCGGAGGCTTTCATGTGAAGTGGATTAAAATTATTGAAAGCTGCGCCTTGTTGTGTGTACCGTATGGTGTGTCTACGGATCCACTGACATGGGTGAGCTAGGCTCGGGTGGGGAGAGGTGGTCGGTGCCCGTCGTTCGACGGGCCATGTGGCCACAAGTCTGTCGCTCATAGGGAGGCCAAGCCCGGGGCGAAGACGGTCGGCGGTGCTCATTCGAGCCACCGACCCATCCCCTTTTTGTTGGGTCAGTAGTACTTTATTAGTACTGTGGAGTCTATTATTGTCTTTAGTGACGGTAAGATACCTTTTGATTACCAAATTATTTTTTCTGTTATTGCGCAGGCGGGGGACTGTGGCAACAACTGCGGTTGCTTACAGTTTTTAACCTCCGAGGAACGTCGGCACACATTGGAGATAGATGTATCGACTTGTGTACCGGGACGAAGAATACCCGGCCCAATCTTTGCTCTTAAGTGTCCTAAATGGCTGAGGAACTGATGGCCGTTAAACAATAGCTAGTTGTGACGAGTACAGTCCTGCAACAGTACATTGCAGGACATTGTACATGTACTCGTTACGGATTCCAATTCGTGCTTTTTCACAGGACGGACGTATACTCGTGGGTACGTCGCTACTGCAATATTGTAATGGTGCTAATGCTACAGTACGACCAGTACCTCCCGGTACGTACAGATATGCATAATTAATCTAACTAGCCAGATGACGCGCCAGAACGAGCTCTTCAATGCAGAAGGAGCCGCGTCGTGAAACCCAATGCTAGGCAGGCCGTGTCTCGAGGACAGATGACGACGGTTGAGCAGCACTAACGCCTGACACGTAAGCGAAGCTTGCAGGCGTAACTGTGTTCGGGGGTTTTACTCCCCCCCGGGGAGGATGCAAGTAGAGGTGAAGGATGTGTGCAATCAGGGTCGTGCGTGGGGGCAATGTGCGGATGCGCGGCGGGAGGTCGTGCGGGATTTGATGCGGTATATGCGTAGTAGGTGATGCAGCCATTGGACAGTATGCGTATGGAGTTGTGTAAGAATGCGAGAAGTGTCGAGGCGTGCTTTGGAGACGAGTTTATCAGGAGGGTGTGTGCGGGCGGTGAGAAGGGAGGTGAGACTCGTGATGGTGGAGGTGTGCGGTGTACCTGTGCGGCTCATGACAATGGGGAGGATGTCGACCACTGTGCCTGGCCAGTGGTTTCTGATGGCGTTCGCAAGGGGTGTGTATTTGGCACGTATGAGGTCGGCTGTGTGAGAGAGGTTGTTGTCTGTGCAGTACTTCCATTCTCCTATCTGAATCTTTTTTATGGATGCGTAACGTCGGCGACCGTTGGAGTGACCAACGAATCTGGGTTCGAGGATGCGGATGAAGTCTGGTTTGTGTGCAGTGGGACGAAGCAGGGGGGGGAGAATCTCAGGGGGGAGGACGGCGGGGCATGAGGTTAGGGAGTCATGCGAGAGACCTTCGTCAGCAGCAACAAGGCGGGTGGGCATGTGGGTGGGGTGAGGTGGGTGACAGTCAAGTGGGGTGTGGGCAGGGGTGGGGGAATCAAACGATTTTATGGGTTTGTTACCGAAGTCGGCGGTGATGGTTTCCCAGCGTCCTCCGTTGTGGCGTTCCAGTAGGGAGAGTAGGAGTTGCAGAGCGCTGTTGTGTCGGTCCTGTCTTAGACCAGACATAGAGGGGCAGTTACCGGCCATGTGGCCGTTGCTAGTGAATTGGCCACATAGGGGGCAGCGCAGGGTGGGGTTGTGAGTAAGTAGGCGGGTGTTGTGGACGCCCCACATGAATTCTTGTTTGTGTGTGAACTGGATATTTGTGAGGGAGGAGTGTTTTTTGTGGTATGAGAAGTCGGCGCCGTCCTTCGCGGCGCGGGCGAGGAGGGCTCCGTGTTTGGTTGTATCCGAGAGAGGAGTGTGTGTGTGTTTGTGCTGTGTTTGTGTGCGTCGGATTTGAGGTTTGTGTATCTGTAGGGTATGGGGTCGCCTAGGGTTTGTGGGATGAGGGTGTATGGCCATGTCCAGTGGCCTATCGTGACTTCCGAACCTGTGGTGTATATAGTATCGGGTGGGTGGCCATCTGCGACTTGGTTTGCGAGGGTGTCTGCGAGGTCGTTGCCTAGGGAGTGGTTGTGGGCTTTGATTTTACCGAGGTGTGTACGGATGCCTGCTTCGCATCGGGTTTTAAGGGTGTGTGTGATAGATGAGAGGGTGTCGCGGTGAATGTTGTGGCGGTAAGCGGAAGGGCAGTGTAAGTAGCCTTGTATGAGGCGGAGGGAGCACGCACTGTCTGTGAGGAGGTGGGTGCGGCCAAGTTGGAGGCCTATATCTATGCCAGCTAATTCAGCACGATTTATTGTATGTGAGGGAGGGGTAGAGGTCACCAGGATTTTGACTTTGGTGTCCGAGGCGGGGTGGGTAGCTGCTGCTCCGAGGGGGGTCGAGCCGCCTTTTTTCGAGCCGTCTGTGTATACAAAGTCCTGCCAGTTCCAAGCAGGGGTGCCTCTGGTGGGGGGGTACGTTAGATGTACGCGGTCCGGGAGGGGGTATGTGAGGGGGTGAGTTGGGTTTGGGGGGCGGTAGTATATACCTGTTGAGTGGGGTGAGTAGGTGTCAAAGAGGTGGTGGAGGAGGGGGGGTGATGATGGGGTTGGGGAGGTGAGTGTCGTAGATAGATTCGAGAGTGTTGTGAAGTGCGGTCATGGCTGTGGGTGATGGGAGGGTGGAGAGTGCGAGGGGGTTGGCGACGAGGTATATGTCGACCATCCATCGTGTGCCGAATGGGGTGGGGGTGGGGTTGCCAGTGTGTTGGTCGGGGGGTAGGAATGTGTTTGCGTCATTGGGGAGGGTGTAAAGGTGGTGGGTGTATGGGGAGTTGATGTATTTGGAGTGGCGATAGGGTGTGTGTTCCCATCGGGGGAGGATGAGGATGGTTGCGCTGGGTGTGTGAGGGGCTGTGAGGTGTGCGCTGGTGATTGCGTGTTCCATGGCTCGTCTCATGCATTCGTGGTCGTATTCGGGGTTGGCTATGTTGGTGCCTTGCCAGGTGTGCGGGGCATTGCTACCGCTGGATGAGAAGACTATATCTTCGGGATAGAGGGAGTGGTATGTGTGGGAGTGAAGGGATTTATTGAGGGGGTCGGAGTAGAGTTCTGTCTGGATGCGGAATGTGTGACGGAGGGCTGTGAGGAGGTCTTCTCTGGTGGCCCATCTATTTCGGGTGGTGGTGGCGGGCGTGGGTGAGTGGATTTCTGAGCGGGAACCTAGACGGGTGAGGAGGTGATAGACCTCCTCTTCGAACGTATGCTGCGAGAGGTCGGGGCGAAAGAGTTGGTAGAGGTGGCGGACGCGGGGGCCGTTAAGGGTAGTGACTGCGCGGCCGTCGGGAGTGCAGAGTATGGTGGTGTCGTGGAGTGATGGGTGTGCGTGGATAGCGAATTTACCGGTAGGGAGCATGTCGAGGTCGGGGTTGATGGGGTCATGGTTGAATGTGATAAGTGGGTGTGACCACGGAGGGGGTCCGGGTTTTGGCAAAATGGGTGTGGTGGAGGGGACATAGCCGGAGTTAAATGCGGTAAGGGCGGTGGGGCCGGAGGGGGTCTCACTGATGGTGTCGTGGAGTTGTAGGCACGGGGCCCACTGCACTTCGTGGAGGCGGGTAAGGTCGTGTCGTTGGCCGCGAGCGCACCACTCGCACTGCCATGTGGTGGGTCCTTGAGCTGGGCGACATTGGGAGTGTATGGCATAGTGCGGGCATGTGCAGCAGGTGGAGGAGGGTTCTGTGTGCAGGGGGTCATGACAGATGGAGCATGTGGTGGGGGAGGGGGAGGGGAGGCATACCGATGTGGGAGTGGAGGAGATGAGGCGGAAGCCGTCGTCGAGTTGTAGCTGAATGTCCCATTCCGTGAGGTGTTCCGGGGCCCATTCGACCATGTACTGCGTTTGGCCGTATTCTGTGTCTTTGTGTTTGGAGATGATGCGTGTTACGTCGCAGGGGGGGTAGTGGTGGTCGGAGGGGGTGAGGTATTCTGTGTCTAAGTGTGTGGTGGGTGCGGTGGGGGTGGAGTGAGTGGTGTGGGAGGTGCAGATGCCGGATTGGAGGGTGGGGGGTGAACGGGGGAGGTGAGGGGAGAGGAGGGGGATCCACGAGGGATGTATAGTGGTGGGGGGGGATGCTTGGTTGGTATTGAGGCTTGTGATGGGGAGGCGGTTGTGTATAGTATCGAGGGGTTCGGTGAGGATTGCTGCGAGGAGGCGGATGGGAACTGAGAGGGGGGTGGTGGACCCCGTGAGTGTGGTGATGGATTTGCATGATTTGAGGATGAAGGAGGATGAGGTGGCTCTGAGGAGGACTTGTGGCCATGTGGTGATGTTGCTTTTCCAGAGGGGGGTGAGGCGGGGTAGGAGGGAGGCGTGTGTTTTGCGGGGGGAGAAATCGCAGTAGGCTTGTTTGTATGTGTGAGGGTCGGTGATGTGTGTGGCTTTGTCCCGGAGTGAGGTGAGGAGGGCGTTGTCTTGAGTGGTGAAGTGGGCACGGATTGTGGAGGCGATAGGGTTGGTGAGGGAGAGTGGGGGAATGTTGTGGAATAGGGTGCCCGCATCGCGTTGAGCTCGGACTAAGCACTTTAGTGTGGGTGGAGTGTAACAGGATGACATGATGGATTCTGAGGGCCAGTGGGAATACGTTGTGGATAGGGTGCGTATGTGTGCGCGGGCCATGTGGCCTCTATAGCCTGAGTTATTCATGATTTTATGTAAGTGGCATACCGTGAGTTGTGCGGCGTGGGCTTTGAGGGAGGGGAGGCCGTATCCTAGGTCTGATGTGGGGCGGTGAAGGGCGGTGCGGGGAAGGTTACGTACCGAGGAGACGGCGGAGCGGAGTGCGCGGCAGATTTGTCCTTCGAGAGTGTCGAGTTGGGAGTCGGTGAAGAGGCCGAGCTGGAGGGTAAAATGTTTTCCGATGAGGAGGCCACGGATGACCCTGATTCTGCGGGATTGAGTTAGTGGGGAGGTGGAAAGGGCGGTGATGAGGGATGCAGTGGTACGTTTGAGTTCATGCCAATGTCTGGTGAAGTTGAGGGAGGTGTTTAGTTCTACCCCTAGGACGCGGTATGTGTCCTTGGGGCCAATGGAGGGGATGGGGGCCGGGGTGGAGTTTAGGGAGATGAACTGTGTTTGCAGGCGGGATGCGAGGAGGGTAGTGTTGGCGCGGGTGAGGGCGTTGCCTGTACGCCAGAGGGCGCCGGTGATGCAGCATTTGCGGATGTTGACTGTCATGCCGGTGTAGGCGCTGAAGAGGGAGAGTTTTCTGAGCTGGATGGTCATGTTGGGGGTCGAGCCCGTGGCGAGGCTGAGGTCGTCGGCGAAGCCGTGTCCTGGGTATGTGGCTGTGGGTTCTGTGGGGTCAACGTTAGTGGTGGGGGGGCCTGGGCGGTAGCCCCGGCTTCCCACCGTGAGCCAGCGAAGGAAAGGTTCAAGGAAGAGGGTGAATAGGAAGGGGGAGAGGGTGTCGCCCTGGAGGGTTCCTCGATTGATGTCGATGGAAGGGGTGGGGCCGTGAGGAGTGATATATGCTGTGGTTGAGACCCCGTATAGTTGTTCGCATGTGTCGACAAAGGTGGGAGGCATACCGAGTTGACGCATGTGTTTGAACATGATTCGGTGGTCCGCGGCGTTGAAGGCACCTTTGAAGTCCGCGTACATGACGTAGATGTCTTTGCTGTGGAGTTTCGCGTCCTCCATCGTCATAATGAGGGAGGAGAGGGCGTCGTGGATACTGCGGTGTTGTCGGAATCCGTCTTGTTGGTCGCTGAGAATGCCATGGGTTTCGGCGTACTTCGAGCCTGCATCTTTGATTAGTGCTGTCCATAGTTTAAGGAGGTTGTTCATGAGGGCGATAGGGCGGTAGTTATCGAGGAGGGAGGGGTCGCCTTTTTTATGTAGGAGGCATGTTGTGCTGTGGCACCAATCAGGAGGAGTGTAGGATTTGTGTGCTAGGAGGGAGAGGAGAGAGAAGAGGGCGGAGCGGGTCGCCGGGGGTAGGAATTTGATTATTTCATTGGGGATACCGTCGGGGCCGGGGGCTTTGCCGGTGCCTAGGGAGTTGAGGGTTTTATCGAAAGTGTCGCGGGTAATCATGTCGGCAAGGGTGAGAGAGGGGTCTCCGCGGGGTTCGATGGTAAAGTTGTCGGGGTTGTTAGGGAGTTCCCATGGGGGGGTGGGTAGTTCGGGTGGGGTGGCGCAGCCGAGTTCGCTAGCGAAGTGAGAGTGTACCGCGTCAATGACGGCGGAGGGAGAGGATGCGGTGGTTTTATCGGGTTTGGTAATGCGGTGGAGGGTGGAGGTGGTGCCGGCGGGGGGTAGGAGGCCGCTTTTAATTTTCAATCGGCGGTGGGAGAGTTTGGGGCAGGTGTCGTAGGCCACATTGGCTCGAGTTTTTATTTTTTTATCTTATTCGTGGTGGTGTCGTGAAGGAGCTGGCGGATGCGTGCTTGGCACTGTTGTTTGATGGCGTCAGGGGAGAGATATTCCGTTGTGTTTAATAGGGCTTGGGCGATGGGAAGGGGGCCGTTGTTTTTGCTGCATTTACGGAGTTTGAGTATTTGAGTGCGTGTTTTATTTGTGAGCCAAGTGGGGTCAAGGGACGCTTGGGGTGGGCGGGGTTTTTTGTCGGGGAGGAGGGGCCAAACTGTGGCTGCGTGGTCCATGTGTTGGGAGAGGAGTGTGGTGAATTGTGAGGCGAGGGTGTCGAGGGTGTCGGGGGTGGCCGAGGTGTATGAGGTGTTGAGAATTTCTGCGTGGAGGGTTGCCGTTTGGTTGATGAGGTCGGGGGTGCTGGATTGGTATGCTTTTATGTGGTCGGGTGTGAGGGGAAGGCGAAAGGTGAGTTTGCGCGTCGTGTGTTGTGTGTGGGGGTGGGTATGGGGAGGGGGGGGGTGTGCCATGAGTGAGAAAGGGGCGGGAATGACGAGGTGGATTGCAGAGTGGTCAGTAAAGTGGGAGGGGGAGGGGAATATCGAGCAAGAGGATGGTGGGAGGGTGATAGGTGAAGGAGGCGTGGTGAGCCAGTGGTCAAGGCAGCCCCCGCTGCGGGGGAAGGTAGGGATGGGGTCGTGGAGGGGGTGGAGGTGGGATTTGAGTAAGGAGGTGAGGGCAGGGTGTCCTGTACCTGTGTGGGTGGTCGATTGGAAGTCCCCTCCCCAGAGGGTGCGGTGTTGCGGGTGGTCGTCCGCTAGTCGGAGGCCCCAAGCTGCAACTTCTGCGTAGAGGCGGGTCAGTTGGGTGTTGTAGAGCTGGGGCATATAAGTACCTATAAGGAGGTAAGGGGTGCCTGAGTGGGGGACGATTTTTAGTCCGGCGATATGGGGGATGAGGTGGGGGGGCGGGGTTAGGACAGTGGCAGACTGGAATGAGGCTCGGCGGACCGCGAAGAGAACGCCTGCGTTGGGTAGGGGCACAGTTGAGTAGCAGGGTCGGGAACTTTTGAGGTGGTATTGGGGGAGGGCTATGCGCCAGCGGGACTTGTGGGTGTCGTGGTTGGTTTCGGTGAGGATTAAGACGTCCGGTTGGTGGGAGGTGGAGAGATGTTCAACATCCATAATGGAGGTGTGTAGGCCGCGGGTGTTGAGGGTGATGAAGTGTAGTGGTTGGGATGTGTGGTGTGGGAGGATGGGGGAGGGGAGGGAGGGGGTGGTGCGGGGGGGATCATCGGGGGGGCGTTCTGCGGGTGGAGGTTGGAAGGGAGGGGGGAGGGGAGGAGGGGAGGGGGGGATGAGGGGAGTGGGTGGGGGCTTAGGGGGGGGGGGTAGTGTGGGGTGGTGGAGGGCGTCGAGAAGGTGGTGGCGGCCCTGTGGGAGGGGGGCGGAGCGGAAGGTGTGGTTCCATAGGAGAGTGTGTAGGGAGTAAACCGAGGAACGGGGGTCGAAGGGGGGGGGGTTGTATGGTTGGTCCGGGGGGGCTGTGGTGATGAAGTAGGTGTGCAAGAGGGCGTGGGTACCGCACGACCATGCTCCGTCGGAATCGTTTTGGCGAGGTGGGTTGAGGAAGCGTAGGGTACCGACGGGAGGGGGGGGGGAGGAGTTCCAGTCAGATAGGAGATTGAGAGAGCGGGCGAGGAGGTCGGGCGGAGGAGGGTGATGAAGAGAGTCGATCCATGTGGCTGAGGTGTGAGTTAGGTGTAGGAGGCCGAAGTGTGAGTGTTGCCATGTGAGGATCACGAGAGAGTGGTTAGGCGTCCCCGGACGGGGGGGGGCGCTTCGGTTGGCGAGATTAGTCCAGTGGCTGGGGAATTGGGAGTTGTTGTGGTGGTTATCGACTTCGTTGTTAGTGATAACTGTGTACGAGGCGGTGGGAGTGGAGTGGAGTTTGGATAACGTCGTAGCAAGGCAGTAGAGGTTGGAGAGGTCCTGGTAACGACCCCATTGGAAGGATAGCACCGCAGAGGAATCGAGGCAGCCGATGGGTGTAGGGAGGCCGTATTCAAGGTTTAGGTCGAAGAGGTAGTTATGTAGGACGGTGCAACAGGTGCGTGGAGTAAAGTGGGCCGGGAGAGTTGGCGGAAGCATGGAGGTAGTAGTGTGTCGTCGGATGTCTAGCTGGGGGGTGGGGGGTTGGTTGTGGGGTCTAACCTCTGGGCCTTGAGGCCCGTCGTGTGGGGGACTAATGATGATAAGCGGCCTTGCCGGCCGAGGCTTGTGGAGGGCGAGGGTGTGAGGCTCCGGAGGGTCCGTTCGTCGACGTCATGCGCATTTCGGCGAGTAGAAGCTCCTTGGAACGGGTGGTCTTCTGGAGCTTAAGAGAGGGTGGTAAGTGTAGGGATGGCGGGGAGAGGATGAGAGGGTAGGGGAGGGGGGATTGAAAAACTGTAATCAAGGTGTGGTAGGTATTAGAAGGAGGGCGATAGTGGGGAACTGTGACAGGGGGGGCTGTCGATATCATATCAAAAGTGCTTCGGGGCTTCCGAGAGAAGCCTCGGAGCAGGCCTAAAGGAAGTGGGGACTGTAGGGGCGGGGGAGTACGTGTATCGCTGGGACTGTTACGGGTTCGGGACTGCCAGACTGATTCTGTAAGGGAGGGGCGATATTTCCGGGGCAGGGGGGTGCGCGGGGGGGCGGGTGATCGGTTAATTATTCGGGTAGAGCAGGTCGGGTGGGCTAAACTCTGCAGGGGAAGCACTGCCATTATCACAGCGACGGGCGAGTAGGGCAGAGCATGGGGCGTGTAAAAGGGGGGAGGGAGAGCGAGTGCACTAGGTTCTACAGTGTGGTAATCGCAGGTAAGCGCTAGTGTCTGTTGAGTTAGGCGTGTTATCGCGGTAAAGGTAAAAAAGGGAAGAAAGGTAAAATAGAAAAGGATGAAGCGGAGAGGAGCAACGACTGGAGCGAGTGAGGGATAGAGCGAGGGAGCAGGGGGAGGGCAGCAGGAAGAGGGGAGACGGGGGTGTCTGATCAGGGCGGTGGTGAGTGCAGTTGTAAGAATCAGGCCTGTAAATAAAATTTCTAAGGAAGACGACTTTTTGCGAGTTACAGGGTGATGCATTATTGATCGAACTGTGCAGCTCTTTGGCTGGGAAGCATTAAGGTGGGGAGAGGGTTTCGATTTAAGTGCGCTGATGACCAGTGTATCAGTGCAGGCTAGCGGGAGGGGTCGCTGGGTAATATACAGGGCCGTATTGTGGGACGGGGGGTGGCGGTCGGCGAGCGGCGAGTTCGGGCGAGAGGGAGCGTGTAGGGCAAGGGCCGGCGCGACAGGCCAGGCAATTTGAGCAGCTGCGAGTGGACTAGTGTAGTTGCGGGGTAGGTGGGTAGCATGAGAGGGGAGGGGGCGTCGGTGAGTACAGATCAGGGCAGTGGCTTGTGCAGGGGCAGGGATCAGGCCTGTATAATAAATTTTTTTTCTCTGATTAAAGAAGATGATTTTCGAGGTACATGATGGTGCATTAGTGGTCGAACTTTACAGCACAGTGGTTGGGACGCACTAAGGTGTGGGAAAGGTATCGGTTTAAGTGCGCTGGTTACGAGAGTATCAGCGGGGGTTAGCGGGAGGGGACGGGAGGTGTTAGACTGGTCCTTACTGTGGGACAGAGCGGGACGATCGCACCAGTACGGGTCGTCTGTGGGGGTTGTTGAGTCAGCGGCCCGTCCCAGGTCAGTGGTTGACCTAGGAGCGGCGAGGACCGGAGGCGTCCGGAGTCCTCTGACTGATGAGTATTCCAAAGCGGTGCCCAATTCTTGGGCGGATGGGGGTGGTTGGGGCACAGTGTTGAGTAGAGCGAGCGGATGTCCCGCTTGATAGCTCCGGGGGTTGTAAGGGTCCGCGGTGGGCGCCTTCACGGGCCGATCCCGCAATGGCATAAGCATCTGCCTGTAGGTGGGGGGGGGGGTAGGGGTCGAAGACATGGCGTTCGAGCAGGATTTCGAGTGGTGGAGATAAGTAGTGGAGTTGAGTGTGGCTTTTCGAGTAGGTGTTTGAGAGTAGTGCGCGTGTTGGCTGCACGCGACCAGGTCCGATGGGGCCTGGGTTTGGTGGATGTTGGCGGCGGACAGGGACGTCCGGACGCTCGGAGGGGCGCGATGTGGCGCGCCGCCTACCGGGGAAGAGACTTTTTGTAAGCGATGTGGTTTTTTGGTGTGTCGCAGTACTTTGACGGGTACATGTGTGGTTTTCGAAGTGGATGGCGCGATAGCTGTCGGGGGGGTGAAATTCAAATCCCTGGAAGCTGCGCCTTTGAGTGTGTACCGTCTGGTGTCGCTACGGATCCACTGACCATTTTGAGCTAGGCTCGGGTGGGGAGAGGTGAATGGTACACGCTGTTCAGCGGCCCTGTCCACCAGTCTTGCGCTCGATGGGAGGCCAGGCCCAGAGCGAAGACGATCGGCGTTGCTCATTCGAGCTACCGACCCATCCCCGTTTTTTGAGGTTCAGTAGTACTTTGGATCTTTTTACTGTCTTTAGTGACGGTAGGATGCGTTTAGGATTGAAGAATAGGTGACAGAACCTTTTAACAATTCCTTTGTTCACTTACAACATCTACTGCCTAAGTACAGCAGTGAAACATCTCTCATCAATTGCCTCTCGACAACATCATTTGCCATCTTGCAACAACAGAACTAGACAGACTAGAACAGATTTGTGCTAGCGTTTAGCTTTCAGAGGCTAACCGCCACACTGGTTTCGGAGCTCTTTGGTCGACGCACGCTTTCGTTGCTCGTTGATCTGCTCGACGTTGTTTGATTGAGTTGAGATGGCTTCTCTTGGAGCTGGACATTACGTGGTTTAGTAATTCACGTTGGAGGAACTAAACCGTCGGACTTGAAGTTGGTGTTTCAGCGTGAGCCTCGTTATGGTAAAACTTGGTTCCCAGCTGGCTCTGTCTTACCTAACGAAGAGCCTGCCGACGCTGCTATTCGCGAGTTACACGAGGAGACCGGTCTTGTTTTGACATCGGATGATTTGACGCTGTTGAGTGGTGAACCTGTCAACGTTACACTACCTCAAGGACGACAGCTTGTTTACGTGTACTCGGCTTCTATTCCTGTCATGTTTGCTACGAACAACTTACGTACACCTGCTCAGGTCGAGCAGGCTGTTTTGGCACAGTCGACAGTTAATCCGGATGGCACTTACGTCGTCCCGGAAACCATCAACATTGACGGTCTAACACTTACGCCCTCACAGAAGGGGTTACTTCGTGCTGAGAAGCACAAGAGTGAATTACTTCACTTTGGTTACGTGACTCAGTGGGAATCTTTTTGTCGAGCAATCACACAACATGTTCCAGTCATGCAAGACGACACGTCTATCCCGAGACAGTTCCACATGTACTCCCGGTTTACGACGGTCGACTCTGGTTATGTATGGCTTCTGATTCGCGGACATATTAATCGACTGACTGGTGAAGGACCTACGGATTTACGAGTGGGAATGCCGATGCCTACCCACAACTAGGCTGGACTATCTGTGACCCTCACGGAGACTCAGCGTAAGGCTGCTATTACTTCACCGTACCAGAATGGTCAGGTACCTCATGTACTGGAGGATTGGCTCGAAGCACAGCCTCAGCGTTTTATAATGCTTGGAATTACGGCTAACTCGTACGATGCAGTGTTCTGGGTTACTTCACAGTTTTCTGGACACCTAGGTGGGTGGTGGTTGAACCGGAAAAATCAGCCTCCAATTCCATCTACGTACAACGAGCTTGTTGCGGAGTTACGCAAGTCGACGTTTCTTCCGAACATTCAGGACGACGCAATTAACGCTTTGCTAAGCTTTACGCAGAGCAACACGATGAGTTACGCGGTTTTCACTAAACAGTACAACGACTACTTACGTCGGTCTCGTCAACACCTGACAGCTGAGGTACAGTGTGTACGCTTCATTAATGGCCTATCGAACGAAGCGCTCAAGAGACTAGCTAAGTCACACCGAGCTCGTCAGGGATACCCGACTACGCTAGTGGAGCTGCAAAACTTTTTGAATGACGTAGTGACAGACTCGCCGGAACTAGGCAATACAAAGTCTTCTGCTGGACCATCTGCCCAGCCCTCACGCAAGCGCAACCTTGATGACCCTTTCGAGGAAGCCTCTAACGTCTTGAAACGTAACAAAGATGGCCGTGGACGTGGCCGCGGACGTGGACGTGGAGGTGGCAACAATGGTGGACGTGGTCAGACATCTGGCCGCGAAGATTTTAATTCACTCGCAAATGCAATGACAGCTGAGGAGCGTAAGCGACACATGGACGAAGGACTCTGCTTCAAGTGCCACAAGAAGGGACACCGTTTGTTCCAATGTCCGGAGTTCAAAGGCAAGGCACCGATGCAACCTAAGAAGCAATGATGGTGGCAAGGCTGTTCTACAAATGAACTGGAGCAGCCGGCTACATCTACTGTTCATTCTGAGACACTGTTAGCGACAGAGGTCGTCGAAACACCTTCGACATCTCCATCGAAAAGTCTGCAAGTAAGACTCCAGTTCGACTCGCTAACGGACAACGAGTGACTTCTACGACAGTCTGTGACGTCACATTTGAGATGGCTCGACACGAGTTTCAACGGACTTTCAACGTCTTACGTGATTTACGCACAGCCGATTTAATCCTGGGTTTACCATGGCTTGATGACGAACATGCCTCTTTACAATTTGGTACAACCAGAATTTTTACACTAATGGACGGCACAGCAGTGGAGACTACACTTGAGGAACGACGCCCTGAGTGTCTACTCCTGTCGTCTACGAAAGTTCAGAAGCTTATGCGCAAGACGCGCCGCAGCAGGGGACGTCACGCTGATTTTTACGTCATTGAACTTACATCAACCGCCGAACAATCGACAGACTTCCACACTGGAGAGGAACTAACAGCAGAACAACGTGACAACTTCCGGACTTTACTCTTCGATGACTTCCCGGAGTTACTGCAACCTGTCGACTCTCCACATGTAAGCCGACAGTGGGATCATCCCATTGAAACAATTGGCCCAATGCGACGCCAACGTCCGAACAGATTGTCACCCGCAGAGCGCGCTGAGCTTAATCGACAGCTCAAAGACGCAGTGGAAGCTGGTTTGATACGCCCCAGCTACAGTGAGTTCGGCTCGCCAATTCTTTTTGTGCGAAAAGTTGATGGCTCGCTACGTCTGTGCATTGACTACCGTGGTCTTAACGAGGTTACGCGTAAAGATGCTTACCCGTTACCGCGTGTGGACGACACTCTGGACGAACTTAAGGATGCGAATTTTTACACACACCTCGACCTCGCTTTTGGATTCTGGCAAGTTCGAGTGCGTGATCAGGACATTCACAAGACGGCTTTTCAGACCCATGATGGCTTAATGGAATGGGTCGCCATGCCGTTTGGACTGTGCAACGCACCAGCTACATTTCAGAGGATGATGAACGACATTCTTCGCGACTTTTTACATAAGTTCGTGACAGTCTACCTGGATGACGTCTGTATCTACAGTCGAACTCTGGAAGAGCACCTGGAGCACCTACGTCTAGTGCTACAGCGATTCAAGGAGGAAGGGCTGAAATTACGCCTTAAGAAATGCTTCTTCGGATTGCAAGAAATGGAGTATCTGGGCTACACTGTGTCAGCCGGGAAAATTTCAGTTTCCACAAAGAAAGTCGAGACCGTTGCAGACTGGCCAGTGCCCAAGACGCAGAAGGAGGTTCGCAGTTTCGTACAGTTCTGCAACTTCTATGCGAGATTTATACACCATTTTAGCGACCTTACGGCTCCATTGACGGACTTACTGCGGAAGTCCCAGCCACAGAAGGTTACGCTGACGCCTGCCTATTTGGAAGCCTTCGAGACTCTCAAGTTGCGGCTCATTTCCGCGCCATGCCTGATCCTTCCGGAGGTCGGCTCGGACGCGACGTTCACCGTGGCTACAAATGCATCAACAGTGGGGATTGCAGCAGTCCTGTTGCAAGACCAAGGAGGCGGTCTTCAACCAGTCTCTTACTGGGCGCGTAAGCTGAATCCAGCTGAGCGTGGTAACACTTACTCTGCGTACGGCTTAGAAGCTTTGGCCGTATGCGAAGCTGTCAAGCATTGGAGGTGCTATCTTGAAGGCTGTTCTAAGTTCCTTGTCGTAACAGACCACGACACACTGCGACATCTGCTCAGGCAACCGAACAACAGGCTGAACAAGCGGCAAGCAAGATACCTGCGGGATTTGCAACCGTTTGTGGGCTCGATGACACTTGCATATCGCAAGGGAGCTCTGAACGAAGCCGACCCGTTAAGCCGGCGTCTAGACTACGTACCTCAGGCCACAGTACCCTTATTTTGGGATGGCGAGGTTCCGTCAGATCGAGAATTACGACGGAAGTCCCAGCTGCTGTTTGAAGACGCACAGTTAAATTCACTGACTGTTGAAGCGTTGCAGCTGAGCCCTGAGTTCGCTGATCTCATTCGCGAGGGGTTCTCACAAGATTCGTTTTATGGGGACGATGGTGAGTGGACAAGAGACAGCCGGATAGAAGCCAGAGATGGGTACTTTTGGCGTCTCAATCGCCTCTGTATTCCACAGAACTCTGAGCTCCGACTGAGATTGATCACAGAGCTGCACGAAAGTTCGTCAGCTGGTCACAGAGGAGTTGCTAGCACTCTTGCTAAAGCACTCGACAGATTCTGGTGGAAACGAATCCGCCAAGACGTGAAAGATTTTTGTGAACGCTGCGTCGTGTGCCGACGAGCGAAGATTCGACCGCAGATGGCTGCGACTCTTTACCCATTACCTGTTCCACCCAGACCGTGGCACACAGTTGGTCTTGACTACCTGACACACTTGCCTGAGAGCAACGGCTTTAATAGTGTGCTGATTGTGGTAGACCATCTAACTCGAATGGCCCATTTTCTGCCATGTACAGAGTCGATTACTGCCGAAGAAACTGCCACTTTGTTTTTATAGGGAGTCTACCGCTTACATGGACTTCCCCGTGTGCTAATCAGCGACCGCGACCCAAAATTTGTCAGCGCTTTCTGGCAAACACTCTGGAGACGCCTTGGAACGCGTCTGAACATGTCTTCCAGCCGACACCCAGAAACAGACGGATTGACAGAGCGCGTGAACAGCACGTTTCAGCAGCTTCTTCGTTGCTTCTGTTGCTATGATGGCTCTAACTGGTCGACACTTTTACCGCAAGTGGAGTTTGCGTACAACGCTTCGCGTGCACTCGGAATTGAGCACACACCGTTCGAGGCTAACTTTGGTTTTTCTCCTGAGGAGCCTCCTGACCTGCTTTTCAGCATGCGACCGTCGATTCCAATTTCGCAAGACGCAACAGAACGGTTGAGATTGTTACAGGAAGTGCACAACTTGGTACGCTCTGTGTTACAGCTACATAAGGACGAGATGCAAGCGCGCACAGAACCGTCTACAGCGCCACACTTCGCTAAGGGAGACAAGGTGTCAGTCGTCACAGCAAATCTTTTTCTGCGAGGACAACCGAACAGGAAACTCAGAGACAGACAGCTCGGCCCTTTTTCAGTGGAGGAGCAAATTGGAAAACACAGTTACAGATTGAAACTACCAGCGACAGTACGCTTACATCTTGTGTTCCATGTTAACAACTTACGACCCTGCTCTACCGCTCCGCTACGACCAGCTGTCCCAGTAACTGTACCTGAAGGAGACGATGAGGAGTTTGACGTGTCGCACATCTATGCTGTGTGCATCAAGTCGCTACCTGGGCGACGAGGCAAATATTTGCTCTTCATGACGCACTTCAGTGATGACGACATTCCACCTGTCTGGCACCGTTTGAACGAGGTGCATCGAACAATTGCGTTACAAGATTTCTTGGAGACGCCCCAATGGCGCAAGTTCGCCAAGACTCAGGCGTACATTGACTTCATGCACGCTTTCCCAGCGCGCATTCCTGAGTCCCAGTAACTGCTTCAGTAAAGGAGCCAGAACCACGGAGGTCTGCCTCGCGGCGGCCTCATTGATCTGTCAAGAGGGGGAGGGTACGAGTGTGACGAGTACAGTCCAGCAACAGTACATTGCAGGACATTGTACATGTACTCGTTACGGATTCCAATTCGTGCTTTTTCACAGGACGGACGTATAATCGTGGGTACGTCGCTACTGCAATATTGTAATGGTGCTAATGCTACAGTACGACCTGTACCTCCCGGTACGTACAGATATGCATAATTAATCTAACCAGCCAGATGACGCGCCAGAACGAGCTCTTCAATGCAGAAGGAGCCGCGTCGTGAAACCCAATGCTAGGCAGGCCGTGTCTCGAGGACAGATGACGACGGTTGAGCAGCACTAACGCCTGACACGTAAGCGAAGCTTGCAGGCGTAACTAGTCTGGGCTGAAACCTATTTAAGCCCAGTGCAGTAGAGGGAGGTGACAGAACCTTTTAACAATTCCTTTGTTCACTTACAACATCTACTGCCTAAGTACAGCAGTGAAACATCTCTCATCAATTGCCTCTCGACAACATCATTTGCCATCTTGCAACAACAGAACTAGACAGACTAGAACAGATTTGTGCTAGCGTTTAGCTTTCAGAGGCTAACAGCCACATAGTCCAATTTGTTGGTCTTGTTGTAAAGCATTTTCATTATCATTATGATTATTTCGCTATCGAATGCCTCCGAACCACCATAGCATACTAGGTAGTCGCTAGCACTAGTTGTGCGATAGTGACTAGCATACTAGCTAGCTAGCATCGCTGCTAGATAAGGCCACGCGTGTTCGTGCCGCCGACAATCGACACGTTGGGAACTATACTAGCACGGCAAGAAAAGTACAAAAGGGACCACGCGGCACGCGTGATTTTTCGCTCGTTATAGGGCGGGCCTAAGACAAGACCCCACCTTTATCCACACCATGATCATTTATCACCATCGCGTGGAGTAAATAATGTTCTTGCCGCGCTTCTTCGTTGGTGCCATGCCATGCGAAGAATCGGATATTGTTGTGTGAGGCGATTTTGCATGTGACCCGGTTGTCTCATTTTTTGTCATACTCAATGAACTTTAAGAAATGCAGTTTTCATACATTCCGTAATTCCCTCATCATCATTTATCTTCCACCTTCCTCAGCACGTCATCACGAGTAGCTTTACCTCATGTTGCTTGTAATCAGCGGGTCCCCATATCCATGCATGCCTGTCGAAGTTATAGACTTAAGCTGTGTGTGTGTGTGTGTGTGTGTGTGTGTGTGTGTGTGTGTGTGTGTGTGTGTGTGTGATTGTGTGTGTGTGTATGTGTGTGTGTGTGTGTGTGTGTATGTGTTTGTGTGTGTGCGTGCGTGCGTGTGTGTGTGTGTGTGTGTGTGTGTGTGTGTGTGTGTGTATGTGTGTGTGTGTGTGTGTGTGTGCGTGTGTGTGTGGGGGGGGGGGATGCAAGTAGAGGCTGGGACTGTTAAATCGTGAAGGAAATTTGCAAGAAATTGAATTAAGAAGGCGGTTGTCTCACAGTTGGAGCATATTATTTTCATGAGGAAAAAGTACGTTTCTAGTATTTAATGATATTGGAATGGCAAAGCCCTTGTAGGGCTCTGCCGTTGCCTAACAAAATGAGGAGGGTTGTGTCGACGCCTTCATAGAAGAAACTGCGCGTTCCCTTGGAGACTGCGAAGCTGGTCGTATTTAGTTTACTTGTATATGTTTAGATCTCACATTTAATCTGAACAATCACTAATTTAAACTAGATACTATAATATTTCTGCATCAGTCAAGTGCATTAACCGTCATAGTTATTGTTCTTAATGACAGTCTTCATTCACGTACTTCAACAGTTCTCGTGACTGAGTAGCAGACGGGCAATTAAGTCAGGAAATAAATCAAGGGGGCAGCGCATGACATCATAGATAGGCGTGTGTCGCGCACAATTTGTACCCGGATGTCCATGTGCTAGGTCCGACTCGAGGTGAAGCTGTTGAAGAGGCTGACGTTGGAGATGAGCTCCGGCGACGGCCATGAACTCCGGCGACGATGAGCGCCGGCTGAGGTGAAATACATAAACATGATGACTTGGGAGATGAGCTCCACCGCTCGTTGACATATGAGTCGTTGTCATGTTATTGAAATTGAAATTGAAATTGTTTACTCCAATACCAGTAAGAACCGGTTGCTGTCTCTGTGCCCCCCCTTTTGCTATGCTCAACTTGTTGTTGGAATTCTAAGCGTGAGGTAGGCCGTGAACCACTAATCCCAACCTCTCCAATGGCAGTAACGATACCGTCTAAAACATACCCGTATCTAGGTATTTATTATTTTCTGATCTATACTCTTTTTTTTTGGATACAGTACGAAATAAAAGATGTCGCTAATCTCCACGATACGCGGCCTGCTCCAGCCGCTGCGGGGTCGCTGATTAGCAAGGCTGTCCATGTTGAGCTGGTCGAGGCGAACCTGCCTGACCTCGGCTCCTGTGCGACTCCGGTCGTGCCGGAGCTTGGAGGGAAAGGCAGGTGAAAAACCCCCCTCGCATAGGTCGTCGTCGGTCCCGCCTCGATCCGTGCTCAACCCCGCCCGAGGTATTAGCCGCTCCTCCCAACGCAGCTCGCCACCTAGCCGAGTCTTCTCTCCTCCTTCGGGGGCTGAGAAGAGAAAATAACTAGGCTGCAGACGGTGCCCAGCTGGCTCTCCTGCCCCCGAGCCAGATTTTCTCCTGTCCCCGGTCCTTTTCCCGTCTGTTTCCAACACCTATTTGATCGCGCCGTGCCCTCCCCCGGTGATTTACGTTGTTAGGGGGCCGCCTTTACGAGAAGCGTGCCGTTACGATAACCCTAGGCACACTGCCTGAGGCAGCCTATCGATAACCGGGTACCGACTAGGGAAGGGGTTGGAAGAACACATGGATCGAGTCGCCAATCCTCAAAAGATGGTGGGTACGGGAATTTTTCCAAAAACCCCCCGTGCCGAGCTTTTCCGGCGGCGGGCGATCCTAAGGACCGCCGCCGCCATACCGTGCCGCTCCTCCGGCTGCGACCAGCCTCCGTCCTGCGTAGCATCAGGCCTCGCCCCCAGGGGAGACCTAAGGCTCTCGCAGGGCTGGCGACTGTTAGCGAGTGCTGTCCCTAGCGCTGCTTCCCAGCTGTCCGCCGCCAGCTCCAACACCCTCGTCCCTCCGCTGATCCGTCCGTACCCCTTTTCGCCAAAAAATATTTCGCAAACGCCGCCCCGCCCCATCGTCGGGAGAGTATCTGCGAGTATTTAGTCGCGAAAAAGACATATCGGACTGGCCGAGCGGGAGATTCCTATGCCGGTGTACGGTTATTATGTTTTTCCAAAACCCTCCGTACAAGGCTTCCCGACAGCTGCTTATCCCGCGGATCGCAGCTGCCGGTACCTCGTTCAGCCCCCTACCGTGCCAAGCCTGGCACGGCTATGGGGTTACCAGCGCCCACCGCGTGGAGGTAGAGGTAGGTGCCGACGGGCCTGCGAGCGCACCCCTCTCCGGGCCCGCCGCCGCTGCGCCGCCGGCGGGCGCCGTTGTCATGTTAGCTGATTGGCTGGTGGCGCTCGCTGACGGCGCAGCGGCGGTGATCCCGGAGGGGGGTGCGCTCGCAAGCCCGTCGGCACCTACCTCTATCTCCACGCGGTGGGCGTTGGTATCAAAAAGCCGTGCCATGAGTCGCACAGTAGGTGGCTAACCAAGCTACCGGCAGCTGCGATCCGCGTGATCATAAGATGTCGGCAAGCCACGTACGGAGGGTTTTGTAAAACATAACATCCGTACTCCGGCAACTAAATCTCATGCTCGGCCAGTCCGATATGTTTTGTTCGCGAATGAATACGCGAAAATACTCTCCCGATACGGAGGCCGAGGTGGTGCCCGTGAAATTGTTTTCGGCGAAAAGGGTACAGACGGATCAGCGGTGGGACGCGGGTATTGGAAATGGCGGCGGACAGCCGGGAAGCAACGCTAGAATAGGGCGCTCGCTCGACGTCGACCAACGCCCATGAGGTCGAGCATGCCCATCCAAGGAGGTGGAGCTCGACACCAGAAACGAGGAGGACAGCCGCTGCGAGAGGAGCGGCACGGTATGGCGGCGTTAATATTATATCGACCGCCGCAGGAAAAACCATGTATGAAGGGTTTTGGTTAAAACTTCGGTACCCGGCATCTTTGAGGTCGGAGCCCCGATCTGACTCTCCCACCCAATTTCTTCCCTTGTTGGTACCTACCATCGACGCTAGATGCCCCATGCGATGTGCTACGGTTGCCGCGAAGACACACCGCCCACGGCGTCCCCCTTGCCGTGTAAGCCACAAGGGGAGGGCACGGGCGGTATTGTTCGGATCGGCCGGTGTTGGAAACAATTGGCAGCCGACCTAGAGAGGAAACAATAAACGGCAAAATTATTTACAGACGGCTACCGGCTGTGGCTATAATTTTCTCCCCTCTGCCCCGAGGGGAGGGGATAGCCTATGCTAGGAGGAGGGCTGCGACGGGAGGAGCGGCTATTATCTCGGACGCGGGTGTGCGTGGATCGGGTCGGGGCCTTCGACAACCTGAGCGAAGGGGGTTTTCGCTTGCCTTTCCCCCCGAGCTCCGGCACGACCGGAGTCGCGCGTGAGCCTAGGTCAAACATGCCCGACTCGACCAACACATGCTGACAAGCTAGGCTGATGAGCGCCCTCGAGCGGTGGGAGCGCGCCGGGCATCGTGGAGATAGCGAAATAATATTCTTCATATTTTTATCGTGGCGATAGACCATGTTTGTTCATGTATGACTTGTATTGTGTTGTTACTCCAAACGGAGAGGGATGGACAAGAATACCCCCCGGCGTTAAGCCTTATTCCCAAGACTTAGGTTGCAGTATTGGGTACGCCATGTTACAACAACCGATTTATCTGTACTTGTTGTAAAAAAGTTCAATTTCAATTCGATTGGTTGGCACTCTTGAGGTGAGGATATAACAATCTTCACACTGATGCAATTGCTGGTGTATTTGAGTGGGAGCTTAGAGGCTGAGGAACCACACCACTCCTAAGTGGATGCATGCCACTCAACACGAAGCTAAGGATCGACGCGACCAAGCGGATTAGATTGGAAGAGACAACAAAGACTGGTGGGGATAGCATGCGGAAGCAGCGTGTGAGTGCGGAAACAGATGGTGGATGCGTTGTGCGATCTGCACAACTAGGGGGTGACAGCGGAAGATGCGTAGGCTGCGCCACCGCATGAGTAAGGGATCTCTTGTAATGTATCTCGTGGGAGGGAAGCAAGAGAAGGGCTTTTAGACACATCATCATGAAAATTTGGAGACGCAGCGTGTGGGGGCGGCACCATTATGCTGTCGAACCCGGCATCAGTCCTCGTCTCCATCATCGTGATGCCATCCTTATTTTCCTCGGCAGGGTGCTCGATATCATTGAGGAATCGGACGCGGGGCACGCAAGGTGGAACGGGTTGGGAGGCTAGGAAGGGCTAAAGGAACCAAACATCGGCTGAAATGAAGGAGGCGTCCATCTTCAGCTCCGACTCGAGGATAAGAGGAGGCGACGAACACACGAGCAATGTAAGGCTAGGGATCGGCGGTATCGTCGATATCTTACAAGCGCTCTTTGCTATGATTTCGGGTACGTTTCGCATTCGGGGTTTCCAAAACCACCACGAAATATGTCGGTATAGTCCGGATGATATCATTTATCCCCAGCCTTATGGCAATGTCCAAAGAGCGCCGGCGATGGGAGGCGCATGAGGTGCAAGGGCAGCAGCAACGACAGTCTCGGTGGACACCACAGCATCGGCATCGCGCTTGATATAAAATTGTCGTTGGTAGCAGTCAGTCTCAGTCTGACCGCGCTTGTCACAATATGGACATATGGCTTGATGCTGGTGTTTGCCTGCACTTGACGGACAAGAAGAGGAGGCAACCATTGCGACCACTGAATCGGTGAGATACTTCAGCTGAGTTGTGAGGGTGGATAGTTGGGCAACGATGGTATTGTGAAACACATTCTCAGAGGAAGAAGATTGGGTCACTCCCGCAGGAAATGCAGAGACACCCTATTCCGTTGGGGCCGAGGCGAGGAGCATGGAATCGCAGACATGCTGGACATCATCATCGAGGGTGGCCGCGTGGACAGCACTCGTAGACAAAAACTCAGCAACAGCCTTGAATTCCTCAAGCAGCCCTTGGATGAAAGCGACGAAAAGTGGAAGCTCATCAAGAGGTTTGAGTAGCTGCTCGAGCTCCATACGTACGAGGTAAAGCCGGTTCTCGTTGTTAGTTAGGTCTTCCGCTCGCTGTATCTTGAGGTACATGGCCTGATTTAGAAATGCAGAACGAAAGCTCGGAGACGGGAGGAAAGCACCAAGGAGAGCGTCGACAGCTCGTCGACGAAGTTAGGGTAGGCACTCGACACGAAACGCAAGAGGTTGGTATTTGCTTGATTATCCTGAATCATCTGGCTAAGAATCGACAATACAAGCGCATGGTGTTAAGTATAACATGTCCAGGATGCCGACCAAAATTCAGTAAACCCTTGCTTGTTACAAACCTCCGCCTTCAAATGCAATCACAACACGATGAACGTGGTCAGATCCCTAACATTCACGAGGGTGAGATGCTTGAAGTTTTAGAATCGCAATCATATAGAGACGACATGGATATTACAAAAACCAGAGTCTTGAGAGAGTCATGGCGCGACACCGGCCTCACAAGGAGAAGATACCGTGGTGTCGAGTCAGACGTCGAGCAAGAAAATTAGGAAATATGGCAGCGTGGGCAAGGCAAAACCACCGCGGCGCTACCACAAAGGAGTCCCGATGAGGAACGAGTCGAGGGCGTCGACGGAAGAGCATGTCAAAGACGACACGAGTAGAGCTGGGTGTTGTGAATTAAAATCTAGTGGCAAGACGCCACTAAGCGACGTCCATCCTTTTCCTATACGTCGGTAAAGCGCACGCCTAATACGCCTAACCCTAGGTCGCGGGTTCGAAACCCGGTGAGTCCGATCTTGGTATGTACGCGTGTGACGGCCCAAGATGATACCCCACCTTCCACATCGGTTTTGGAGCCGGGCTGCGGTCCAAGGAGAGTCCGGGGGGCGTGGCAATGTCGTGAACTAGAACTTAGTGGCAAGATGGCCACTAAGTGACATCCATTCTTTCCCGACGCGTCGGTAGAACGCACGCCTAATACGCAAAAGGTCGTGGATTCGAAACCCGGTGAGTCCAATCTTGGTATGTACGCGTGTGACGGCCCAAGATGAACCCCACCTTCCACATGGGCTGAAGCGGGCACCCAACCAAGAGCACGAAGGCGAGTCCACCGAGTGACGAGGATGCTCCGAATGGCAACGTGGGTAGACTAAAACCACCACGGCGCAGCCACACAAGAGTCCCAAGGAGGAATGAGTCGAGGGTGTCGACAGAAGAGAGTGTAACAGACAACACGAGTAGAGCTTGGGCTGAAGCGGGCACCCAACGAAGAGCACGGAGGCGAGTCCACACAGAGACGAAGATGAAGCACTTCGCACAAAAATAAAACACATTTGTTTACAAAAATCACCGAGTTAACGGCTATTGTCTTCGAGCGCCCCTATGATAAAGCCTTCTAGAGCACCTTTTTGATCGTAGGATATACGCCATGAATCCACTGATCCCAACCTCTCCAATGGAAGTAGCATTGCCGTCAACTTCATGCTAGTAAACATTAACTATACACTAGTAATGAAAATAATTTATCGCTAGTCTCCACGATGCGCATTATGCTCAAGCTCCTCCGAGGGCGCTAAACAGCCTAGCTGATCAACTGGCGCTCGTCGCGATGGGCCTACCTGACCTTTGCTCCTTTGCGACTCCGGTCGTGCCGGAGCTGAGGGGGCAAGGGAGGCGAAAAAACCCCTCGCAAATGTCGTCGACGGTCCCGCCCCGATCCACGCGCTCCCCCTTCCGAGATATCGTTGCTTCTCCCGTTGCAGCTCGCCTCTTAGCCTAGACTTCCCTAACCCTCCAGGGGCTGGGGAGAGAGGAAGTGCATATTTGCAAACGGTGTGTGGCTGGTGCTCATGCGCTCTGCGGCACAGCAGCGGCGGCCCCAAAGGGGGGTGCGCTCGCAGGCCCGTCGGCACCTACTCTACCTCCACACGGTGGGCGCAGGTAACCATGTAGGCATGCTAGGCTTGGCATGGTAAGGGGCTAAATGAGGTACGGCAGCTGCGATCCGTGGGATCAGCAGCTGTCGGGAAGCCATGTACGCAGGGTTTCGGAAAAAGCATAGTATCCGTACACCAAGTCTAAGATCTCCCGCTCGGGCCGTCCGACATGTTTTTTCGCGATTGAATACTCACAAATACTCTCCCGACTAGGGGGCGGGGGCGATGTCCACGAAATACTTTTTGGCGAAAGGGGGTATGGACGGATCAGCGGTGGGCCGCGGGTGTTCGAGCTGGCGGCGGGCAGCCAGGAAGCAACGCAAGGGCAAGGAGCTCGCTAGGAGTCGTCAAGCATTATGAGATTCGAGTCTCCTTGGGAGTGAGGCTAGGAGCTAAGCAAGACGGAGGATGGTTGCAACCGGAGGAGCGAAGCGGTCTGGCGGCGGAGGTCCACATGATCGACCGTCGCCGGAAAAGCCCAGTACGGAGGGTTTGCGGACAAATAATTTCCGTACCCAACATCTTTTGAGGAGTGGCGACTCGATCAACGAGTTCGACCAACCTCTCCCCCGGTCGGTACCCAGTTATCGATAGGGTGCCTAAGGCAGGGTGCCTAGGGTTATCGCAACAACACTCTGCTTATAAAGGCGTCCCCTTGACAACGTAAACCATTGGGGGTGGGTACGGACGGATTTCGCACTACGCACACTAAAAAGCATCGGAATGATTCCGGTAAGGAGGGCCCATATCCTGTCGAAGCTATAGACTTAATCAGAGATTGCGTGTGTGTGTGTGTGTGTGTGTGTGTGTGTGTGTGTGTGTGTGTGTGTGTGTGTGATGCAAATAGATTATGGGACTATTGAATCGTGAGGGGAACAAGGAAGTAAATTAAAAAATTTCTTACAAGAAAAAGCAGTGGAGGCCACCAAGCAAGAAAGGAAGAAAAAACCTAAGCCCGAGGACCAGGAAGGCATGCCACAGCACCAGCACTGCCCTCCTGAAAAGCGTCGCGGATATAAGAACCCAGAGTGCCATGAAGAGCAGCAAAAAGACGTTGCATGAATTCTCGTCGCACATCCCCCAAAAAACGCCGAAACGGAAGAGAAGTAGATCGACGAACAAAATGTTGCATACGGACATAACTGTCAGAGCGCAAGGAACGAGAGTCAGCGGCCCCCATGCCAGGGAAGCGACGTACAGCCACCAAAATAGCCAAGCGATCGACCAACTCAGCCGCCATCGGCGCCAACCGCCCCCCATCCTCCATGGCGAAGGGGTAGTAGTCATGGACCGACTGAACCGAAGGCGTGCCAAGCAAAGCGGAAGTGCGGAGGTCCGCATCAAGTTTGCCTTGCTGAGCTCCCAATGCAAGGCAACCAGGGAGTGGAAGGCGAGCACCTATACGAGGAACGTTGGTGTTCGTGCGAGCACTTGTAACCGTCACATCAACAACAAGATGGCGGTGCGGAGCCATGAAGTCCAACCAAACCACATCCCCAGGACGATCACGTGAAGCTCCCGACCGAATACGGCGGACCTCCAACCGCAAGTCCCGGCCCTTAGTAGCCCCCGCTTCAAGCATGACCTCTTGGACAATGTGGTCATGGAGTTGAATGATATACCAAGAGCACGGGCACCGGGGGATATGGTCCATGAGCATAGCGGCTGTTGAGCGCTCACCCGACATAAAGATGCCCGATACCGTCGACGAAGATCCATACCCGCGAGATTCTGAAGGGGCCTCATTGCACCGAGGGCATTTTCGAACATGAGCGGCGCGCTCCGCAGTCAAGCCAAGCACCCGGTGGGCTGCCATCATATAGCAATCGGATGGCACCTTGAAACTGGACTCATGTGAAGCGAAAAAGAGAGCCAAAGCCCCGCGATCCGTACCCGAAGTCACCCTCATATAGTCCGGTGGGGAAGGTCTGCAGAACGCCAAGAGGTCAAGGTAGGCCCGGGCACGAAGAATGCGCGAAATGCCCCGTTGGATGTGGCCCCCATAATCTCCCAAGCGAGTAAGAGCATCGGGAGTCGGAAGTTGTATTGAAATTGAAATTGAAATTGTTCACAACATGTGCCGGCAAACTGGACCGACTGCTGTCTCTCGGGCCACTCTACTTCGCCATACAAGACTTATTAGCAAGTTGGGCCCGGGTCTCTTCGACCAGGTACACCTATCGACACACCTAGCTTCACTGTGTGTCGACGTTCCTCGGGAGTTAAAAACTGTAAGCAACCGCAGTAATTGCCACAGTCCCCCCGCCTAAGCAGTAACAGCGTAATAATTTTGTAATCAAGAAAATCAGATCTAAAAATAAATCCACTTGTCGAGAAATGCAAAACTAAACTGCTGCTCGACCTTCACGATGCTCGGCCCGCTCCCACCGAACCGGGGTGCCGACCGGCCGAGGCCGGTCGGCGTTCGGGAGGGACGACGGGCCAGCCTAATCTAGCTCCCGCGTGACTTCGGTCTTGCCGAAGATAGGAGGGGAAAGGCTGGCAAAAAACCCCTCCTCGCGCGGTCGCTCGTCGATCCCGCCGCCCCATCCCGTAAGCCCCGCCAAGGTCGCCGCCGCATCCACCGACGCGACGGTCCTCCTTGTCGAGGTCCCCCGTCACCTCCAGGGCAGGTGGGGGGGACCAAGACACATAGACATAAAAAAATGGGCGCTCCTGCCTCCGCACCTGAATTTTCCCCGCTCATTTCCCGGTTTTTTTCTCTGTCTGGTACCCGGGTACCTGTCAGGTAGTCCGGCCTGCGTCCGTACCCTCCCCCCCTCTGATGCGCGTCCACCTAGCAGACTTTGTTGAAACATGGGCCTCCGCGCTCACCCGGCCCCCCCCGCAAGGGTCTCGTCTATCCGGTAGTGGGTATCGAGGAGGGGGGGGGGGGGGGGGTCAGGTCGCCGTAGCCGGATCCGTCGGGCCGCGGGTGCACGGAAATTAGTCAAAACCCTCCGTGCCGGGTTTTCCGGCGGCGCCGACCCGGAGGGTCGTCGTCGCCAGATCTTGTCGCTCCGTCCTTCGCGACAGGCCTCCTTGCCGCCCAAGCCTACTCCTCCCCCCTCGGGAGATGTATCTTGTCGGCGTGGCGGCTCGCTAGTGAGCGCCCTACCCTGGTGCTGCTCCCCAACTAGCTCGACGCCGGGTACGGACATTATTTTAATTTTCCAAAAAAGCCCTCCGTACAGGGCTTTCCGGCGGCGGCTGATCCAGAGGATCTCCGCCGCCTCACATAGCCGCTCCTCCGCCTGCGACCGGCCACCGGCCTGTTCCAGGTCTTGCTTCCCCCCCTGAGAAGTGTCGACCGGCACAGGGCTGGTCGGCGGCTAGCGAGCGCCCTTTCCTGGCGCTACTTCCCGGCTGGCCTCCACCAGCTCCAACACCCACCCCCCACCGCAGATCCGGCCGTACCCTCCTCGCAATCAAACGCTCCTGAAGTACAGGTCCCACCCCCTCGAGGTAGGACTGTCCTTAGTAGTATCTGTACGCGAAAAAACATATCGGACGGGCCGAGCGGGAGATCTTGGTGCCGGTATTGCACAGAAATTATTTTTTCAAAAGCCCTCTGTACAGGGCTTTCCCGACAGCTGCTGATCCCGCGGATCGAGCTGTCGGCCCTCTTAGCCCCCTACCGTGCCAAGCCTGGCACGGCTACGGGGTTTCCAGCGCCCACCACGGGGAGGTGAGGGGATGCCGACGGGCCTGCGAGCGCACCCCCCTCCGGGGCCGCCGCCGCTGCGCCGCCGGCGGGCGCCTCGGAAGTTGTAGGCTAGTCACTTGGGTAGCGGGTGCCACCGCATTCTTGACCGTAGATACCACCAACTCGACATCGGGCCCGGCATAATCAGAGAGGTTTTGGTTCAGTGTGTTAGTCAAAACCACAAGCTCCGATTCCGAAAACCCGCCCATAGTGGAGATAGAGTCGTACGAATTGCGCAATTGGACCGCCCACGGTAAAGCAGAAGTGGCAACATTCAGTAGTTCCTGTCGGATGAGACCGTACAAAGGACCTAGCGACTCGGACTCGTAATCAGTAATCAGGTTGGCGAGGGTCGCAGTGAATGAAGCATAGTGAGCAGGTTCGGCGTCGAGCTCGAGGGACGGTACATTAAGCCCCCCAAACTCCGCCGGGAGGGAGAGCTGTCGTTTAGCACAATTCAGTTGATCGAGTGTTTGTGCGTCCAAAGAAACGCCCAAGATTCGATAAACTGCCGCACGAACGGCCCTATCTGCAGTAGCAAGGTACGGTCGGCAGATATCTGGGGGGGAGGGTGCGGAGCAAGAAACCATAGCGGCGTACCGCACACGTGATCATCAAGCGGAAAGCGGCGTGAGTCCCTCCGAAGTCCGACATAGCAAAGCATACAATCTTGTCCAAAAGGAGTTGATGAGCCTCAACGGTGTCTTGCAACCAAGAGTGAACATAGTTCTCGTTATGAGACGCTGGAGGGCCGTTTGCCATCGAGAAATCCATCGCCAAAGGGGCTCCAAGGTTACTAGTACCCGTAACAACGGGGACCATCGCCCGTATCACCTCGACAAGTTCAAGGGCCGTATCCGGAGGTACCATGCACGAAGATTTGATTGGTT
This sequence comes from Tetraselmis chui, assembly GCA_026401115.1. NCBI lineage: Eukaryota > Viridiplantae > Chlorophyta > Chlorodendrophyceae > Chlorodendrales > Chlorodendraceae > Tetraselmis > Tetraselmis chui. Next base: position 300,936 of record JAPMLY010000104.1, read on the forward strand.
GAACATTCGAGCAGACTTTCCCCATTTCCTCCGTAGCCACCGTAATCACAGTCGGGACGAAAGGCGTTTTGATCAAATACTTGCCATCATCAGAAAAGGTTTGGATCGCCGCTGAATCCTTGCACCGTTCTCCAATATTCCGGAGGGGGGTGCTTATCGCCAGGTTGAACAAAAGCGGGCCAAGAGGATCTCCTTGACGGACACCCGTACGAGATTGAACCGTGCCGTGTAGGAGCGAAGCATCGTTGGGGTCGAAGTAATACACCGTGGAGTCCCGTGAATATATCATCTCAACCAACGGGATAATGGGATGCAAGTCAGGGTTCTTGTACAACTCCGCAAGGAAACTCCGGCGGGAGATGGTGTTGAAGGCGTTTTCCAGGTCCAAGCTTAGAAGGCTGCAATCAGGAATAGCTTGTAGGCCAATGCGAGTGGTATGAATGGCTCGCTCGATACCCGCTTTGGTGAAAACCGATCGTTGTACATGGCCCAGGTGGTCGGCCGCGACAGTCGCTATCCGCGCTATGGCGTGACATTGAGCTAACCGCGACAAAACGCTGCCAGCAGCCAACGGCCGGACTTTAGGAGCCTCACCTCGAAGGCGAGTGGCGTTGCGGTCAACCCCAGTTTGCTTGTGAAGAGCCCACCCGGTCGCACTCGCCAGAAAGTCCGCCGCAGCCTCGGGAATGTTTCCCGCCGAGTAGCGGTTAACCCACTTACGCCATGCCGGAACATTCAAGTCACGGACATGTTCCCATCGCCAGCCATCAACGTGGGGGGCTGACAAGCGAGGTGCTTTTCTCAAGACAAGGAGCATAGACTCCTCCCATATTTTGAGGCTGTCACTGTCATCTAAATACGTGAGGGGTGGGCGCGCCGGGGGGGGCAGAGGGTCGGGGAGATCACAGTCTGGATGGGGAGTACCGGGAGGAGGATGCAACCGCTGAAGAGTGGCTAAAGCCGCGTCCGCGTCCTCCACCATTCCGAAGTCGGCTCCGTCTAGGGCCATCCGGGCCCGTCGCAACTGGCCAACTTCCACTAGCTCACGGGCCCGACGGAAGGCAGCACGGCGTCGGAGGTCACTTTCAGAAAGGCGAGTCGGTGGGTGGTGCTGCTCCCGTTGAGTGTTCTGGGCCCGGTGTCACAACCAGCCTCCCAGTGGCTGGTTGCTAGTCAAAATCTCTCTCGGGAAGCGTTCAATGAGTGAAAAGTGCTGGTAGTTCTGTAAGCAAACTACAGTGGAGCAGTCGCTATGCGGGGATTGAAGGAAAGAAGTTACAATGTGGAATATCATGTCACCGCCCTCCATTGTCCTAGACTATTTATAGTCTAGCGAAGCTCGCCTTCGGTCTCGTCACGCGTCGCGCTTCCTCAGGCAGGTGTCGACGTGTCGACGTCTGTAGTCTTTCGTAGGCCAGGTTGCGTTACCAATTGGCCTCGTGCCTAGCGTCTTGACGCATGGGAGAACTCACTGTGCGTACTGTACATACCGGGAGGTACATATACGTACAGTACTGCGGACAGTGTCCTCGAGCTTCACAATGGCAAGTGTAACTGCTAGTACACTACATCCGTGGAAGGTACGGTATAAATATCGTAGCGAGTACTTGTACTAGTCCTGTAACGTACTGTCACATGACAGTACTCGCCACACTCGTACGCTCCCCCTCTTGACAGGATGCGAGGCTGGCCGAGAGGCCAACCTCAAGCAGTGGGTCTTCGGGCTTTCTCCATAACTCGAGTCGAGCGCTGCGTTGCAGGCTGTGCTCTCAGGAGAACCGGGCGTCCTATCTCAGTGCTGCTCTTCAGCACGACGCAGATGTCTCAATTCCGGGCGGTAGTCGTAGCGATTAGCGATACCGTTAGCGACACTTCATCTGAGCCTGTAATCAAATGTATCAATATGCTCCTGTAGAAAAGTCAACACTTTTCATATCGTCAGAATCATACAGGTACCTGTACTGTATCTCGAAGTGTCATCATCAATAATATTTCGATCCCTGTATACACTATGGGACAAAATAATATCAGTCGCGTCTGATGTCCTGACAGTCAGTTACCATCTTCAGACAGACACAGAAACAACACTTCAACCAGCAGGTAAGTGTTTCAAGCACGGCAAACACTCTCAGGTTCTGTCGTAGTCGAGGTTGCACAGGCAGCGACTTCTTCGTTGCCTTTGACTGTTGTCGGTAGCTCTCTCTCGACAAACGAGGGACACTGTAATAAATATCCGAAAATACTACAGTCTTGTCCACCACTCAACTCATCTTCCGTGCATTCCATATCGACTCCCTTCAGCGTGTCTACGCATCAGGCTCGTACCATGCCAACACTTTGTTGCGCATCGAGGTAAAGTCAATAGACCTTTCCAACTTTCAAGTTGCGCAATCTGGTCCAATCGTATTGCCTCGGCAAACTCGGATTGTGGATATCTCGCTAGTCACGAATTACACTACCACTCAGTATCATGGTTTCTTGCCAATCAATCTCTCTGAGTCTCTGGTATGCAAACGAGCACTAACGAGCAGCAAATGAGTTCGCGAGTGAAAACGTGGGGTCGGACCACGGACCGAAACCAATGTCACAACCAGCCTCTCAGTGGCTGGTTGCTAGTCAAAATCTCTCTCGGGAAGCGTTCAATGAGTGAAAAGTGCTGGTAGTTCTGTAAGCAAACTACAGTGGAGCAGTCGCTATGCGGGGATTGAAGGAAAGAAGTTACAATGTGGAATATCTTGTCACCGCCCTCCATTGTCCTAGACTATTTATAGTCTAGCGAAGCTCGCCTTCGGTCTCGTCACGCGTCGCGCTTCCTCAGGCAGGTGTCGACGTGTCGACGTCTGTAGTCTTTCGTAGGCCAGGTTGCGTTACCAATTGGCCTCGTGCCTAGCGTCTTGACGCATGGGAGAACTCACTGTGCGTACTGTACATACCGGGAGGTACATATACGTACAGTACTGCGGACAGTGTCCTCGAGCTTCACAATGGCAAGTGTAACTGCTAGTACACTACATCCGTGGAAGGTACGGTATAAATATCGTAGCGAGTACTTGTACTAGTCCTGTAACGTACTGTCACAGGACAGTACTCGCCACACCGGCGACGGCGAGAGCCCCCCCACCCCGGCCCCGACCGCCGGGGCGTCTAGGCGCAGAAGCTCCCGGGCACGCACGTGCAAGCTCACCTCCATCTCGAATATCACGTAGAAGGGTGTCAATGCCCGTGAGTCCGTCCTCTCCGGACGTAGAGAACCAAAGACGGACTCGACGTTGACCCAGGGAGCGGATGCGAGCACCGGTCGCCGCCGGGAACAGTCGGAGGAGGAGGCCGCCAAAGAGGTGAATTGCCAAAAAAGCTCCAGCAGCCCGAGAGTCCGTTGAGGGAAGGGAGGTCGCATATTCGAGGGTGTCTTGTAGGGCAGAACGTAGGTCGTCTCTCGCTGTCGCACAAACCCCTCGGGCCGCAGTGACATGTCTGAACTCAAGTAGACAAGCGACCGGGTCGTTGTCGGAGCACCATGAGGCAGGATTAGCGGCCCGAGGGGGGGATCGGAGAGCGGCCTCTCGGCGGAGTGCAGCTGCAGATGAGGGCATAAAAGGTTGTCCTTGAGGTATCGGGGGTCCATCATGTGTAGGGGGGGGGAGTGAGGGGGGTAAGCTCCGGTTCGGCCCGGGGTGGGGAAGGGAGTGGAGCCAAGGTGGGGAGGCCACCCCAAGCAGGGGGGGGAGGGGTGACAGCCATTCGGAGGGGGCGTGATCCAATGAGCGGCGGCCGGGAGCTGCCAACATAGTCGTGGGGCAACATTGGAGAAACGGGAGCAGCCACACATTGTAGGCATGGAGCGGTAAGAGGGCGAGCTTGGGTGGCAGATAGAAGGTGGTCGCCCGAGGCACAAAGGGAAAACAAGGCCGGAGAGGAGGTCGCAAGGTGGCGAGCTTGGCGACGGTGTGCGGAAGTAGAGGGGCCATTGCCAGTTATGAACATGTTCGTGTGTCTGGCGAAATTAGAGCGCCATTTACGCCCAACAAACCGTATGCCACACGGAGCGCAAGTGTAACATTCCCCCCGCGACGGGGATAGAACACCCGATGCACTTAGGCCCGGCTCCGACCCTGAAGCTCCAGCATGGGCACCAGCTGCAGCAACCGCATCTCGCCAACTTCCAACAGCATCATCTCGCCGCCAACCAGCTCCAGCCCTCCGCCCGGCAGCAGAAGCACTCTGCCCATTGGCACCAGTAGCTGCTGGATCTCTCTCTCCAACAGCCCATGCCGCAACAACCGGGCGCGGGTCAGCACAGGCAGGTGCAGAAGCACCACCAGCGGCCCTGCCACCAGCCACATGTCTGCGCCCACAAGCATCATCACCAACACTAGCAGCCCGGCGCGAGCGAGCTCCGGCAGCCGCAAGTCCCATAGATGTAGCAGTTGCAGCAGATGCAGCACCACTCGCCGCAGTCCTCTGCTCATGGACGCTAGTAGCAACGGCTGAGCGCCAACCACCACCAACATGTGCCAAGGGGTCTCCGGCAGCAACATAGCTAGCTCTTTGCCCATTAGGACCATCACATGTAGTACCTTCACTACCGGCAGCAGCGGCACTACCAACAGCAGTAGCAGCAGCAACAACACCCCAAGTTGTAGTCCTCCGCACATCAGCAGCAGCGCGCTGTCCTCCAGTAGGAACGGCACTCTCCGCACTCCAACCAGCACCACCACGTGTAGCAGCATGAGCAGCTGCACCCTCCGTAGCAACACCAGTAACACCAACACCCCTAGATGCGGCTTTGCACACGCCATTCTCACCAGCAACAGTCGACCGCCGACCAACAGCCGCAGCAAAAGCAGCAGGAGCAACGGCGGCACCAGCACGACCATTATCTCGACGTCCACCGGCTGCTGCAGCAGCAGCAGTTGTGCGCCGACCGGCACCAGCAACACCACCACCAGCAACAACGACGGCGGCACCAACACGACCAGTATCTCGACGTCCGCCGGCTGATGCAACAACAGCAGCAGCAGCCATGCGCCGACCAGCAGCACCACCACCAGCAACGGCGGCACCAGCACTACCAATGTCTCCACGTCCGCCGGTTGCTGCAGCAACAACAGCAGCATCTGTGCGCCGAACGGCACCAGCACCAACACCAACAACAGCAGCACCAACCCGACCAATATCTCGACGTCCGCCGGCTGCTGCAGCAGCAGCAGCAGCAGCCGTGCGCCGACCAGCCCCAACAGCAGCACCAGCAGCAGCAGCAACAGCAACGGCGGCACCAACACTACAAGTGTCGCTATGTCCGGCAGCTGCAGCAGCAACAGCAGCAGCAGCCGTACGTCGACCAGCACCACCACCAGCAGCAGGAGCAGCAACAGCAATAGCGGCACTAGCACTACCAGTGTCTCTACGTCCGCCGGCTGCTGCAGCAACAGCAGCAGCAGCCGTGCGCCGACCAGCACCACCCTCAGCAGCAGCAGCAGCAGCAGCAGCAACGGCGGCACCAGCACTACAAGTGTCTCTATGTCCGGCAGCTGCTGCAGCAACAACAGCAGCCGTGCGCCGACCAGCACCACCACCATCAGCAGCAGCAACGGCGGAACCAACACTACCAGTGTCTCTACATCCGCCGGCTGCTGCAACAACAGCAGCAGCAGCCGTGCGCCGACTAGCACCACCACCAGCAGCAACAACATCAGCAGCAGTTGTGCGCCGACCAGCACCACCCTCAGCAGCAGCAACAGCAGCAACAACGGCGGCACCAGCGCTACAAGTGTCTCTATGTCCGGCAGCTGCTGAAGCAACAGCCGCAGTAGCCGTGCGCCGACCAGCACCACCTCCATCAGCATCAGCAACAGCAACGGCGGAACCAACACTACCAGTGTCTCTACGTTCGCCGGCTGCTGCAGCAACAGCAGCAGCAGCTCTACGCTGAAAGGCATCGGCAGCCTCCCTCGAACCACCGGCGGCAGGGGCAGCCCGCCGCCCACCAGCGGTAGCCCTAGCAGCTCGCCGCAGAGGAGCAGGTTTTTCCGACCGACTCGTAAGCGGGCGACGAACGGCGCAAGTGGCGCCCACGACAGATGCCCAAGAGCCACCGAGGGGGGGTAGAGACAAAGCAGAGCGAAGAGGGCGTCGCGCATTGTGACGAGGAGTAGCGCGGCGCCCCGATGCGGAGGTACCGACAAGGGATGCGGGGGGGGGGGACAGCAGACGACGCACGGACCGTAGCACGGGCCCGACGAGCAGCAGAATCGCGACGGGGAGGTCCAGACGCGGAGGACCGGGCGAAAGGGGGAAGAGGAGAAGGGGAAGCCAGTCGGGACGGCCCGGGAGCAAGACGCGAAGGCCGGTCAATGGCCCGGTCGTCGGCCATAACGAGGCCCCGGGAGCAGCGTTGATCGCTACAAAACACGTAGAGCCACCCCCTCCCCAGCCTCCCCGCTGCGAACAGGGAGGAGGGAGGGAGGGTAAGGAGCAGGCAGAAAAAAAAACAAAAAAAACAAGGAAGTAAATTAAGGAGGCGGTTGTCTCACAATTAGAGCATATTATTTTCATGTGGAGAAAGTATGTTTTTAGTATTTAATGATAATGTACTGACAATACCATTGCAGGGCTCTGCCATTGCCTAAGAAAATGAGGAGGGCTGTGTCGACGCCCTCATAGAAGAAGCTGCGTGCTCCCTTGGAGACTGGGCAGCTGGTCGTATTTAGTTTACTGTCTGTTCTGATCTCACATTTAATCTGAACAGTCACTACTGTAAACAAGAAACTATAATATTTCTACATCAGTCCTGTACATTAAGCGTAGAATTTACTGTACTTAATGACAGCATTCATTCAGGTATTTACTTCAACATTCTCCCGCCAAGAATGACTAATCATTATTAATTTTTGGGTATCATTAGTAATCATTACTAATTAAAGTTACTCCATTACTAAGCTATTACTAATACATTATTAATTAAGATCTTTAATTTCGTTGCTGTGAATCTTTTTCTCCACTACCAAAATTGTAGCGGTACGGGTAGTCGCAAAAAACTCGGGCGTACCAGGTACCTGTACTATTTTCGCAACAGAAAATAATGATACGGCGCGGGTAATTGTACCCGTATAGTTAATCTGGTATCATTGAATCAGTAAAACCCACAAGCTACAGACAGGTGCAGGTGTACGTTCAGGGACGTTCTGTATCGTGATTTCGAACGTCACACAGAGCTCAAAGCTTATGTTTGTTGCACAATTGAAGCTTGTCTGACATTGTAATTAATTTGAAATTCACTTTTAAACTTGTAATTAGGTGGTAATATATGTAAGATCTTTCACTTGTACCCGTACAGGTACCTGGTGATGTTTTGAACATATCATGTTTGCTGGACGTAGTAGGAGCACATAATCCAGGAGACACGCGCGGACGACAGCGTGATTCAAGCAAGCCAAGGATACCAGACACGGCGACGAGGCACAGACGATCTGTTGAGAAGTTCGTTTTAGAGCATGACCAGCTTTAATACTTAAGATTATTTGAATTATAGGGGTGATAGCGTTATCGCACATGTATTATTTACAGTTGCATATGTATGTACATCTGCTTTTTCTTGTAAGAAATTTCATCATATGTATATATACATCTCTGTGGACAGTGTCAAGTTAGCGGCGCACCGCCTCTGCAGACATCGAATCCGCCACATCAGCTCTCTAGAATCGGCGGGCACCCTACTGACCCTGTACCCCGTACTCGTGCCCGTCTCCGCGCGGGCAAGTGCGGATCATAAAAAGATACGAGCGTCTTACATGGCCTTCTCACCTAACAAATATAGCAACACCGCAGAAAAACTTCCCCTAATTGTAGCCCTGTTAACCTCTCTCGTTTCATCATCGCGCGTGTTTCTTGGATAGTTCCTGGTGTGCCGTCATTTCCGCGGTGAATCTGTGCTGTAGCGCTGTGTTCGCGCAGTCGGCGGCTCTCTCTTGCAACATCGGCGGGAAGTTAGTCACGCTGGCTGCTCTCAAGAGACCCCGACCGTTCACAATGGGTAACCTGGGCAATGAAGGCAGGGACGGGGATCAGCAACCCAGGGACTTGGAGAATTTTTTAGCCACTATGGCTCAGGTACGGCAAGCCTTGCCCAGCTCCGTACCTTCCTCCTTGCACTCTTGTTCCTCTCGTCGCGCTATATATATTCTGTCCGACCTCGATGTTTTGTCGGATGTCAGGCGCCTGTCTTGTCGAGTGCCGATGTTGGTGGCTGAACTGAAGCGTTGTGCTCTGTATACACAGCACGCTAGCGCATTGGGAGGAAGCCCCTACAACCCTCAGCTCCTTCAACAGGCCGGGGGCGTCACGTACGCTATGCTGAATAACCCTCACGCGCAGGCGCTGTTGCAACAGTACCAACTGGCAGCCGCTTCCGGCAGCCAGGCGGCCAGCGAAGGGCCGCGCGCTACCAAACGATCCGCCGAGGGCGCCGCACCGCGAGGCCGCCCGTCGAAGCGTGGGCGAGGGCGAGGTCGTGAATCTGCGGCGGCTGATCCCGTGGTTTCCGGCAGCGGCGATGAGGGTGGGCCGTCGTCAGATCGGGCTCAGCAGCTCCAAGAGAAAAACCGGCGGGCGCAGCGACGCTTCCGTGAGCGGCAAAAGACGATGGTGTCTGAGCTTATGACGGAAGTGGACGAACTAAAGGGGCGAGTCAACACCTTGCAAGCTGATAAGCAGTCGCTGACGCACCATAGCAATATCTTGCAGAAGGTTCTTGGTATGAAGGAGGAGCAGGTGGAAAACATGACTCAGCGACTGAAGTCTCTGGAGGGTCAGGAGGCTGGCAAGTCGGATAGAGACACCCTGGAGGTACTGGACTCAGATGGCGTCGCTGTGTCCGTGGCGAAGACGGGCATGCAAGACAAGTTGACTAAAGTCTGGCGGGAGTATGTGAACAAGCTAGCAGGGTGTCTGGTGGAGGGGGGCGCGAATAACCCCGGCTCGGACATCATCGACACCATCAACAAGCTGGTGAGAGATGCTGTGTCCATGTACAAGAAAGCGTCCTTGTATGACCCGTCAGCTATGCGCAAGTGGTTCCTCTCAAACATGGAAGAGCCGGGACTGGAGCAGAGCGACAACGAGATTCAGGTACGACACACCTTCTTCACCTGTAATGACTCGACACCACAACCTCATATTTTGTTACTCTATGATATGCGGGGTGCTCCTTCATGCGTTCTGATACCCATTTTTGGGCTCTGCGCAGATGAAGTGGAAGTCGATAGTGCGTAGCTTGGCTCTTTCTGGGCAGCAGAAGGAGGAGATTATTGAATTGAAACGAATGCGGGCGGAGAAGCTGAAAGGGTTGAATGCGGAAGCGTGTAGACTAGCGAAGCTGCTGTCTGACGGGGGCTTTGATATGAACCCGGAGGAGATCCCATCGACGGGGCGTCTATTGGCCAAGCAGTACATCCAGCACTCTGACGTGTCAGCGAGGCTGAGGGACAACATTGAGGATCGCAGCAGCGCTCAGCTTGAGTTTGACTCGACGTTGTTTCAGGGCATCTTCACGCCTCTCCAGATGGCACGTGTGATGGTGCAGTCTTACCCGCTGGTTCCGGATAGCATTGCCCTGGTAAATTGGGCCTGCCAGTGAATGCAATCTTGGATGAGATTGTCCGACTTGTCTGTTCCTATAGCCAGTTTTATAAATACAATCACCACATTTAATGTAGCGTGTTAGCTCACATGTCGACATTTTTAACTTCTGATGATGACGAGTGCCCTGTGCACCAATATGCATTGAGGCCCACCGCACTTCCAAGGCCCCCGAAGAAGCCTTGTTCCCACCGTCATAGCAAAATGACGAAGGGCTCATAAAATGTTGGTATATGCATTACATACCAATGGTTTCTTCTCACACCAATGCTCAACTGTCGCAGCATCTCAATGCTGCCACAGCTACTACGGTGGGAGCTGGTAACAGGAGCATAAGCTACTTTTCCTTTTTAGTCCCCTCTCCCCCGTCCTCTTTGGCCCTCTGCCGCGCCTGTTCACGAAAACGGATAAGCAATATTAGACTGGACGAGACAGAGCCCTCAGAGGGCGTGCCATCACACAATTCAGCATGCACTGTACCTTGTACTGCAGCTCCTTGCGCTTCATCTTCACCAGCAAGTTCACGCTCGCCAACAGGTAGTTTATCTGTTTGACAATACACTGTGATTTCAGCGGGTTTGCAGGGCACTCCAATATAAACGTTAAACATCTCCCCATGTTTTTAATCACTATGAATCGTCCTTTCAAACATGGCTATCTATCGGCATACGGGATACGCACACACACTCTCTATCACTCGTCCCACTCCCTCCCCACTCTCTCTCTCTCTCTTTCTCTCTCCCACGCACACACATACACTTTCACATGTAGACACGCGCACAGACACACACACGCTATCACTCCTCCCACTCCCTCCCCCTTTTCTCTCTCTCCCACGCACCCACATACACATTTTCATGTAGACACGCACACACACACACACACACACACACACACACCTCATTACTCCTCCCACTCCCTCCCCCTTTTTCTCTCTCTCTCCCACGCACACAAATACACTTTCACATGCAGACACACACACACACTCTCTATCTCTCTCTCCCCACCCCCCCTCTTACCTCTCTCTCTTTTCACACACATATACTATAATCACTGCCACGCCAAATTTGAACGGTGTGTGGTTATAGAGGAAGTAATCCATCAGCCATGAGATAGAAGGTCCGCATCATACACATATCAACGTGAGCCAGGCGTACCAAAATTACGAACATGATTAGAATGAGCGGAGCCGACATGACAGCCGATATGAACACTCCTCTTGTGTCAAAGTAAGGCTGCGTTGCAAACTTTTCCCATTGGGTAGCTAGGTAGCTGTTGATCCTCTCAGAGAACTTGACAACGCCGGCTGAACGCAGAAGCGGCAGAACGAGGAGGTCATGTCATGTGATGGTACTCAGATTTGCCCGGGATCAATAACACCGCCTTTACAGCATGCCCATCATGAGCAAACATCATATATGCATCATCAGGGACACATACCACAAAAGAAGAAAGCCGCGCCCTGAAAGGTGGTGTTCTTTCTGAATAGCAGCACCGCCAGAAAGAGCACCACTTCGGCGCCAAGAAGACCCATGAGCCACGCTTCCTGTTGAAACCAGCACAAGCAGAGGGCGCGACGTCCAACACTTCATTCCACCACCACAAATATATATCATATACCACTATCTCATACCACACATACAACCACCCCAGCCGCCCCTGTGCTGCAGACAGCACTGCGCAGAATTCTCACCGTCCAGTCCACAGCGTGAGCAAACTGCATGAAGTCCTCAAGGAGGCCAGACTCTGCCTGAGCCTCACGAAGCTTCTCCCTGATGTCCTTAGTGAGCGCCTCAAAAGCGCCCTTCATCGCCTCGGCGACGTCTGCCATCCTGTTGACTCGCCACGAACGATAGGCCGGATGCTCCTGTTCACTCGAAAACCCACTCCCTGCACGCGTGCCAGCGTACCCTGCGACAAGCCTACCTCTGCTGTGGAAGCGAGTGTCAAGTTGGCTGCTATGAAATTCAAGCGATGAATATTCTCTAGGGACTGTTGAGTGAGAAGTGTTGTGCGATCCGACCTTGGACGGTCAAAAGGCACGGGATAAGGGAGACGCTCCGTCGGCTGCTCGCACGAGGCTGCTAGCGATGCTGTGGTGACAAGGCCGCAGGTCCAGCACCGATTTACGAACTTAAAAATTTCTTACAAGAAAAAGCAGTGGAGGCCACCAAGCAAGAAAAAGAAAGAAAGGAAGAAAAAACCTAAGCCCGAGGAACAGGAAGGCATGCCACAGCATCAGCACTGCCTTCCTGATTTGAAATTGAACATGTGCCTGTGACTAGTTTTGCTTACAAGAAGAACCAGATGAGCCTGTGACTCGGTGAGCTTTAAAGGTTTTAACTATTATGATATTCCTGTATCTTTTCTGTCCCCAAATAATAAAATAATAATTTCTAAAAAGGAATTGTCTATATCGATCCCGGGGATCTACATCCCCGGGATGGAGATCCCCCATGTACGGCACGTACGCCCTTGTGCATCCGACGTACGCGTACATGCATGCGATACAGGAGCGACCGCTGGCCCGGCCGGCTCTAGTCAGCGCACGGCCCATCGCCTCTGTAGTAGGAGTCAACACAGCGGATGCGCGCGCCCAGTCGCCTCGCGACGTTGCGTAGGTTGGCGTCTTGCATGTGTCCATCACAGATTTGCATAGATAGAGAAGCAACAAATGAGTGAAGCACCGTTGCTGCCGACGAAAGCATCTCCGCTCGCTCGCGGCATAGAGGCCGAGGCTGCCCGGACAACCCTTCTCCGTCCGTCAACGCCGAACCTGGCACCTTTCCGGACCTTTCCGGACCTACTTGATCTCTCCGGTGCCACCACGCTTGACATATGCCGGAAAGAGAGCCATGAGTGGGCCAAGGCTTGTGGTTTGCGAGCCTGAAGCGGCAGTTGCTGGAGCTCTTGTTCGAGGCTGGCATTGTTTGACCGGTGAGTGGTCCCCGCCCACCCACACAGACATATCCGCCCTTTCCTCTCTTTTTGTCTCGCACACACACAGACACAGACACAGACACACACACACACAGACACACACACACACACACACACACACACACACACACACACACACACACACACATACACACACACCACCCACGGCGTTCTTAAGTACCGCAAAAGCGTGCGCGCTAATTTTGGTCGGAAAACATGTACTAGCGACGTTTTTTCAGTACGCCCTCGTTAACCCGTGGCCACCCCAGCCGCGATTGTGTAGCGCGAACACAGACATTGTCCTCCACAACCAGCAAACCTTCAACTCTTTCATAAACGCACTTGTTGCAGGTGGTGGGCGGTCAATTGGTGCTCAGGCGGCTACAGGCGGGTCGTTCTTGCAGCACGGAACGGTAAGCATGCTACCGTCTCACCACTCTCTTGTCAACCACCACCGCCTACTCCGGCTTGAATACTGGAGCATCCACTTGCCCTTCCAACCGGTAAACAAGATACAATAGTAGGAAAGAGTATTTTTTAGCTGACGTCGAAAGCGGATTTTTGTTTATCCTTTCCAATCGTTATTTTTGTGCGCTCTGTTCTACAGGTGCAGATTGCGAAAAAACGCCGACGCGGATGAGCGGTGCGTTTTGTATGCCTTTGTGCGAAAATGCGTACACTGTGCCTTGTCGTCACCACTTACCGCCGCCGTTTTTCTTCGTCAAAGTGGCAGGTCAACCGCCGTAGATGGAGTAGCGACTGTTGGCAAGGGAGTTTTGACGTTTGCTGTGACTAAAACGCTTCAAAACGACAGTCGTGGTCGGCTTGGCCCGACGGGGACCTACAGCTCCCGGTGGGCTACCCAGTCACTACGTCTTCTAGGTTCGCATGGCCCATTCTGACTCACTATGCTGAGCCCAAAGGACATTTCAGGTGAGAAGCCTCAGTTAAAACGCCGCGATAACTCCCAGCAGGTTTTGGAGTGACGGAGATGTCGGACGCGCTGCGGTCCGTCCGTATAGGGCTGCGATTGTACAACACCAACCCCACCACCTAACACTTCACCACCATGACAGCACCAAAGCATATTAACATAGCTATGTAATAATCAAGTCTTATAACGTTTTGCGCTTCCTTGCATACTCGGGCAGTTTCAACATGATTGCATCGGTCTTCTGATGGGGTACATGTGTGTGTGTGTGTGTTTGGGAACAATGGGCGCATCAGTGTGTGTGTGTGTGTGTGTTTGTGTGCGTGTGCGCGCGTGTGTGTTGTGATTGGAGAACATGCCCACTTTGGCTGAGGGCGAGCTGGTCATCGTGCTGTGTTCTTGATGGTTACTGCCATACCATACCCTTGCCTTTTCAGCAGCCGCAGCACCGTCGTCACTAGATGCATAAATCACAACAACAATGGCAGTGCAAATGGACCATCTGTGGTGGCAATACAGCAGGAGCGAAATGTGCATCCCCATGAAGCGGGAATAGTGGCATTTTCAGGAAGCATAAACAGCAATAAGTAAAAATAACAGCAGTGGCAGTAACAGCAATTGTGAAAGCATCGGCATGCCAGCAACATCAGAAGCATTAGCAAACTGTAGCATGATAAACATACATCAACAACATTCTTGACAACAAAGCCAACAAGCCCAACATATGCAAGTAACAAAATCATTATCAATTACAATAGCAGGAAGAGCAGCAACACTAACCTGCAACACCAATTGGTTGTGGCTGACAGGATGTCACGATGCATGTATGCACGTAAACCAAATACAGCAAACAATTACACAGAACCGTGTTATCATTTAAAGTTAGTTGCTGATCCTATCTGTCAAGAGTAGACTGTATAGGGATACACCCCCCTCCAGAGTTTCGCGGCATGCGCAGAGTCCGACTCGATTGCCGCCGTCACGCCGTGCGAAGCCTGCTAGCTTTTGCAAGTTGTTGGCCTCTTGGCGCCGAAAGGTCTCTCTCGCCATCCATATTGCTCACGTGGACAACGTCTTGCGCGGTTTATCCGCCGCCGCAGACGGTGTGGAGACCGCCTCTTCCTCCGCTGGGATGCCTTCTCCTGCCACGGCGCTCTTCACCCATGGGCCGCAAGCGTCCCAGTGCTTCCTCGAGCGGCGCGTGAGGCGCCGCTTGGTGCCTCCACGTGTTGCATTCTCGGCGTTGCCTAGGAGTTTCCTTAATTTGATCTGCTAATTTTGTGCACGATGTAGTGCTTCCTTTTGCGGTGCTTTGGATTCCGTGATCCTCTTGTCACTCTTGCCCTTTTCTTTCCCCTCCCTTTTTCTCTGTCCGTGCTCATGTTGTTATTTTTGTAATCAAGTTACATATTCATGTTAAGCAGCGCGCTGCGTATATATGGCGCTAACTGTTTCACTAACTTCGAGTACTATTACAAATTAGTAGTAATCTTTTAAGTATTATCATCACTAAGTACATCCAGAACCATTATTAGGTACTATTCGGTGATCATTAGTTAGGTACACTACTGTTCATAGTTTCAACGGTTAACTATTATGATATTCCTGTATCTTTTCTGTCCCCAAATAATAAAATAATAATTTCTAAAAAAACTATTTTCTAAAATTTGAATTCAAATTCTTTTAATAAATTATTTTCTGTCCCGTACTGCCAGTACCCGTACTGCCCGGCAAGTCCCGTACTGCCCGTACCCGTACTGCCGAACTCTCGGACGACTGCCCGGCAAGTCCCGTACTGCCCGGCAAGTCCCGTACTGCCCGGCAAGTCCCGTACTGCCCGTACCCGTACTGCCGAACTCTCGGACGACTGCCCGGCAAGTCCCGTACTGCCCGTACCCGTACTGCCGAACTCTCGGACGACTGCCCGGCAAGTCCCGTACTGCCCGTACCCGTACTGCCGCACTCTCGGACGACTGCCCGGCAAGACCCCGTACTGCCGCACTCTCGGACGACTGCCCGGCAAGTCCCGTACTGCTAGTACCCGCACCCCGTCACGGCCCATCCTGTTACCTTCCGCTGCACCTTCTTGCGCCGGTGTAGTCCTTGCCGCTAAATGGCACCGGTGCCCGGTGCTAAAGTTAACCCCCTAAACACTACCAGCGGAAGAGTAACAGGGTAACAAGTAACAGCACTTCTCAGAAAGTTTCTCTCTTTTTATATAGCCTAGCCAAAGTATGGCAAACTTTAAAAACAACCTGTTACTTGTTACCTTGTTACTCTAAAAAAAGTAAAGTAAAGAGTACCGATGCCCGGTGCTAACGCAACACCTCAAACACACCGGGGCTCCGCACAGTAACGGGTTGCACCGCCGGCCGGCCGGCCGGACCGCCACCGCCTCCGCCGACCGCAACCACTCACGCCACCACCGAGGATTTAATATCGCAGCACGCCGCTGTACTTAGCGACTGTACATAGCGACAGATTGAAATTAGCGACTGTACATAGCGACAGATTGAAATTAGCGACAGTACATAGCGACAGTACTTTGATTAGCGACACACGCGAGTGCCCCCCGATCGAGCGCCCCGCCCGCCCCGCCCGCCCCGCCTATAAAAACGCCGCGCACGCCACAATTCCGCTCACACCTTCAAGCTCTATAGGAGTCTCCCCGTGCCCAACCCGAGATCCCCGGGGTCGCTAGGGAAGGGCATCGTAGCGACCAATCCAATCTCGTCCCCGCAAGATAATAAATCCGGCGTGGCTTCGGCCACGGGGTCACTTGCACTAGGGCGAGCTTGGCTTGGTCGCTAAAGGGTGCCTATATCTTGTTGGTGTCTTCTTCGGGATCCCTACCTTCGGGTATTGCGTGTGGCTTCGGCCCGACTCGTTGAATGCTTGCATGTCATGATTTGCTAACGTGTGCTTGCAGGTCGTCGTCACCACCAAGGACGGAATTCACCCGCCCCGCCCCGCCCCGCCCCGCCCCGCCCCGCCCCGCCCCTTGTCTATTTTCGCTTGACATGTCTTTTTATAAGGAAGGACCTTTACTAACTATTGCTTGGTGTGCTTGCAGGTCGTCAATGCTTTACCGGTGTTTTTAAACACCACCAAGCATGGAAATTTCACTTGTCTTACGAGGTCTTTGTCTTTGTCTTTGTCTTTGTCTTTGTCTTTGTCTTTGTCTTTGTCTTTATATTTTTCAATTTCAATTCAATTTCAATTCAATTTCATTTCCAAAACCCAAATGCTCCCGCGCCGACTCCTTGCACTCACGCATGCGCGCACGCACGTACGCACGGATAGGGATACCGTATTTTAAAAATCGCACCCCCGCGAATATTCCTTGCGCTCACGCATGCCTCCGCCGACCGCAACCTTACTCAGGTTCGGGAATCGCGTACTCGACAGTAAATCTTATCGGATATCTACTATTCGAGGTTGGTACCTCTGTTTCTTTGTATACCGTTACCCCGTTTCTTCTTATCTCGACTCCCGCTCTATGCCAACTTCGGTGCCATTCGACACTGAACACTGGCGCGATGCTATTGGTGTGATCCGCGATGGTCCACATCAGGCTACCAACGCCTCTTGCATTACTCTGAATTCTATCACTACTAAATGGGTACCAAGTGTTTGGTAAATAGATGTTTGTGGGTGTCACTCCGAATGAGCTTGTTACCGGCGGGAAAATGACCATAGTATCAGTTGCAGATGGAATTGCAACGTAGAACTCCCACACCGTCGGTGTCGTGTAGCTCCCGACCGGCTGCGGCCCCGCCGTGTTGCCACGGGCATCGATGAGCTCCACCCAAAAGTAGTTGGCCCCGGGGTCCAGCCCACTCACCGTGGTGACGCCATCCAAGTACCGTTTGACACCGGTAGCGTGATTTTTCGTCGACGAGTTGAGCACCGCCGCGGTGACGTTGGTGTACTCCGCCGGAACTTCGTCGACGGTGTTTCGGTACAGGCGGACTTCGGTGACACCACTCATTTTGAGGTAGAGTAAGATTTTTCGATGCACCCGGGGATATTCGGAGCGTTCTCCTCTAGCCGGCTCATTACATTGCTCGTGTGACGGATGAAATCCCCCTCCGACGTATATTCGGCATTATTCAGGAGGCGGAGCGTACATTCCGTATTGATATCGCGGACTACTTCCCCGAACCGTGACGAATAGTCGTTGTGGCGCTCAACCTTGTTCGGCCATTCGAGCCCACGATTCACCGCCGCCACGGACCCGCTGAGTAGGGACAAACAACCGCTAACGATCGCGGGTACCCCGGTGCTAGCCGAAGGCTGCCCGATCCCGTACGTGAGATTAAGACAACCCACGCCGAGACTCAGTGCGACGGTGGTGAACAAGGCCATGTCCGCACGTGCCTTAAAGAACGAATAGGAATCTCCATGCAAGCGCCTTAGTTTTTTCGCGTGTGCGCGCCACTTCTCAAGCAAGGGATTTTCGATCTGAACGGCGGCCTCGCTTTCACTCATTTTGTTTTGACCTGAGAAAAAGGGTGCCGGGTCTAATGTCAAGTCCTCCCACATCAATCAAGGTAAGCATCCGCGGCTCCTCTACCGTGTTCCCGATAGAATTTTTTCGGATGCAAGTCGTGAACCCCATGAGGTAGTTCCACGGTGGGAGGTAGGTGGTTACGTCGGGCCTATTGGTGTCCGACAGCCGCAGGTTTGTTTGGACAAGTGACATGGTGTGTTACTACGTGTCGAAGAAAGAAAGCGTGATGGTGACACTGAAGGCGTCGGCGGGGGTGACCTCTATAGAGCTCTCCACCATTTCCGGGGCTGAATCGTCCTCATCAACGTCGAAGATGCCGCTGGTTTCAGATTGTGGCTCGAAGATTTCCACAAATCCCTCGTGCAGCCCCGGGCGCAAAACACTCCCAGGGAACTTCGCCGTTCCGAGCGTATGCCGGAATGTCATGCTTCTTCGTCTGGTATTTGATAGAAGGTCATACAAATAATATAAGCCGTAGACTCGCCACTGCCAAGCTCAGTAAATTGCGTCGCAGTCCGCAGTTGAAGGTCGATCTCACCCACGTTATCTAGCGGCCGCCGGATCGGAACCCCCACCGTGTCTTCGTTAACACCTTTCAGAGTGAGCTTCTGTCCCACGTAGCTCAACGCGTCTTGCGCGCGTGATCCAGGGAGAAATCCGAGGACGCTCAGTCCTTGGTACGGGTCGTCGACGAAGGTCCTGCTAGTGATTGCGAGCCCGTACGCTTGCGCGCCGTAGAGGTGAATCAACGAGCAATGCGAGACCGCGACCTGCCACCTTGTGCCGTCGTTTCGGTCCATACGGAAAGAGCGGAAGTCGACGGGGACACGTTCGTTCGGCCCGCGGACATTCATCCACACGTGAAAGAAGGGCGGGGACAAGCTACGCTCGGGCTCTTCCACCCAGAAAACGAGGCTGAAGGTGTAGTCGTTAACGAAAGTAGGAGTCCATGGAAGCACACTGGTTCTAAGCTTCGTCGGGCCCTGCAAGAGGTAGAACGACATGTCCCCGCGTACTAGCCGCGAGCCGTCGCATATCCCAGCGCACGTGTTGCTCTGCACGTACGACGAATCCGCCATTTCGCCAAATACGTTTCCGCCACGCCAAGACTGCAAAAGAGCAAGGATTGAGTCGTTGTTTGCGGGATCCCAGCTCTTGTAGGAATTTGATTGTCGGATCGACGGAGAGCACAGCATGATCGAAAGGGGGTCGGGCTCCACACCTGTGAAGCCGGTGATCGGTGTGCACCACTCAAGCGCGAAGCGAACATGGGGTTTACCTTGGAACCCGCTGCCGTTCTGAAAGGCGGGCGTGCGAACGGTGAAGGCGTGTTTCTCGCCGCTCACGCGCTCTTGGGTGCTAACTACGATTCTGCGCGCGACCATTTGGTGTAATCAGTAGAAAACATTTACAAGCCCATCCGCTCCGACCACGATAAAGCCGTCGTAGTGGGAAAACACGTCGACCGTTACGCTTGCGTCAAGTGCGGAATCGAAGTTCACTGTGAGATGCGACACCGACGTCGAGACATCAATACCATTCTGCGAGAACATGGACTTGTGGCTCTGGGACTCAAGGTCGGTGGCGATAAGATATTTCCCCTCGTCGAGGCCCCAGGTTCCATCCGTCACAATGCCCATATGCTCGAGGGACCCGTATGCGTGGAACGCCTTCTGTGTTTCAGCCCAAGCCTCAGCGTCAGAATCGACGGGCTTTGATGGGGTTAATACTCCGTTGATGGTGTACTGATAACGCCCCGTGTTTCCAACAACATTCTTGCGCTCAGAGACGTATTTGATGCTGCTATAGTCGGTTGCGTCCTTCCTAAACAGTGCTATGAGCGTTTTCAACGACTTGTAAGGGGATGAAAAGGCCATAGACATCGAGCTGCTTCCATTTGGAGCGATCCACCGGTGCTGAGAGAAAGTGGAATAAGGAATGACGATCCCACCGCTATTGGCCTCGTTCAATGCACGGTCGACTGTGGGATCGAGGTGTATCATTTCCGCGACATACTCCACGTCTTTTAGCACCCATGGCCTATTCCCCTCTTGCACCTTCTCCAAATCCCCCAAGGTGAGCTCGAGTGTCAAATGCGTGCGGGCCATTGCCCCAACCGGCAGATATTTCTGCTGATTCGTGCCTATGATAGCACTCATCAAGGGGATGCAGAAGATCCTGCTATCTGTAGCATCTACTTCCCTACTAAAACCCTCGGAGATCGTTCCGGTAGTCTCCATCTGGATTTTGTCCCCGGTGACGTCGAATAAGGCGTGGACAAGGGCGTTGTACTCTTCAATATTCTCTAGCACACCGCCGCCGGCACCCCCAGAAGCGGACACCTTCAAGGACCTGATAATTGCGTGCGCGGAGTAATCGAACTTGAATGATGCCATTTCGCTTGCTGCATCCAAATTTTGTAGAGTGAATTTCAAATAGCTCTGCCGTGAATTCAGGTACTCCCCGCGGTTCCCTGTGGGAAGTACAAAACGGATCGTGTTTCCCGGTAGGAAGCCGCTGGATCCGTTCTCGGGGTAGATATGCACACGGCTTTTGGTCGCCGGCGCCGCCACAGGCTTATTCCCGTACACGAACGAGTCGGAGAGTGAGCTTCGCACTTCGCCCATGGTTCTTTATAGTAACGTCATAGAAAAAAAAGTTTCGTTAGCCTCCTCCTCTCTCAAGCAAAGAGCCCGGGCCTCTCATCCGGCCGTACGCGGATCGGACAGCCGCAGCGTGACCCTTCATGCTGCCAATATCTGCCCCGTTTCCATCAAGAACCCCCTCCACGCCGCCAGCAATCCCGCCGATCCCGCGGGCAATGGCGCCGGCCGACGCGATGCCAGCACCGAGCACGGGGTTGAAGGCGGCGACCGGCGCAGCCGCGGAGAGCATCCATCCGCCGAGCTTGTTTCCAGCCACCCGAACCCCGTGGGCGACCTTCTGGCCAATGTTTCGGAGGCTGTGGAGCTTTTGACCGATGTAGCGCCCGAGTCCCATGGTTGTGCGTGTTTGCTATAAGCCTACATTTTTCTTCACATGCGTGCTTTGCCCTTCCTCTCGGCTAGCTGTTTTTTTATATATGCCGCCTTTTCCTCCTTACCCCTCCTCTTTTTTCCTGCCGGGAACTCTATTCCCAAACGCTCCGCAAGATCGTCAATTACTCTTGGTTCAAACATTTGAGAATTATTAATAATATAAGAATCATCAAGTCCTTCCCGGTCTTCGAAAGATCGAACAAGCTGTTTGACACCCGATGATGATGGTGCGTAACTCCTCGGGTTCGCCGCTTCCATCATTGGTTTTTCCGGCACAGGCACGGCCTGGGGCATCTGCCTCTCGGTTTGGGCGATGGGTGACGCGGCGTGTTTGAAGTGATCATGCGGTCGCATGATTGAGCTCGCCGCGGGCTGCTGTAAAATCGTCGGTGCCGGGGGGGCAATCCCCATTGTCCAACCACGCGTGAAGGGCTCGGGCTGATTGCCCGGCGCGGATTCACCAGTTGACATTGTTTGCACCACGTTTACCCGCACGTTCTGGTTACGAAAAGCACGGGGTTTCGGTTTTTTAGCGGCCGCTCGTGTGCGTGCCGGTTTCTTCGTTTTCTTTTCCCGAGTAATCTTGGTCTTCCGCCGCGGCATTGCTGTCATGTATACCTATACGATCGAAATTCTTGTACAGCTCCCCCGTCCCCGTGTCTGCAAACATGAAGGCATAGGGCCGGTCGAAGACAAACCTCATGACCTCGTCCGCTTCATCCCGCGGAAGCGTGATCAGCTCCTCGAATATCGCTGTGGTTTCCTTCTTGTTCCGGGGCTTGTACATGAGGAAATGGCTGAGCGTTTTTCGTATGCCAAGCGGCATCGAGTTGTAAGACTGAACAAGGATGATGATGGACAGCCGGTAATGGCGGCGATTGAATATCAGCTCGCGCAGAATGTGCTGGATCTCATTGTCTTTCAAGGACGCGGTCACGTCGTCGAGTACCAACAAACTATTTTTCTCTTTCTCCGCAGATTCCTTCACAGCCTCCCGAATTCCGTCGAGGGTCGCCCAATCTAGGTCGTCGTGCATCTTGTTGTGATTTTTAAAGATGTTTCGCTTCAGACTCGCCACGGAATGAGACGGCATGACAACGTGCACGTGATGAAAGGCCTTGCGGTAGGCTTGCTTGCTCGAGAGGAGGTTGACGAGCATCGACGTTTTACCCGTGCCCGCGGAGCCGATAATCGCCATAAAAAATGGCCGATTCGGAAGGGGCTCCACCACTTGATCATGGATCTTTTTGTCGCAGAGAAACATTGGGGGGTTCACTTTAAATTCCGACCGTTGTGTGATGTTGATTCGCATTGTCTCAAGTTCTTCTTTCTATAATAGTTCCTTATAAGTTTTGGAGCTACCCCCCAGGTTACTGCCTCCAAAACTTGGTATTGCTCATCGGTGAACCCGAATCCGTCGTAGTTTTCCTTCCACCATGCCGCCGTCCCATAGTTTGAGCTCCGAGCAAGCAAATGGGGATCTGTCTGGGTGGACTTACTCGCAGAAATGGATGAAACCGCTTCCCCGTGAACCACCTCCGATCCGATGGTATCGAGTAGAGAAGAAGTAGACGAAGTAGACGCCATCGTTCTATTTATTTTCTATTGTAATAAGAAAAGAAATGGTATGGGACGCAGCGATCTCGAACGCGGCGACGGCAGTGACGGAGACGGTGAACAAGACACCGTTCATGAGGTACCTGGCGATACTGGGGGGAGCGATGTGGCTAGTGGAGAGATTTCGGCCGGCGAAAAAGAGCCAACCGGCATTGACCCGAAGCCCAAAAATAAACGAGTAGCAAGCGAGAAAATGAAGGCAGCCCTCCTACGCGCCAGAACGGCAAAGGCTGAAAAGCGCCGGTCGAGGGCCAAGCAACCAACAATCCAGCCACAGCAATTTTATTACGATATTGTATGATAATATGCTCCAGCAGCTGTACTTGGACACGGCGTACGCTGACGCGAAGCTAGATGACGGTACATACGTTTTCTCCCTACTAGATCCCCTGACCGTCCCCCAGGGTTTCACAATGCAGGTTCGGCTGCTGAACGCGTGGTTGCCTCATACGTACTACAGTATATTTGAAGGCAACGACACGCTGGTCCTTAAATACGACGACGGCGGTGAAATTTCGGGAGAGCCGGTCATCATAAAACTTCCCCACGGCAACCGTTCGATCGACGATATCGTCGCATTCCTAAATGATGGACGTCTCGATGAGTACGTGGCTAGTTACGACGAAAACACGAATAAACTGACGCTACTTGCAACGGAAAACGCGGATCATCATGTTGTGATCGGGGGAGGCACCACGTGCACTCGGTTACTAGGCTTGAATGTGGGTGACTACGCCCAAATCGTCGACGGAGGAGATCTCTTTCTCACCGCTAGTCGTATCGTGGACTTGACACGGACTAGCAGCGTTTTCGTGCATAGCAACCTCCTCACTCAAAACCGCGACCCCCGGACTCGGCGCGTGGGCGATATCCTAGCGAAGATCCCCAGCTCGGCACAGTTCAATGAAATTGACCATTACTCCTCCGACGCCTTCGTCGACGTCTTCAACCGGTATCTCAGCTACATTAGCCTCCGGCTCAGCGACGACGACGGGCGGACGCTCGAGCTCAACGGCGGGCGTTTCACGGCGACGGTAAAAATAGCTTTTGCTAAGATTAACAAAGATGAACCAGTCTCGGCAAGTATCGGCGCCGCTGCAGCTGAACGGGCGCCGGGCAGTGGAGGTGGACCTATCCCAAATAGAATCCCTGTACCGCGAGCTAGCGGCCCGGGTGACGCTGGAGGAGACGGAAAATGATCGGCAAGACACGGACTTGACGGCGCTCACTGACACGGTGACTGGATTTGCCGACGAGTTTAGCGCGTCGAACATCCGCACCGACAACATCACCGCGATAGATAGCGATATCATCGTGGGCGCCTCGCTTTTGCCGACGACGGCGGCGATTCATTCACTCGGCAGCGAAACGCACGAGTGGAAGACTGTGCACGCCGAAGACGTTAAGCTTGATGGAGTGAGCTTGAGCAATACATTGGGGGAATTGAGGGAGGATATAGAAGCCGGATCGAATCTCGTGCAGCACCTGAAAATCGAGGGCGACGGGCTGATCGGCACCGACCACAACAAAAGAGACTTCGGGGCGTTGGACTTCCCGTGGTGGACAATATACACAACCGACATCACTGTGAACGACAGCATCAATGCAAACATGCTCAAGTCCTCACGCTCTGATACCGATGACATCACGGTGTACGCCAATCTCGTGCCAAATAACATGGACATCGGTGGGGATACGATTGGGACGTATACGAAGCCGTGGCAAACCGGGCACTTTCACAACGTATATGCCAAGAACCTATTCGGGCAAAACTCGGAAGGTTTCTCTCGCCGGGCACTTCTCGACGGGGACCAAAACGTGTCCAACAACATCTTGCCGCAGGCTGATACAAGTGTTGATTTCGGCTCAACAACGAGGCCATTTAGCAAAGCCTACTTTCAAGACTTGTACGGGCTAGACGCCTCCAGCACGCCACGTAGGGCATTGTTGGAAGGAGGTGATTACGCGACGGAAAATCATTCGCACGACGACTACGCCGCTGTTGCACACACGCACGACGACGCCTACGCCCCTATTGCACACACGCACGACGACTACGCCTTGACTACGCATACTCACGATGACTACGCCTTGACTACGCATACGCACGATGACTACGCCTTGACTACGCATACTCACGATGACTACGCCTTGACTACGCATACTCACGACGACTACGCCTTGACTACGCATACGCACGACGACGCCTACGCCGCTGTTGCACACGCGCACGACGACGCCTACGCCCCTATTGCACACACGCACGACGACTACGCCGCTGTTGCACACGCGCACGACGACGCCTACGCCCCTATTGCACACACGCACGACGACTACGCCGCTGTTGCACACACGCACGACGACGCCTACGCCCCTATTGCACACACGCACGACGACTACGCCTTGACTACGCATACGCACGACGACTACGCCTTGACTACGCACACGCACGACGACGCCTACGCCGCTGTTGGGCACACGCACGACGACTACGCCTTGACTACGCATACGCACGACGACGCCTACGCCGCTGTTGAACACGCGCACGACGACTACGCCTTGACTACGCATACGCACGACGACGACTACGCCTTGACTACGCATACGCACGACGACGCCTACGCCGCTGTTGAACACGCGC
Organism: Tetraselmis chui; assembly: GCA_026401115.1. NCBI lineage: Eukaryota > Viridiplantae > Chlorophyta > Chlorodendrophyceae > Chlorodendrales > Chlorodendraceae > Tetraselmis > Tetraselmis chui. The sequence goes on from JAPMLY010000104.1 coordinate 326,252, forward strand.
ACGACGACTACGCCTTGACTACGCATACGCACGACGACTACGCCTTGACTACGCATACTCACGACGACTACGCCTTGACTACGCATACGCACGACGACGCCTACGCCGCTGTTGAACACGTGCACGACGACTACGCCTTGACTACGCATACGCACGACGACTACGCCTTGACTACGCACACGCACGACGACGCCTACGCCGCTGTTGAACACGTGCACGACGACTACGCCTTGACTACGCATACGCACGACGACTACGCCTTGACTACGCACACGCACGACGACTACGCCTTGACTACGCACACGCACGACGACGCCTACGCCGCTGTTGAACACGTGCACGACGACTACGCCTTGACTACGCATACGCACACTGGGTTCGCCCCGACCAACCACACGCACGACGACTCCTACGCCCCGATAAGTCACACGCACGCATGGGATACTGTCACGGGCAAGCCCACTTTTTTCAGCGGCTCGTACAACGACTTGACGGACCGGCCTGACATAGAGGAAATTGTCGAGGTACAACTCCTGGCCGCTGGAAATGATTATGCACTTGAAAATCATACACACAACGAGTACGCCTCGAGTGGACACACACACGCGGAGTACGCCACTGTCACACACACGCACACTGGGTTCGCCCCGACCAACCACACGCACGACGACTACGCCTTGACTACGCACACGCACGACGACGCCTACGCCGCTGTTGAACACGTGCACGACGACTACGCCTTGACTACGCATACGCACACTGGGTTCGCCCCGACCAACCACACGCACGACGCCTACGCTCCTATTTCACACACACACGATGACTACGCCACTACCGGACACACGCACAATGAGTACGCCTTGACTACGCATACGCACACTGGGTTTGCCCCGACCAACCACTCGCACAGTGAGTACGCCCCGATAAGTCACACGCACACTGGGTTCGCCCTAACCAACCACTCTCACAGTGAGTACGCCCTGACTACGCATACACACACTGGGTTCGCCCCGATAAGTCACACGCACGCATGGAATACCATAACGGGCAAGCCCACTTTTTTCAGCGGCTCCTACAACGATCTCACCGATAAGCCAGGGCCTGCGACGTGGCTGGACCTTCAGGGCCGGCCGAATTGGACAAACTACTTCTCGCTCGGTGGCACCACGGACACCGTGACAATCGGCTCCAACAACTTCAAGAGCGGCGACTTCGCCCCAAACGGCCAAGGCGTGTATGACCTCGGTGACCCATACGCCCGGTGGCGGCGCTTTTACGTGGAGGAGATATTCGCCGACAAGGGAATCGACGCTGGCAACAATCGCATCACGAACGTCGCACCACCGGTAGGTTACTACGATGCTGCAACGAAAGGGTACGTTGACGAAGCCGTACCAACGTGGATTGGGAAAATTTCGTACGATGATATCGGGCAGTTCATGGAGCCCGTGCAGCCCTCTAATTTTGATATCGTATTGCATGACTCCTTGACACCGTCGGCGGACTCGACGTTCAATCTTGGGCAAAACCTGAGGCGATTCCTGTTCGGCTACTTCCAGCGCGTGCGCCTGGGGGAAAACGATCCGTACTATGACGACGAAGCTATCACATATGAATTCCTTCGGTCCTACGTAACTGAAAACGCACAGGGTGCATCGTCATGGAGCGGGATAAGCGATAAACCGGCGTGGGTCGACAAGATATCATATGACAACAATGTTGACCCGGAAAATCCTTCAAACTTCGATATAGTGGTGAGCGACAGTATCATTCCGGCCGGTCTTTATAGCATTGGGCGTGATAACAGGCGATTTGTTTACGGCTACTTCCAGCGGGTGCGTGTTTCTGAATCGCCGTACGAAGACGATGAGGCAGTACCGCTCCAATTCATGCGCGATTACGTCGCAGCGAATGCGATGTGGTCGGATTGGAGCGGCATTAGGGAGAGGCCGACATGGACGGACCGATTCAGTGGCGACACAACGGTGAGCGTAGGAAGTAATCTGGTTCCGAACGCCTCCCAACTCGATATAGGAAGTCTGTCCGCGCCATGGCGGCACATTTATTCTTCATATTTGACTGTATATAGCTTTGCTTACTTCAGTGGATCGCGTATCCAAGGGGTAGGCGCCCCGACAAGTGATACCGATGCTGCCACTAAAAAATACGTGGATGACACCGAAACGGACACGAGATCGTACGTGGACGCACAAAAGCAGGACCTGTTGAGCCAAATTAGCACGTTATCTACACAAATGGGGCATATAATCAGCATCCTAGCGGCCGAGATGAGAGAAGAGGAGATCCCATTCAGAGTAATCTACAGCGAGGATGATAACTCCAAAATGCTTACGGTTGGTCAGGCGAGGGCATTGCATTTCATTTTTCCAGCATCTCTACAGAATCACACAGACCTTATTACGGAAGTCAAGCTCACCTTTTCATGTCGAAAATCGACGGGCTTTATATTTCTCAAGGGTCGAAGCACCACAAGCCTAAGTTGGGACATGACCGGCACTGATTTATTGGTACAGGAATCGTTCCCCGCATTTGGATTGTCGACCGGCCCGTTAGACGAAATATTGAACGTCAAAGTTACACTACGCGTCACAATAGCTTCAAACGTGTATACGGTGGCTTCTACCACTGTGAAGGTGCGTGACCGTTTGGAGCAAGATTTCACAATGTTTATGTAACTACTAGTTATGAACGCCGGCGCCTCGTTTTCTGCTGTTGGGCCGACTCCGCTGCCCTCCGCGTCGGGACACGCTTGCGCACTGGGCGTTGGCCCGCCAAGCCGCGGGCGGGCGGCGGGGAAGCTGGCTTGGGTGGTGATGGTTTTTGCTTGCGAGCTCGCTTTGCAATCGGGGGCGCTCGGGCGCTGAGCGCATTGACCGGCTGCTTCTTGGCGCGGGTGGGGGCGCTCGTTGTGGCTTTGGCGTTGCTTTCCCGGCGCTCCTCCAACCGCTCCTCTTCCTCAGCCTCATCCTCAGCCTCATCCTCTTGCACGGCTGGCAAGGCTCCCGTCGGGAGCATGGTCTTCGACTTGGTGGCTAGGTGGCTATCGAGGCTGTCAAACGTCTTGCGCAAGTAGCCGATGTTGACGTCGCTAGCGTGGTTGAAGAAGCCGGCGATCTGATCGCTGATTTGCGTGGCGGTGAGCGACGGCTTGCGGCGGGACATCTCGCGGTGCTTCCAAGTCACTTGGGCATGGCGCACGTCCAGCGGGGTGACGGAGGTGTCGATGAGGCGGCCGTTGTTGAGTTGCTTGAAAATAAGGCCGGCGGCGGTGAATGCCTTCTTCACCTTGGGACCGGCGGGGAGAGGCAGCCCGTCCTTCTTGCGGCCGATACCTACCAGCCACTTGCGGCCGGCCTCCGGGTGGCCCGGCGCGAGCGTCTCGTCCACGGCGGCCTTGATGTCGGGGTGCTGAGAGAGCTTGAAGGAGTAGGGCGTGCCGAAGCGGCTTTTCCCAGTTTTGAAATGCGCGACGTATATTTCGCCGGTGTTTCGGTTGTACCAATCGTCCCGGGAGGGGTCGCCGACCGCCGGGTCGAAGCGCCGGCCGTCGTCGGCGCGTATCTCGATGCCCCCGAGGTTGTCGCGCAGCCCGAGCAGCTTCACCTGCAGGAAGGCTGCCAGCCAGGCGGTGGAGGGGCCGAGCGCCGCCTTGATGCGCGGGAGGTAGCGGACGAGCATCTCATAGCTCGGGACGGCGTGGAGGTCGCTTTTCGGCTTGTTGCCCTGCACTTCCTTATCAGCCTGAAGGGCTTGCATCAAGCCGACCTCGCCCTCGCCGAAGGTGCCTCGGTAGGCCTGGAGGACGTCCGTCCCGAGGGAGTTCCGGAAGGCGCCCCACGCGCCGAAGGTGGTGGCGATGTGCCCGAGCTTCACCGAGTACGTCTGCGTGACCTGCTTGAGCGCCGTCGACTTGGTGCGCGCCCGGGAGCGCGCGCCGGCGACGGAGGTTGCCACCGCGCCGCTGGACACCTCCTCGTCCTCGTCGTCGTCGCGGCCGGCCACCGCCCCGACGGCGCTGTCCACCGCGGTGGCGTCGGCCTGCACCTGCACGTCGCTCTTTGAGTACCGGGCGCGCAGCCACGCCATCACGCGCTCCGCGTCGCGCAGGACCGGGACGGCGTTGTCCTCGGGCTGCGCGCCCGCCATATCCTCGCGCAGCTGCCGGAAGGTGCGGCGCACGGCGTCGAGGTAGCCGCGGGAGTAGTTCTCCGCCACGAGCTGGCCGTCGCGCATCACCTTGCGTGCGCTGTTGGACCCCATGTTGTGCTTCTGCACGGCGGCGCTCCAAAAGCTGTCGATCTGCGCCCACGTGATTGGCGTGTTGGTGCCCTTCTCCGGAGTGTCCTCAAGGCACTGAGGGTAGTCGGGGCGGGGCGGCGGCACCGGCGCCGGGGCGACCTGCACGCGCGGGAGGTTGATGGCCGGCAGCGGGGTCGCGTTGGCGTACACCTTCCGCAGGTCAACGCCGTGGATATGCTCGAGAACTTGGCGGAAGTTGGCGTCCATAGAGCGAATGCGGTTGACCTCGCGCTCGCCCCAGCGGTAGGCGGCTAGCGTCTTGGCGTTGGGCTTCTTTCCCTTGAGGATGCTGCGAATATTCGCTTTGAGGCGCTGCTCCTCGGTGTTCGCGGCGTAGTGCGCCTTGGCGCGCGCGCGCTTGGCCTCGGGCGAGTCTGGCATGTCTGCGGGCTTCTTGACACCACAGGAGATAATAATTTTCTGTCCCGAACGCGGCTGAAACGCGCGGCAGGAGAAAATAATTTCTCTTCTTGGGGGAAACAAAGCGAGCGATGGCGTCCTCCGAGTATGTTGAGCGGCTGACCGCCGGCGAACTTATGCGCATAGCAAAGGTACACTTGCTTTACCTCGAAAAGGACCGGGAGCGGAGCCGCCGCTACTACCAGCGCAACGCGGATGCACGGAAGGCCACCAACCTCGAACGCTACCACCGAAAGAAAGCGCAGAAGCGGGCGGAAGCGCAGGCGCAGGCGCAGGCAGAGGAGTCCGCGTAAACGCAGGTGCGTTTGAGACGGCCGCAAATTATTTTCTCCGGGACAACTGGAATAACGTGGAGTCGGTTGCGCCCGACGCGCTCGCCGAGAAGCTCCACGCTGACAACGTCCTCCGCGAGCTGCTCGAGGACAACGTCGAGACGAAATTATTTTTGGATTATGAGGAGTACCACGACGCCGAGCCGCCGGCGGAGGAGAAGCGCCGCATAGCGGACTACGTTCAGTATCAAACGGCGTTGCTGAAGCGTTTGCTTACTGACCTCCCGGGTGGGGATATGCAACTGTCGTACAAGATCGCTACTCGGCATGGCGCGACGCCCGACGGCCGCTACAAGCTGTCCTTCCGCCCCTTCTTCTCCGGCCTCGCCGTGCCCTTCACGACGATCCCGCGGCTGCTGGACGCGGCGTACGCGAACTACCCGAACAACCGCATCCAGTGGGACATGTCCGTTTACTCGCGGCGGCGGCTGCTAGCGTGCGTCAACGGCCGGAAGGACGCGGCGGACGGGCGGCTGCTCACGATGGAGCGGCCGGACGACGATGTGAAGGACTACGTCGCGCAGGTGGTGGAAGACGATTGGGAAGGGTGTGGACCGTCCGCCGTGCCCCCACCAGTCGCGAGCAGCCCGCAGCAGCAGCAGCAGCCCGCGGCGAGCTTAGCGGACGTCGCCGTGTTGCTGCCTCTCATCAAGCGGTCGGACGACCGGGATCGGTGGATGCGCGTGGGGTTCGGGACCGGCAACGCGTGCGGGCTCTCGGCGGGCGGACTAGAGTTGTACAAGGAGTGGTCGCGCGGCTGCCCGGCAAAGTTCGTCGAACGCGAGTGCGAGAAGATGTACATGTCGGCCAATACCGAGCGCGGCGCCTCCGTCAACATAGGGAGCCTCCACCGCTTTGCCCGCACAGACTCGCCGGAAGAGTACCGAGCGGCGATGGCCGCCCTCCGGCCTAGCCACGCGCCGGGCTCGGAGTTCCCCTTCGCCGTGCCCCCGGAGAAAGCTGCGGCGCCGGCGAAGGAGCCGGCGGCTTGGTCGATGGCGGCCTCCTCCACGCTCAAGAGACTTGACGACGTGCAGGCGACGTACGCCTTTCTCGAGTGGCTTGAGGACAACGGCTACCGCGCGGTGACATGCAACGGGACGCTGTACGTGTACGACCCCGCGGACGGCTGCTACCGCGACCGGACGAACATGGATGGGTTTCGCAAGCTCATCGAAAGGGCGACGGCCTACGTCGGCGTGCACGCGCGCTTCGTGACCATGATCCGCCGGGTGATGGACCTGATCCGCGATTTCGTAAAGGATGACCCCCGCTTGTTGATTGACGCCGAGGTGTCGGGCAAGGGCCGCGTCGCGTGGAACAACGGTGTGTACGACCTCCGCACGCAGACGTTGCTGCCCTTCTCCCCCGACATTGTTGTCTTCTACAAGCTAAGTCACGACTACCCGACGACCGACGAGGCCCGGAGCAAGGTGGAGGCGGTTGTCGCCGAGGTCCGCGAGCGCATAGTGGACCGGCTGTGGGGCGACAACGCGGAGTTCGTCCTTCAGAGCACCGCCCGGAGCTACGCCGGCGCCGTGGAGGACAAGCGCTTCTTCTGCGTCGTGGGCAACGGCAACAGCGGGAAGTCCGGGTGGATGGAGTTGAACGCGAAGGCTTTCGGCGACTACAAGGGCTCGATCGCAAGCGCCAACCTCATCTACTCCGGCAGCAGCTCCGGCGACGCCGCGAAGGCGATGTCCTGGATGGTGGCGGCCCGGAACCACCGCTTGCTGGCCACCTCGGAGCTGAAAATGGGGCCGGGAATAAAGATTGACAACAACACCATCAAGGAGCTCTCCAGCGGCGGCGACACCTTCTCCGGGCGGCAAAACCACCGGGACGAAATGCAATTTAAGATGCAAGGGACGGCGTGGATATTCGCAAACGACATGCCCGAGATAATGAACCTCAAGACCGACGACGCCACACAAAACCGGGTGGTGTTCATCGAGATGACGGAGCGCTACCTGCTCGGCGAAAAGTACGAGGCCTTCAAGCACCTCACTTGCGTGCACAAGGGCGACGCCGGGATTGGTGACTTCATTCAGCGCGCGGACGTGGCGCCGGCTTTCGCGTACATGATTTGCCACGCCTACGTCGACCAACGCCCCGCTTTGACGCCGTCTATACTCGAGTACACGAAGATGTGGTGCCAAGGGGATGAGGACGCGGTGGAGGGGGTGAGCGATTGGCTAACGCTAGGTAACCCGGGCGACTTTGTGAGCTGCCGGGAAGTCGCCGCCGCCGCGAAGGAGCGCGGGCTAGACATCTCTAGCACCAAGCTCGGCACCATCATTCGGACCGAGCTCGGCGTCACTTCCGCTACGAAGTCAATCAATAACAAAAAAGTGCGCGGCTACTCGGGGCTTCGCATCGTGAGCGACGACAGCGTATTCCGCGAGTAAATGCGTGAGTGCAAGGAGTCGGCGCGGGAGCATTTGGGTTTTGGAAATGAAATTGAATTAAAAGACCTCGTAAGACAAGTGAAATTTCCATGCTTGGTGGTGTTTAAAAACACCGGTAAAGCATTGACGACCTGCAAGCACACCAAGCAATAGTTACGGTCCTTCCTTCGCGAAAATAGACAAGGGGCGGGGCGGGGCGGGGCGGGGCGGGGCGGGGCGGGGCGGGGCGGGGCGGGGCGGGTGAATTCCGTCCTTGGTGGTGACGACGACCTGCAAGCACACGTTAGCAAATCATGACATGCAAGCATTCAACGAGTCGGGCCGAAGCCACACGCAATACCCGAAGGTAGGGATCCCGAAGAAGACACCAACAAGATATAGGCACCCTTTAGCGACCAAGCCAAGCTCGCCCTAGTGCAAGTGACCCCGTGGCCGAAGCCACGCCGGATTTATTATCTTGCGGGGACGAGATTGGATTGGTCGCTACGATGCCCTTCCCTAGCGACCCCGGGGATCTCGGGTTGGGCACGGGGAGACTCCTATAGAGCTTGAAGGTGTGAGCGGAATTGTGGCGTGCGCGGCGTTTTTATAGGCGGGGCGGGCGGGGCGGGCGGGGCGCTCGATCGGGGGGCACTCGCGTGTGTCGCTAATCAAAGTACTGTCGCTATGTACTGTCGCTAATTTCAATCTGTCGCTATGTACAGTCGCTAATTTCAATCTGTCGCTATGTACAGTCGCTAAGTACAGCGGCGTGCTGCGATATTAAATCCTCGGTGGTGGCGTGAGTGGTTGCGGTCGGCGGAGGCGGTGGCGGTCCGGCCGGCCGGCCGGCGGTGCAACCCGTTACTGTGCGGAGCCCCGGTGTGTTTGAGGTGTTGCGTTAGCACCGGGCATCGGTACTCTTTACTTTACTTTTTTTAGAGTAACAAGGTAACAAGTAACAGGTTGTTTTTAAAGTTTGCCATACTTTGGCTAGGCTATATAAAAAGAGAGAAACTTTCTGAGAAGTGCTGTTACTTGTTACCCTGTTACTCTTCCGCTGGTAGTGTTTAGGGGGTTAACTTTAGCACCGGGCACCGGTGCCATTTAGCGGCAAGGACTACACCGGCGCAAGAAGGTGCAGCGGAAGGTAACAGGATGGGCCGTGACGGGGTGCGGGTACTAGCAGTACGGGACTTGCCGGGCAGTCGTCCGAGAGTGCGGCAGTACGGGGTCTTGCCGGGCAGTCGTCCGAGAGTGCGGCAGTACGGGTACGGGCAGTACGGGACTTGCCGGGCAGTCGTCCGAGAGTTCGACAGTACGGGTACGGGCAGTACGGGACTTGCCGGGCAGTCGTCCGAGAGTTCGGCAGTACGGGTACGGGCAGTACGGGACTTGCCGGGCAGTACGGGACTTGCCGGGCAGTACGGGACTTGCCGGGCAGTACGGGACTTGCCGGGCAGTCGTCCGAGAGTTCGGCAGTACGGGTACGGGCAGTACGGGACTTGCCGGGCAGTACGGGTACTGGCAGTACGGGACAGAAAATAATTTATTAAAAGAATTTGAATTCAAATTTTAGAAAATAGTTTTTTTAGAAATTATTATTTTATTATTTGGGGACAGAAAAGATACAGGAATATCATAATAGTTAACCGTTGAAACTATGAACAGTAGTGTACCTAACTAATGATCACCGAATAGTACCTAATAATGGTTCTGGATGTACTTAGTGATGATAATACTTAAAAGATTACTACTAATTTGTAATAGTACTCGAAGTTAGTGAAACAGTTAGCGCCATATATACGCAGCGCGCTGCTTAACATGAATATGTAACTTGATTACAAAAATAACAACATGAGCACGGACAGAGAAAAAGGGAGGGGAAAGAAAAGGGCAAGAGTGACAAGAGGATCACGGAATCCAAAGCACCGCAAAAGGAAGCACTACATCGTGCACAAAATTAGCAGATCAAATTAAGGAAACTCCTAGGCAACGCCGAGAATGCAACACGTGGAGGCACCAAGCGGCGCCTCACGCGCCGCTCGAGGAAGCACTGGGACGCTTGCGGCCCATGGGTGAAGAGCGCCGTGGCAGGAGAAGGCATCCCAGCGGAGGAAGAGGCGGTCTCCACACCGTCTGCGGCGGCGGATAAACCGCGCAAGACGTTGTCCACGTGAGCAATATGGATGGCGAGAGAGACCTTTCGGCGCCAAGAGGCCAACAACTTGCCCACACGCATCCTTTTAGAGGCGGTTGCTTGCTTGGCTAGCTCCGTCAAGAAAGCCGTGGCGTGGCCGCCGAGAGTACCAAATTTCATGACTGCAAAGGGAATGAAGCGGATGTCGGGGCGACTCCTCACCCCCCCCCCACCCCCCCCCCCGAGTACTTCTCGAACTTGGACTTCCCAACACGGCGTAGGGTGACTTCGGGAAACGGGGGGCAAGAAACGCCGAACAAACCCGAAACCACGGCATCTAGAGCAAGTTTTGAGCCTCGGGTACCGTGGTAGTGCAAGACACTCACATCCGCGGGGAGGTCGTCGTTGCCGATGGGGAGTTGAACTAACATCGCGGGATCTGTAAGAACCTCGACGCCAACCCCGAGTTCGCAACGAACTTGGGAGATAATTTCCGCAAGGGTCATCACTAACCAAGAGTGGACGGTGTGGACCGAAGCATCTCCGACACATCGAGCCAAATGGTCAGTAAAAGCAAGTTCTTCATGAGGGCAATAGGGCGATAATTGCAGATTAGAGTCGGATAACCTTTTTGTGTAGGAAGCATGTGGTACTATGGCTCCATTCGGGGGGGTGTAGGTTTTGTAGGCGAGGAGGGAAAAGAGGGAGAAGAAGGCGGAGCGGGTCGCATCGGGTAGGAATTATATTATTTCGTTGGAGATGCCGTATGGGCCGAGGGCTTTGCCAGTGCCTAGTGAGTTGACCGTTTTATCGAGTGTATCGCGAGTTTTCATGTCGGCTAGGGTGAGGGAGGGGTCACCGCAAGGTTCGATAACGAATGGGTCGGGATTGTCGGGGGTTTCCCACGAAGGAATGGGAAGCGCAGGTTGGGTGGCGCGGGTAAGTTCTTTGTCGAAGTGCAAGTGGACTGCGGCTATAGCTTCGTGGGGGGGAGTCCACAGTTGAGGTGTTGGGACGGGTGATATTATGGAGGGTAGAGGCGGCGGTGGTAAGGGGGGAGGAGGCCGCTCTTCATTTTGAGTAGGCGGTGGTAGGATTTCGGGTTGGTGTCGTAAGCGGTGTTGGCGCAGGGTTAACTTGTGTTTAATCTATCGGTGGTGACAATTTGTAGGAGGTGGCGGATGCGATCTCGACATATTTATTATGGTATCTTTGATCATGTAGTCGGTGGTGTGGAGGAGGGACTTGGCGAGGGAGAGAGGGCCGCGTTTAGTGCTGCATCGACGGAGGGTTTTAACGAGGTTACGGGTTGTTTTTGAAAGCCCAGTGGTGTCGACAGAGGTGTTAAGGGCTCGCGGTTGTTTTAGGGGAAGTTGGGGATGCGTGGTCTATGTGGTTTTAGAGGAGGGAGGTGAACTACGAGGCTAGGGTGTCGAGGTCATTTGGAGAGGATGTGGATGAAGTGGTGTTGAGTATGACAACGTGAAGGGAGGCGGTTTGGTTGATGAGGTCGGGCGCGCTAGCATGGTACTCGCTAATGTCTTATTGTGAGAGGGGGAGCTGGAAGTTGTAATTGCGGGTGGAGTGTGGGGTGCGTGTGAGGTTGCCAAGTGAGGGGGGTCAGGCGATGAGTGAAGAGGAAGTTGGGATAACGAGGTGGAGGGCCGAGTCGTCTTTGAAGTGTGAGGGAGTAGGGAAGACATAGACGGTCGATGGAGTGGGAGTGAGGGCTGAGGGGGGTGGATAGCCAATGGTCAATGCAGCCTCCGCTGAGGGGGAAGATAGGGATAGGGGGTAAAATGGTTGAAGGTGGGACTGCAAGAGGGAGGTGAGGGCGGGGTTTCTAGTACCTTGTTGTGTGGTGGTTTGGAAGTCTCCTCCCCAAATAATGCGGTGGGTTGTGTAGTCATCTGGTAGGCGGAGACCCCAGGAATTTGCTTCTACATACAAGCGGGTTAGTCGTGTAATGTGGAGTTGGGACATTTAGGCTCCGATGACGAGGTACGGGGTGCCGGAGTGGGGAATGCGAGAGTGGCCAGGTATGTGGAGGGCGAGATAAGGGGGTAGGGGTATGAGAGTTGCGGAGTGGAAGGACGATATGCGGACTGCGAAGAGGACTCCGACGGGGGGTTGGGGCACCTGGTTTTGTTTCGGACGAGTGCTTTTAAGGAGGTATTATGGGAGGGCGATGCGCCAGCGGAATTTGTGTGAGGTGTGGTTGGTTTGGGTGAGGAGAAGAACGTCCGGTTGGTGATTGGTGGCGAGGTGGTCGACGTCCATGCTGGAGGTGTGGAGGCTGCGGGTGTTGAGGTTGGTGAGGTGGAGGGTTGGGTGGTATGGTGGGAGAGGATTGGTTGTGGGGAGTGTGTGGGGGGGTGGGTTGGAGTATCCGGGAGAATGCGTTGGGTGGAGGCGGAGGGGTAGGTGGGGGGTTGTGGGGTGGAGGGCCGTGGGCGAGGGCGGGTCGAGAGGGGTGTGAGGAAGGTAGCGGGTTGTGCCGGGCGGGGGTTGGAGAGGGGGGGTTGAGGGCTGACATGAGTTGCGTGCGGCCGAAGGGAAGGGGGTGGAACGGAACGTGTGGTGAGAGATAAGGGAGTGGAGTGTGTATACTGTGTGACGGGGGTCGAAAAGAGGGGGGGCGTATGGTTGGTCAAGGTGTGCTGTGAAGTAGGTGTGGAGGAGTACCACGCGTGTCAAATTGTATGGGGGGTTGAGGGTGCGTAGGGTTGGAGTGAGTGGCGGAAAGTGGGGGCTCCATGATGCGAGTGGGGATATGGAGCGGTTACGGAGGTCATGTTGGTGTGGGTGATGGAAGGAGTCAATCCAAGTAGCAAAAGTGTGGGTCATGTGTAAGAGACCAAAGTGTGAGTGTTGCCAAGTAATAACGAGAAGTGAGTGGTGTGGTGTGCCGGGGTGTGGGCTGTACCCGTGTTTAAGAGGTTAGTCCATTGGCTGGGGAAAACCCGGTGGTTGTGGAAAGTGTCTACCTCATTATTGGTGATGATCGTGAAGGCGGCAGAGAGGTTGGAGTGGAGTTTAGCGAAGGAGGCGGCTATGGAGTATATGTTGGCTAATTCTTGGTTTCGGCTCCATTGGAAGGAGAGTACTGCGGATATATCTAGGTGACCGAGTGGGGTGGGGAGGCCGCATTCGAGGTTTAAATCGAAAAGGTAATTGTGGACAGTAATGATGAAGGTGTGGGGGTGGAAACGAGGCGGTAGTGTGGCCCGACTAGTTTTAATTACAGTGTGTTGTCGGATATCAGGTAGGGGAGTGGAGGGAGGGTTGTGGGTTCTGACCTCCGGCCTTGGGGGCCTTGCGATTATCGGTTTAGGGACGGGGGGCGGCCTTGTTGGCCGAGATAGTCTTGGAGGTCGGTTTGGAGGGGCCGCAGGGTACATGGGTCAAGGAGGTGGAGGAGTACTCTCTTTCGAGTTCCTCAGTCCAGTCTTCGAGTTCGCCGTTTGAAGAGGCTAGGGATGGGGGCGGGTAGGGTTTGGGAATAGGGTGTGATTGTTTGAGCATCTGTGGGAGGGGGAGCTGATGGTCCGCGTTGGGTTGGGTGGTTGGGAGGGGATGAGGAGGGTGGAGGGGGGTTGTTTGGTGATGCGTGGGGATTGGCGGGGGGTGCGGAGGGGAGTTTCTTTTGTTGTGTTGGCGGGTGGGCTTGGTGACGCCGAGGGGGGAGCAGGTTTGAGGGCGGGGTCGGTAAGGGGACATGGGCTGTGTGAGGAGTCAGTTGGGTTTGTAGTTCTTTGCGTGTGTTGGCGGCACACGACCATGCATGATGGGACCTTGGTTTGGCTTTTGTTAGCGTCGGACGTGAACGGTGTGGCGCGGCGTACCCGTGGAGGGGTGTTTTTTGTAAGCGATGGCGATTTGTGTGGTTTAGTAGTAACGTGGGTACTACGCATTGTGTTTTTGAAGTGGGTGGCGCGGAAGCTGTCAAGGGGGCAGAATTCGAAATCGAATATACCGTCTGTTGTGACTGCGGATCCACTGACCTTGGTGAGCTAAGCTCGGTTGGGAAGAGGTGGCCGGTGCTTGTTGTTCAACGGGCCTTGTGACCACTAGTCCATCGCTCATGGGAAGGCTAAGCCCGGAGCAAAGACGGTAGGCGTTACTTATTCGAGCTACCGACCCATCCTTGTTGTGTGGTTCCATAGTATGTAAATAGTATTGTGGAATTTATCACGGTGTTTAGTGACGGTAGGATACAAACTTTACCCGCCGATTATATTTTTCGAGCGAGCCGTGAGGTCGTCGATCTTATTCAGGCTCTCGAGGACCCACGGCGAGCGACAAAGCAACAAAAAAAATCGAGCGGATAGCCTCGAGTCGGGGAGGAAAACTCCATGGATAAAAAACTGGCAAGTTTTGGGGGGTAGTGAAGTACTGGCATGTAAGGAGGTAGTCCCCTCCAATATAGCCCCAATCACACGCATCAACGGGGAATACCTTTCGCCCTCGGACACCCCTTACCCTCCATGCACCCGACTTTATCCGCCTCCTCGAACCTCGATTCGTCGGTCACACAAACGGTCGCCGCCGATACTCATCCATTAAAAATATTCAAATAGGAGAGTGGAAATACTGCACGGACCACAACCTCTCCCAAACAGCCCAACTTATACGGGCCAAATACACACCCCTCGCAAACGCTATCCGCAGCCACTGGCCAGGTACCGATGTAGACATCCTCCCCATAGTCACGAGCCGCACGGGTACACCGCACTCATCCACCATCGTAAGTCTCACCTCTCTACTCACACTCCGCACAGACCCTCCTGACAAACTCATCTCCAAAGCACGACTCGACACGTCTCGCATCCTTGCCCACCTCCACACGCACACTGTCCAATGGCTACACCATCTCCTACTTGTCTACCGCATCAAATCCCACACGACCTCTCGCCGAGCCAACACACAATGCACCTTCGCATGCCCCTAATTGCACGCAGCCATCACCCCGCATCGCACTCTCCCCGAGGGGGGGGGAGATAAAACCCCCGAACACCCCTGGAGAGGTTGGATTAAGGTGGTTAACGGTCTAGCCCTGACTTGTAAGTTTCTTGTATGGCATAGTTGGGAGGGCCCACAGACAGCAACCGGCGCATACGGTACTTGGTGTAAACCGGCGCATACGGTACATGTTGTAAACAATTTCAATTTCAATTTCAATACCCTCCATGCGACGTCACACGCATCCTCTCCAATCAGAAGGACATTAAATATGGTCAAATTCAATACATGCTCGAATGGGCCCCGGAACGCCTCACGGAATGGGTCATCCAACTTCAACTCGAGGACGGCTTCCGCCTCCTGTCCTCCACGCCCACCTCGGTATGCCAACCCATCCCTCCTCCATCACAATGCTCGAATTGTCATGACCCCCTGCACCCCGAACCCATCACCCCATGTTGCACATGCCCGCACTTCGCCGTCAACTCCCATTGTCGCGCAGCTCTGGGTCCCGACACATGGAAATGCGATTCGTGCGAACGCGGACTGACTCGTGAGTCGTGACCTTACCCGACTCCACGACGTACATTAGGCCCCATGCCTACAAATCCACGACATAGTCAGTACGACCCCCTCCGGTCCCACTGCACTTGCAAAATTCAACAATTGCTTCACTCCCGCCACTACGGCCATCCTCCCCACCCACGGACCCTCCCCATGGACGCACCACCTCATCACCTTCAACCACGACCCAGTCAATCCCGACCTCGACATGCTCCCTACCGGCAAATTTGCAATCACATACACCCCACCCTCCGCGACACAATTGTAATATACACCCCAAATGGCCAAGCAATCACAATAGTCTCGGGCCCCCGCATCCGACACCTTTACCAACTCTTCCGCCCAAGACTTACCCACCACACATTCGAAGAGGTGATCCACCTCCTCCTTACCCGCCTCGGCACACGCTCGAAAATCCACGCACCCACCCAAAACAACCACCACGCGCAACCGTTGGGCCACAAGCGAGGACATCATCTCGGCCCTCTGGACCACAATCTAAACACAAACGCAACTCTTCTCAGACCCCCTCAACAAATCCCTCAACTCACTCACCTTACACTCACTCTAACCCGAAGATAATGTCTTTTCGTTCAGCGATAGCAACGCTCCTCACACATACGGCATGGTGCAAACATCGCAAACCCAGAATACGGTCACGAATGCATGCGCATCGCCATGGAACACGCAATCACAAGCTCTCACTCCAGCCCCTCACACTCCCCCATTGCCACTATCCCCGCCCTCCCCCGATGGGAACACACACCGTATCGCCAATCAAAATACATCAACTCCCCCTACGCATATTACGTATACACCCTCCTCAATGACGCCAATACTTTCGTACCCTTCGACCAATACACCGGCACCCCCACACTCACTCCCTTCGGCACACGATGGATACAGGAGATCTATCTCGTCGCTAGCCAACTCGCACTGTCCTCTCTACCACCCCACACAGCCATGACCGCTCTCTTCAACACCATCGAATCCATATGCGACACAATCTTCCCCACTACCAGCCTCACCCCTTCATCCCCGACCCCCTCGACGCATACACGCGTCACTCGGTAAGCATATACTACCACCCCCCAGCCCCACTCACCCCATCACTTTCCCTCCCGCGGAACTTAAGTCACTAGCCTACTTCCCCATGAAAGTGTCGTAGTTTGGTACATATGTGGTATGGGGCCACAAATGCCAACTATACTTTTTCGGTGCGTTGGTAAAGCGCACGCCTAATGCGCAGGAGGTCGCGGGTTCGATACCCGGTGAGTCCGATCATGGTATGTAGGCGTGTTACGGCCCGAGATGAACCCACACCTTCCACATTGGGTTAGGAGCCGGGGGCGCCCGCCGGCGGCGCAACGGCGGCGGCCCCGGAGGGGGGTGCGCTCGCAGGCCCGTCGGCATCCCCTCACCTCCCCGTGGTGGGCGCTGGAAACCCCGTAGCCGTGCCAGGCCTGGCACGGTAGGGGGCTAAGAGGGCCGACAGCTCGATCCGCGGGATCAGCAGCTGTCGGGAAAGCCATGTACAGAGGGCTTTTGAATAAAATAATTTCTGTGCGATACCGGCGCCAAGGTCTCCCGCTCGGCCCGTCCGATATGTTTTTCGCGTACAGATACTACTAAGGACAGTCCTACCTCGAGGGAGTGGGACCTGTACTTCAGGAGCGTTTGATTGCGAGGAGGGTACGGCCGGATCTGCGGTGGGGGGTGGGTGTTGGAGCTGGTGGTGGCCAGCCGGGAAGTAGCGCCAGGAAAGGGCGCTCGCTAGCCGCCGACCAGCCATGTGCCGGTCGACACTTCTCAGGGGGGGAAGCAAGACCTGGAACAGGCCGGTGGCCGGTCGCAGGCGGAGGAGCGGCTATGTGAGGCGACGGAGATCCCCTGGATCAGCCGCCGCCGGAAAGCCCTGTACGGAGGGCTTTTTTGGAAAATTAAAATAATGTCCGTACCCGGCGTCGAGCTAGTTGGGGAGTAGCACCAGGCATGGAACATGCAATCACCAACGCACACCTCACAGCCTCACACACCCCCAGCGCAACCATCCTCATCCTCCCCCGTTGGGAACACACACCATACCGCCACTCCAAATATATCAACTCCCCATTCACACATCACCTATACACCCTTCCCAACGACGCGAACACCTTCTTACCCCCCGACCAACACACAGGCCTCCCCACCCCTACCCCTTTCGGCACACGCTGGATGGTCGACATCTACCTCGTCGCTAACTCCCTCGCACTCCACACCCTACCCTCACACACAGCCATGACCGCACTCCACAACACCCTCGAGTCTATATACGACACACACCTCCCAAGCCCCACCATCACCACCCCACCTCCACACCTCACCGACTCCTACTCACCTCACTACGCAGGCATATACCATCTCCCCCCCAACCCCACTCACCCCCTCACCTACCCCCCCCATGAACGCAAATGACTAACATACTCCCCCACAAGAGGAACTCTTGCTTGGAAATGGCAGGACTTCGTATACACTGACGGCTCGAAAAAAGGAAGCAGCTCCCCTCTCGGCGCGGCAGCCACCCACCTAGCCTCGGACACCAACATCAAAATCCTGGTGACCTCTACCCCTCCCTCCCATACTATCAATCGTGCTGAACTAGCAGGCATTGACATAGGCCTCCAACTAGGCCATACCCACCTCCTAACTGACAGTGCGTGCTCCCTCCGACTCATACAAGGATACCTTAACTGCCCCTCCGCTTATAGGCACAACATCCACCGCGACACACTCCTCTCCATCACACGCACCATCATAACCCGCTGCAACGCAGGCATCCGCACACATCTCGGCAAAATTAAAGCACACAACCACTCACTCGGCAACGAACTCGCAGACACACTCGCTAACCAAGTAGCAGATGGTCAACCACCAAACACCACATACAACACAGGCTCGGAGGTGTCTATTGGTCACTGGTCCTGGCCTTACACCCTCATACCACAGACTCAAGGGGAACCCACACCCTACATATACACAAACCTCAAAGCCGACGCACACACCCACAGCTGCAAGCACACACTTACACCTCTCTCACAAACATCGAAACACGGCGCCCTCCTCGCCCGCGCCGCGGCAGACGGCGCCGACTTCACCTTCCACAAAAAACTCTCAACCCTCACCAACACCCAATTCACCCACAAACAAGAATTCATATGGGGCGTCCACAACACACGCCTCCTCACACACAACCCCACCATGCGATGTCCCATGTGTGGCCAATTCACCAGCAACGGCCACATGGCCGGTAACTGCCCATCCATGTATGGCCTAAGACAGGACCGTCACAACAGCGCGCTACAACTCCTACTATCCCTCCTGGAACGCCACAACGGAGGACGATGGGAGACTATCACTGCAGACTTCGGTAAAAAACCCATCAAGTCTTTCACCCGCCTCACCCCCACCTCCACCCCTCTTGACTGCCACCCCCACACCCCGCCCACATGCCCACCCGCCTTGTGGATGCAGACGAAGGTCTCTCGCCCGACTCCCTAACCTCGTGCCCCGCTATCCTCCCCCCGAAATCCTCCCGCCTGCACTACGTCCCCCGGCGCACAAACCCGATTTCATACGCCTCCTCGAACCTCGCTTCTTCGGTCACAACAACGGCCGCCGACGATACTCATCTATCAGGAAAATACAAATAGGGGAGTGGAAGTACTGCACCGACCACAACCTCTCACACACAGCCCGCTTGATTCGGGACAAATACACACCCCTCGCAAATGCCATCCGAAACCACTGGCCAGGTACCGAAGTCGACATATTACCAATTGTCATGAGCCGCACGGGCACACCGCACTCATCCACCATCGTAAGTCTCACCTCTCTCCTCACCCTCCGCACCGACCCCCCCGACAAACTCGTCACCAAAGCAAGACTCGACACATCTCGCATCCTTTCCACACTCCATGCACACACCGTCCAATGGCTGCATTATCTCCTCCTTGTCTACCGCACCAAATCACGCACGACCACTCGCCGAGCCTCCGCATAACGCACCTCCCCAAGCCTGTCCTGCACACCACCTTTAACCCGCTTCAGACCCTCCCCGGGGGGGAGTAAAACCCCCGACCACACTTGGAGAGGTTGGATTTAGGTGGTTAACTGTCTAGCCCTGACTTGTAAGTTCCCTGTATGGCATAGTTGGGAGGGCCCAGAGACAGCAGCCGACGCATCCGGCTTTTTGGTGAAAAACCGGCGCATACGGTACATGTTGTAAACAATTTCAAATTTTAAAATTAGCACCAGGGTAGGGCGCTCACTAGCGAGCCGCCACGCCGACAGGATACATCTCCCGAGGGGGGAGGAGTAGGCTTGGGCGGCAAGGAGGCATGTCGCGAAGGACGGAGCGACAAGATCTGGCGACGACGACCCTCCGGGTCGGCGCCGCCGGAAAACCCCGTACGGAGGGTTTTGACTAATTTCCGTGCACCCGCGGCCCGACGGATCCGGCTACGGCGACCTGACCCCCCCCCCCCCCCCCTCCTCGATACCCACTACCGGATAGACGAGACCCTTGCGGGGGGGGCCGGGTGAGCGCGGAGGCCCCTGTTTCAACAAAGTCTGCTAGGTGGACGCGCATCAGAGGGGGGGAGGGTACGGACGCAGGCCGGACTACCAGACAGGTACCCGGGTACCAAACAGAGAAAAAACCGGGGAAATGAGCGGGGAAAATTCAGGTGCGGAGGCAGGAGCGCCCATTTTTTTTATGTCTATGTGTCTCGGTCCCCCCCACCTGCCCTGGAGGTGACGGGGGACCTCGACAAGGAGGACCGTCGCGTCGGCGGATGCGGCGGCGACCTTGGCGGGGCTTACGGGATGGGGCGGCGGGATCGACGAGCGACCGCGCGAGGAGGGGTTTTTTGCCAGCCTTTCCCCTCCTATCTTCGGCAAGACCGAAGTCACGCGGGAGCTAGATTAGGCTGGCCCGTCGTCCCTCCCGAACGCCGACCGGCCTCGGCCGGTCGGCACCCCGGTTCGGTGGGAGCGGGCCGAGCATCGTGAAGGTCGAGCAGCAGTTTAGTTTTGCATTTCTCGACAAGTGGATTTATTTTTAGATCTGTTTTTTCTTGATTACAAAATTATTACGTTGTTACTGCTTAGGCGGGGGGACTATGGCAATTACTGCGGTTGCTTACCGTTTTATAACTCCCGAGGAACGTCGACACACAGTGAAGCTAGGTGTGTCGATAGGTGTACCTGGTCGAAGAGACCCGGGCCCAACTTGCTAATAAGTCTTGTATGGCGAAGTAGAGTGGCCCGAGAGACAGCAGTCGGTCCAGTTTGCCGGCACATGTTGTAAACAATTTCCAATTTCCAATTTAGGAGCCGGGCTGCTGTCCGGGGAGAATCCGGGGGGGCCGTGGTAGTCTCGTAGTTTGGTACATTTGTGGTATGTAGCCACATATGTCAACTATGCTTTTTCGGTGCGCTGGTAAAGCGCACGCCTAATACGCAGAAGGTCGCGGGTTCCGATACCCGGTGAGTCCGATCATGGTATGTAGGCGTGTCACGGCCCGAGATGAACCCCCACCTTCCACAAAAGGTGCTCTCGCTTGGAGCTGGCAAGATTTCGTATGCACATACGGCTCCCAAAAAGGAGGCTTCTCCCCACTCGGAGCTGCCGCGACCCATCCTGCCACGAACACCCAAGTCAAAATTCTGGTATCTTCCACCCCCCTCCCACGCCATTAAGCACGCCGAACTGGCATGCATTGATGTCGGCCTGCAACTCGGCCACACCCACCTTCTCACTGATAGCGCATGCTCACTCCGCCTTATACATGGCTTCATGCGCTGCCCCTCCGCCTACCGACACCACATCCACCACGAAACCCTAGAATCCATCACCCACACACCCTATGTACGCACAATTAAGTTAACTAGCGGCATGACGCGCTGATTTATTTCCCGAGACATACAAGCCGCGTCGTTAGTCTGATTCTACCCGTTACGAGAGCCCTAGTGCATTACACGAGGACCATGCGAGAACATGCGCAAGCTCGCGGGGCTTGACCGATTTAAGCCTAGTGTAGTGGAGGGAGGTTACCGAACCTTCGAACCAATCCCTTTGTTTAACTAATGTCTACTCATAAACACTAGTAGTCAAACATCTTCCATCTGCACTTCCACTTGCAGTAGTAGCAGCGAGGAAGAACAAAGCATACTTGTGTGGGCAATTAGCTCTTAGCAAGTGAATTGCCACACTGGTTTCGGAGCTCTTGATCTTTACACGCTTTCGATGTTGCTTGAGTTGTTCGACGCTGTTCGTTTGACTTGACATGGCTTTCCTTGGTTCTAGAAATTACGTTGTGGCCGTACTGCCCGTCGGAGGCTCAGAAACTTTAGACGTCAAACTCATTTTATAGCGTGAGCCTCGTACGGGTAAGACTTGGTTTCCTACCTGTTCGATTTCGCCTAACGAGAAACACCTTGACGCGGCCGTTCGTGAGTTGTTTGAGGAAAATAGCCTCACCTTGATCGTCGACGATCTTGCGTTTTTAGTGGCAACGTTGTTCGAGTGCCGTTACTCGTTGGAGAGTACCAACTCGTTCACGTCTTTTCTACGTCGGTACACGTCCCGTACGTGACCGCTACCATGCGTACCCCAGCTAAAGTCGACTAGTCGAGCATGCCGCTACCGCTCAGTCGACCGTTCACCATGATGGATCGTACGTCGTTCCGGCTACCGTCGACATTGATGGGCTTTCACTTACGCCAACCAAGATTGGACTAGTCTTAGAGGCTAAGAGTAAGTACGAATTATTACATTTTGGGAATTCGAACCATCCTACCGTCACTGAAGACAGTAAAAAGATCCAAAGTACTACTAAAGCACTATTGAACCACATAACGGGGATGGGTCGGTAGCTCGAATGAGCAACGCCGATCGTCTTCGCTCTGGGCTTGGCCTCCCATCGAGCGCAAGACTGGTGGACATGGCCGTTGAACAACGTGTACCATTCACCTCTCCCCACCCGAGCCTAGCTCACAAAGGTCAGTGGATCCGTAGCGACACTAGACGGTACACACTCAAAGGCGCAGCTTCTAGGGATTTGAATTTCATCCCCCCGACAGCTATCGCGCCATCCACTTCGAAAACCACACATGTACCCGTCACAGTACTGCGACACACCAAAGAAACACATCGCTTACAAAAAGCCTCTTCCCCGGAAGGCGGCGCGCCACATCGCGCCCCTCCGAGCGTCCGGACGTCCCTGTCCGCCGCCAACATCCACCAAACACAGGTCCCATCGGGCCTGGTCGCGTGCAGCCAACACGCGCACTACTCTCAAAAACCTACTCGAAAATCCACACTCAACTCCACTACTTATCTCCACCACTCGGAATCCTGCTCGAACGCCATGTCTTCGACCCCTACCCCCCCCCCCCACCTACAGGCAGGCGCTTCTGAGGGATCCCCCGCCGCAAGGCCGCTTCACGGACCTCTACCACCCCAGGAGCAAACTCGCAGGACACCCGCTGACCCGGTTTCTCACTGCCTCCCAACTAACCCACCCCCAACAGATTTTGGGCACAGCTCTGGACTTCCTCCCTCTCCGTCGTGGACTCCAGACCCCCCTGGTCCCGACTCCCCCACGGTCAACCGTGGCCCTAGGACAGGCCGACGACTTCTCCACCCGTATGGTCGACTCGTTCCTCCTTACATGCCAGTACTCCACCACCCCCTCCCACCTTGCTCGATTCTGGATCCACGGCGTCTTCTTGCCGGATCCGACCCACCCCGATCCGATCACGTCGGCCTGCTCGGTGGCCCGCCGCTGGCTCCTCGAATGCCTCAACGACCTCACTGATCTCCCCAGCCGCATTAAAAATATAATCGGACGGGAACTCGCCCACCACACGCGATGGACCGCGAACACCTCCCGCACACACCACCCCACCGCCCCCACATGCGACGATACCACACCCCTACCAGTCGATCTGCGTACGGGCTTTCAAGAAATTCGCCTGGTTATTCCCACCTCATGTATAGCGGTAGGCCTCCTATACCAACTAGCTTCACGCCAACGTGAATTCAGTTCGGCCGGTCTAGTGCCCCCCTCTGCAACCTCCTCCCCTTCGCTCCTGAATAAACTAAGACAACAGAAAATTCACTTTCTACGTGATGCCTCAGCTCCTGAAGTTTCAGGACGAAGGGTGAAAATCCGCTCCCCCATGTTCTCCGGTATCACCGGCCAAGAAGCAGTCGCTCTACTGCAGGACCTACTCACCTCCGACCTCGCGATCGCGCTCACCTCGGCCGGATCAGCCCCCTCGACCCAAATATCCTCCACCTGCCCAATAACCCCATTCACTCACAATCCGGCCATGTATCCCTTCACATATTTTCATATTCACCCTATGAAACCGTACCCCCCGACCATCACCTTTACACCATTACCATTACACCCCCCCCCCCCGTCACAGGCCATGTTCCAGGCTCGTCCTCGGCTGACACCTCCCTCACCACAGTCCTCATCCAATCCCGCCACTCACTCTCCCTTCCATGCATCACCTCAGACGGCACCATTCCCCCCACACACTGGTTATACACCCTCTTATCTCAAACAGCCACAGAATATCTCACACAACACACCCCCACATCCGCCTCCCCCACCCCCCCCCCCCCCCAACACCCCCTCAGCCTCTATCACTACACAACCCTGAAAAAATCCCTGATGGCTCCTACTTTCGCTCACACCCCTCCACCTCCCCCACCATCACCACAAGCATACAGATATCCATGAGCACCGAAATGTATTGCATCCTCATCTTTACTAACGGCACCGTCACCATTCCCCTCACCCACACAT